>JACDQD010000010.1:18893269-19311120 GCA_019843655.1 Lethocerus indicus | reverse complement strand
TGTTTAGGGACACTTGTGTGACATTGGGTATGGGATCGATCTGAGAAAATATTTTCGAAAACCTAAATTTTCGATTTTAGACCCAGCGTTTTAGGGGCAAGTGTAACTCATTTAGGGACACTTGTGGGTGGAATATGGGATCGATCTGATATTTTCGAAAACCTAAATTTTCGATTTTAGACCCGCCGTTTTAGGGGCAAGTGTAACTCATTTAGGACACGTGGGTGGAATATGGATCGATCTGAGAATACTTTCGAAAAACCTAAATTTTCGATTTTAGACCCGCCGTGGGGCAAGTGTAACTCATTTAGGGACTTGTGGGTGGAATATGGGATCGATCTGAGATATTTTCGAAAACCTAAATTTTCGATTTTAGACCCGCCGTTTTAGGGCAAGTGTAACTTTAGGGACACTTGTGGGTGGAATATGGATCGATCTGAGAATATTTTCGAAAAACCTAAATTTTCGATTTTAGACCCGCCGTTTAGGGGGCAAGTGTAACTCATTTAGGACACGTGGGTGGAATATGGATCGATCTGAGAATATTTTCGAAAAACTAAATTTTCGGATTTTAGACCCGCCGTCGAGGGGCAAGTGTAACTCATTTAGGGACACTTGTGGGTGGAATAGATCGATCAGAATATTTTCGAAAAACCTAAATTTTCGATTTTAGACCCGCCGTTTTAGGGGCAAGTGTAACTCATTTAGGGACACTTGTGGGTGGAATATGGGATCGATCTGAGAATATTTTCGAAAAACCTAAATTTTCGATTTTAGACCCGCCGTTTTAGGGGCAAGTGTAACTCATTTAGGGACACTTGTGGGTGGAATATGGGATCGATCTGGGAATATTTTCGAAAAACCTAAATTTTCGATTTTAGACCCGCCGTTTTAGGGGCAAGTGTAACTCATTTAGGGACACTTGTGGGTGGAATATGGGATCGATCTGAGAATATTTTCGAAAAACCTAAATTTTCGATTTTAGACCCGCCGTTTTAGGGGCAAGTGTAACTCATTTAGGGACACTTGTGGGTGGAATATGAGGCTCGGATCGAGAATATTTTCGAAAAACCTAAATTTTCGATTTTAGACCCGCCGTTTTAGGGGCAAGTGTAACTCATTTAGGGACACTTGTGGGTGGAATATGGGATCGATCTGGGAATATTTTCGAAAAACCTAAATTTTCGATTTTAGACCCGCCGTTTTAGGGGCAAGTGTAACTCATTTAGGGACACTTGTGGGTGGAATATGGGATCGATCTGAGAATATTTTCGAAAAACCTAAATTTTCGATTTTAGACCCGCCGTTTTAGGGCAAAACAGTAACCATTTAGGGACACTTGTGGGTGGAATATGGGATCGATCTGAGAATATTTTCGAAAAACCTAAATTTTCGATTTTAGACCTGCCGTTTTAGGGGCAAGTGTAACTCATTTAGGGACACTTGTGGGTGGAATATGGGATCGATCTGAGAATATTTTCGAAAAACCTAAATTTTCGATTTTAGACCCGCCGTTTTAGGGGCAAGTGTAACTCACTTTAGGACACTTGTGGGTGGAATATGGGATCGATCTGAGAATATTTTCGAAAAACCTAAATTTTCGATTTTAGACCCGCCGTTTTAGGGGCAAGTGTAACTCATTTAGGGACACTTGTGGGTGGAATATGGGATCGATCTGAGAATATTTTCGAAAAACCTAAATTTTCGATTTTAGACCCGCTGTTTTAGGGGCAAGTGTAACTCATTTAGGGACACTTGTGGGTGGAATATGGGATCGATCTGAGAATATTTTCGAAAAACCTAAATTTTCGATTTTAGACCCGCCGTTTTAGGGGCAAGTGTAACTCATTTAGGGACACTTGTGGGTGGAATATGGGATCGATCTGAGAATATTTTCGAAAAACCTAAATTTTCGATTTTAGACCCGCCGTTTTAGGGGCAAGTGTAACTCATTTAGAGACACTTGTGGGTGGAATATGAGATCGATCTGGGAATATTTTCCAAACGCCTTAATTTTTCAGGCAATTTTTTGTCCAAAAAAATGCATTTTTCTGCCGATTATGAACTAAAAAATCTAATATTTTTGGGCCAGAAAATTCGGTTTTTAGGCCCAAGAATGCAGTTTTTAGGCGCAAAAATGCTATTTTTTGGCGCAGAATCGGTCAAGGAATGCGGTTTTAATGCCCAAAAATGCGGTTTTTAAGCCCAAAAATGCGGTTTTTAGGCCAAAAATGCAGTTTTTATGCAATAAATCGGCCCTAAAATGCGATTTTTGGGTGCAAAATCGGCCCAGAAATGCGGTTTTAATCCGCAAAATTGGCCCAAAAATGCGGTTTTAATGCTCAAAATCGGCCCAAAAAAGCGGTTTTTAGGCCCAAAAATGTGTTTTTAGGGGAAAAATCGGCCCTAAAATTCCGGTTTGAGGCACAAAAATGCGGTTTTAAGACGCTAAATCGGCCCAAAAATACGCTTTTTAGACGCAAAATTGGCCCAAAAATGCGGTTTATGGGCGCAAAATGGGCCTAAAAATTCGGTGTTTATTCCCAAAAATTCGTTTTTTAGGTGCAAAATCGGCCCTAAAATGCGGTTTTTTTGCCCACAAAATGCCAAATTGCCAAAAACGCCGATAAACCGGCGTATTGCGGTATAGTATGTTAGAACTATTGTTAGAAAGTATGAATGCCGAAATAAAATGCCTGAGTACAATTAACAACCATATTTTCTGCTGTAGCGAACCGGAGAAAATTGCACGCATATTTAAGCTAGGCATTAATATGTGTCGAGATAAATATATATTTTCAAACTAACAATTAAAGTGAAGCAACAAAAGACAACATACAGTGAGTGATAAGGCCAATTTAAAAGGTTATGTAAAACCAAATATTGGACACACAGGTTGAGAAGAATGATTATTTATTTATTAAGAAAAATAGATACAGAAATATAATATAATAATAGCTGAAAATAGTAAAAATATTTTATACATTTTTATAAACAAATTTTTTTTTTTACAAATTTTTACAAAGTATAAACAAAAATGGTACTTCTTCAACGGACCAATGATGGCTACACACTTTGATTTAAGGGTATGTAATGCGGCATTGGTGATGTGTCCAAATTCGGTACCTGTTCGTCGTCACTGTCCTCTACCAAAATTATATCGTTTTCAAACGAACTATCTCTATTTTCTTGACCCCCGTCGGGCAGCCCGTCTAACTCCTGCGCTCTAATAAAATACCTAACGTTACTTACCTCCGCCTTTATTATTTCACTTTCTTTCGCAGCTTCGAGGTTTTTCACGACAACTCTGCGCCAATTCTGCCGGCGGTGTTTGAAAGCCGCAGAACCGTCCTCGCGCCCCACCACTCTAATCGTCCCATCGCCTTCATCCTTTCTGGCCGGGTGCGGATACGTACACCTTTGACCTTTCGGACATTCACCCCTTTCAGAGAAAACGGGACAGGCGTACTCGTGCCTCTTGTTGCACTGAAAAGAAAAATGTCAATAATACGAGCGGAAAAAAAATTTATTTATAAATATAAATGGTTTACTCTGAAAAAAATCTATCGACGGTTCCAGAGTCCGAGATAAGTTTCATTTGAAGAGGTATGAAAAAATCCTCTTAAATTATAGTCAAATACATTCTAATTCGGTGGGCCTCCATCAGAACTAAACAAACAGAAAAATATTGCGGAAACTGTCGAAAATAAATTCATCTTTAGCTGCCAGTATCAGTTAAAAGTTGTAAAATGTTAACACAGTTTTAGTTAGGGGTCATAATTCAAGATATACATGCAGTTTTATTAAAGATCTCACGGATTAATTCATTAGATAAACGTATATTATCAAAATACTGCATTACATCAACACGTATTTGCTGTTACTATATGCATGTAAATATTAAGCGGGCGGGAATGACTGCCTTCTCTAATATAATTGGATATGTACAAATATATAAACACTCGATCACATAATAGGTATATTTGAATAATGAAATAGAATATTTTTGTAGGACAGAATTTAAAACGTGTAGAAAGAAGAAACCAATTTCGTGTACTCGGACACATCCTCTATATAAAGTGTCGTTCAAATGTTCTTTTGTACTATAAATAAATGCGCAGAATATTAATAAAGGTGAAGGGATGAAGAAGACCGTTACTTACAGTCGATGCATTTGGACAGTAGCCATCGAGAAAGAGCAAACAAATCGGTGTTTTCGAATTGTGCTTCACGTGGAGATAAGGGCAATTGTCCCTCATGCAACCGCCCTTCAGGAAGTGATGACAGATGGGCATTTTTTCAGGAACCAAAGAGTGAGACATCAAGCACTTTTCGTTGCTGCATTCCCCTTTTAGAAATCTGAAAAGTTCGGACAACAAAATATATCACCTTGTCCTTTTTTGACTTGTTTTATCTGAATAAACGGGAAGTTTTAATAGAAACAATTATTATATTAATGTTATATACACCATACAATACAAAGAAAACAGAGATTTACATAATATTATACAATATCTTATATACAAAGAAAACTATATTTTAATATATGTATTTATATTATATATATTATTTCAAACAATTAAAACAGAATGAAAATATGATTATATTATATACACCATATACAAAGAAAACAGGAGATTCTATACATACTTATTTGGAACACAGAATCCAATTCTACATTTCAGTGTTATTTATTCACCTATACTATTAATATTCCAATATTTATTTTATTGTTTTATTAACACGCATATAACATTTTATGAAAATTAAGTTTTCTCTAATAATTCATTGCTTCATGATGTAATGAAAAGTATTCTGGATAAGGAGTTATAAATAAGAAAACTTAATTATCATCCATTTTAAAAAATATATTAGTATCGATTTCTCATGTAATTAAGTTTAAATTTCCAGTTTGACTGATATTTCTTCTTAATTGTATTCCGAAAAATGTAAATATATCACTTTTGTATTTTTATAGTTAATACATTTTCAAAGCACTGTGCATCTTCAACTGGTCAAGTTCCTTTGTTCAGTATCGTCAGAGTTAGGTTTAACTAAACATATTTCCTTAATTGATACAATTAATTACTGGGTTAGAAAACGAATTGTTTCCAAAATTGTAAAAATGAATTGTGCACCGGGTTGTTGCTTGATAAAACGAAACTTAATTATGACTTAATTTGATCGGAAATATATGAGGGACGCCCGTCCAGAACTATTGTAATATATATATATATATGATTAATTCTACTATCATACTCACTTTTTGCAGACAGAAACTAATTTCGGATCGTGGACCTTCTCGCATGTTGAATTCTCTTTCCTCTTGCAATAACCGAAACGGTTGTAGAAAAGGCAAGGTTGGTTGCATTTACGGAGTTTTGCAGTCAGAATGGCTAGACTCCTCTGTCTGGCAGCGATATAGAAAATAAAATATCAATGAAAACAAATATCTGACAACGATAACAGGTACCATTTAAAAAGAAATACTCTCTCATTATCATACAGTGTAATAAATTTTCATATTTAAAATGTCAGCAGTTTACAACTTTTTATCAGCATTACGGTTGCTGGCAATTTTTGTAGGAAACAAGTTTTGTAATGCGTTTTCCTTTCGATAGAAAATTTTCCACAGCACCACTTAGAATGGTACCAAATTAGTTATAACACACATTTCTATAAAACAAATCAAACAAATTAAATGACATGCATACAATTCATGGATTTCTCTTAGTATTTACAAGTGTCAGATCATTTTAATTTTAACAACAGTTAAAGCAGAATTGAGAACAGGATGAATGCCGAAAAACAATACAATTATTATACAATATCTTATGATACAAAAGAAAACTTGGACCTAGTTTTTAATTAAATGATGTATTTCCCTAATTATTTTGAAATGCCAGATATATTATTTTAATGTTGACAATAGTTAAAAAAGAATGAAAAATATGATTAATGCTGCCACGTTGCACAATACGTTAGGAAGAAACTCAAAAAATAGATTGTAATTGGCACGAATTGTGAATTTTAATTAACATTATGAGTATTTCACGTTTGGAAAAAGTGCTCAAGATAATTGATTAGTGGTAATCTGTGGACAGCGCGACTACAAAACTGTACTAAGGTTGTAAATCAAATTAGGATATAAATTTCATTATACTTCTAATTGAGCAATGGCAACAGTAAATATCTAAATACCAAAAAAATGGAATTCGGGAAATAACATGGGTCATCATAGGGGGGGGGGGATGTGGGATTTACATTAATCTTAATTAATCTCATTAATTTTGAGCTCAGAATGATTTTTTTATTTACCTGAGTCTTAGTCTTGAAGTGCAGAGATTATTTTGTGCATTCGTACTTAGATTGACCGAAGTCAGCTTGCCAATATCAACTTTGCTGTTCATATTTAAGCTGTCTTTTCTCAATCTTCTCAAAGTTCGCCCATTGCGATTCAGACGGAATTTTACACCTCCCACTCGTATTATTTTATCGCTGGACTCAATTCCTAAGGTGAACGAAAAACATAATTATTCTGGTTGTTACTTATCGAAAGTGAGGTTATTATCATCATGAAATAAAATATTGTTGCTAAGTTAACATTAATTTGAAATATTCAAGTCATTCGATATCATTTTTTATTATTGTACGCCTATTGAATATACAGCACAATAAACACTGGAGCTACACAATAAGCTTGTAATTATTTCATGGCCACAATATTGTTGAAAAATTAGTTTAAGAGTTCGAGATATTAATATAAAATTCTGACAGAGAACTGGTGCTGGAAAGTGTGAAACATCAATGACACATAAAAATAATTTGCCTAATAACAGAAAGAGTTGAAAAATAAATGCCTTACTGAACAAAACATCCCAAAAACAAATATAAGTGACATTGTTAATCACTTATCATTTAGGTAAGGTCAATGGCAGTTCTCTGTTTGATTCATCCAATTTTCACGCTTGCATAATTTTCATGTTAATAATTAATATTAAAGATTCAAGTCTATTAATTGATTTTTCTATATCATTATTTGTTCGACACGATAATCTATGATAATTGTTTCTCAGTAAAAATAAACAATATTTTCACTAGAACCTGGCACATGCTAATTTCTGCCAATTGCTGTTTCCTTTTTTTGTACCTAAAATTTACAACAATTGCAACAAAGATAATATTGTACAATATATTGGCATTGTCTTATGATTTTTTTTAATTAATTCATTACCTTTGGGTATATCTCTTCTGGTGAGCTTGTTCCGACTTGACCTATACAGTATTCCACTTATGTTCACAATAGACCTTTCAACAGAGGCAACAAAGTTTAATTAATACAAAATAGTGGCAAGTTGAAAATATCAGTCGCACACAAAATACGCTCAAACTCACCTGTTGTTTTTGGGGGAGGGGTGAAATACATTTTTCGCTCGAGGATACTTTTTAACCGGATTCACGTATTCAGCTGGTCTTGAAATAATTTTGAATTTCGAGCGTAGGACACTTGTCCGTTTCAAAACGGGACTAATTTGCGGATGGACAATTTTTTTATCGCAATTAATTATATTTCTCAAATATTTATACCTGGAATTTGTCAACGACCTTCGGGCTATAATGTGCGATTGCAGTATGGACTTCCGTACCAGCTTTGTCTTTCCGACAACTTGAAACTGACTGGAAATACTGTTCGAAAGACTTCTCCTTCTGCCAACCTGCTGTTGGAGAAGAGCGGCTGATTTTACGGAATTCCTTCTGACCCTGGCCGGAGTTCTACTGTTAGAACTATGAACAGAATTGTCAAGAATATTTGAATTGCTCTTGCGTCTCACTATTGAATATTTCGATCCGTGAAATTCCTTATTTTTACCGCTCTGCTGCAGAACCGACGACACCACCTTCGGTATCGGTTTGGATGGGCCCTTTAAACTTTCACTTAATAACAAGTTCTTCAATTTATTGTTGATTTTATATTTCTTACTGATCGGTGAATATGTACCGACTGTCTTGAGATTTCTATTGATAATTTTCTGTGAAACGTGCTTCAAACCATTCGTGAAGCTACCACTTCGTCTTCTGATCAACTTGTGCTTACTGATAACTAATTTACTACCTCTTGCTTTCTCTACCTGCTCATTGGACGAATGTTTTATCACAGTGTTTATTTGTACATTATTCTTAGGACTAGCAGGCGGGTTGTTGTCGCAGTGTGTAACAGGTCGGTTAACGAGAGGAAGATTCCGGTTTGAAAAATTTTGGATTTACATAGACTCGGTCACCTCCTACAACCGGCGCGCTTGCCGAACTTCCGTTCAGTTTTTTCACAAAAGCCGGATTTATCAGTACAGTATTCTCTTTACAATTATTATTCCTATTGATTAAAGATTGTGGCATTGTATCAGGTACACGAGCTTTCAGTTGATCGGGTCCTGCAGGTACGTAACAAGTGGAGGTTCTATTTACAGTCGGAAGTTGGACAAAATTCGGATTGAAGTATATGCCATGTTTTTTCTTGATACCTTCTGACTCGGCATTTGCTTTCGCCAACATAATACTCTTATTTACATAAACAGTTTTAGAAGGCGACGGGTTCAATACATTAGTCACAGTCAAAGGTTTTGTGTCATTTGGACAAGTGTCGAGTGTATTATTTTTCACTAATGAATATCTCGAGTTGGCAGCTACTGTGCTTTTGTATGTTGAATTTTCATTGTAGCTGTGATGTGCTGAATTGACTTTTGAATATCTGCTGTTAAATTCACGTTTCCTGGGCTGAACAGTGGAGGTTTTGAACTGTGGTCTCTGTTGTGATCCCTGGCTGTTAATGAGTTCTGAAAAAAATATCAATCGTCATACTCAATATCAATTTCATTATAAATAAAAAAAAAAGGCAATGATATGTCATTTATATTGACATCTCATCAAGTTAGATATACCCAAACAATAAACTGCATAATGTATGCATGATTTATTGAAGTTATACAAAAAATAAATTATTAACTTCATTCATACGTAATAAAAAAACTTACGTGACCAATAAGTAATTTGCTTCAACAGTTCCTTATCTTCCATGTTTGCAACTACAACCAAGTATCACACTGAAAAAACAAAATGAAATCTTAATTTTATAATAATAAGCTTACTACTACATGTTCAATTATGGCCTCTTTCCTATTTATGTACTTTCATGCATACTTGCCACTATCATTAATCAGAGTAGTTTAGTTATGACATTTGCAATTAGAGACTCAAACACGCTGATGGCACGTGTTCGACCTGTAACCCTCCACTCACCCTTTAGCCCTACTACTGACCCATCAACCCTACTTACACAATCATATTCTCATATGTATTCGTTTAACAGAATATGCTCTTCGGTGGTAAAACCAGTGAAAAGAGCTGTTCAAACCGAGAAAAGACAAGGTATAAACGAGGAGTGAAATAGTGGAGGGAAACATGTTCAATCCGACTAAAACTGTAATTTATCTCTCTTCCAATTACAATTCTATGCCCTCGCAGGTTTCAAAATGCTTCGAAAACCGTGTGAATACCTTTGGATCAGAAAATATACCTTGTTTATTTATTTTCCAATGTGAAATAACAAGTCTACAGTAATAAAAAAAAAAAAGGAATGTTACTTATATCACCTCATTCCAAAAGTTGACCCAATTAAGTTGACGAAGTGAAATCTGATGGACTTCCCAGCTGGTGAAGTATTATAAATAATAAATGTCAAAATAAAATAAATTAAGTTAACAATTATTCGTGACAATATAAACATGATATTCACATTTTCCTTTTCCAATTATTATTCAATTCAAACATAATAATTGTGTAGTACAAACATTATCCTGCCTACAAGCAAATATGCAAATCAGACTTTTAATGACCAAATTTTGTCACTACGAAATTGATAATAAAATATAGCATCTGTTTAAATATCACGATTTTTTTCTTAATTTGAGTTATTTTCATCTCTAGAGCTGAAATTACCATTGGTCAATAAAAATACTTTATGGTATTATGGTTACCATACAGAACAAAATGTGTATGAGGCTACCAAATTAAAATCTGGAATTCTTTCCATATTTTCTGATCCTTATGATTTGCTTGTTATAGTCACATACTGATATATGACACAAATTTGTTGTTTTGACAACTGTAAGCTGTAACAATACAACACCTGCTGTGCATAGCTTAATTTCTAATATATGACTTTTCTGATATTGGTTGAATCTGTTTTCTTAAGAACTAAACAATTGTACTTGTCTATAATTAAAAAATACAATAAAATAAATCTAATTTTAATTTATAAATAAACTTAAAATCTAGAAGGAAAAAATTATTTCCATTAAAACAAGGAAATACTAATGGACCGCTTATATAAAATATAATGTATATAATTTTATACTGATGTTTATTCTGAATGAATTGAAAGTAAATTAAAAATTTTCATTTTCAGAACTACAAAGTCTTAAATTGTCTGCCTGTTTTTGTATGCATATCTGGCTCCATTTTGTCCTTCTGGCGTGAAAATTGAATACAAACGGTTTCCCACTGTCTTCAACTGCAATCCAAACTGCAATATTAAGATATATATATATATATACAACCAAAGCAGGAGAAGACAGTGCCAGCTGTGCGTCGCAATTAATTTTTTTCTAATTGAATACCTTCATATCTGAAATTATGCTCAAAACAGATTACAAAAATTATGCAATATTTTTGTATCAACGTTGAAATTTCACAATATGAGAATGAAGTAAAATTCTCGAGGTAGTTTATTTACACGAGATTCGCCTAAAAGATGTACCGGTTTCGCCGATTTAAATTTCCAAAAAATAAGATACGAACGCTGAACTATCAATTATACTAAACAACTATACGTAGGAATCTATTCTCTTATTTTTCGGTGCAGTAGTATTGACAGTACAATTATTATTATATAAAACAATACAACAAGAGTATACAGAAGACATATTAAAATTATTTATTCTAAAATACAAACAGAACATACTCCTATAATGGAGGTAATATCAATGACGTTTAATTTCAGAGAGAACTTTGAAAATGGAACAAAAATTCGTGTCAAGTTGTTCCGTTCTGAACATTTTTCCGTCAAGAACATTTTTTCTGACCTCCATTAGAGAAGTTAACGGGGGAATATGGTTTGGTATACCTACACATTTTATTATTATTCCATAAAAAAAAACTAACAATTAATGTGTAAGTATAATACTGTATTACTTAAGGTTAAACATATTATTAATAATTTCGGTTCTTATAATTGTAAACCCGTGAATAATTCTTCGAATGCCGTTAATGTAGTTCAACTCATCGGCCGAAAGACAGTGAAGGGGCAATCCTCGTTCATACGTTCTAATTCTGAAATTATATCGTAAAGTAATGCTTGCAGACAGTCACATCTGGAATGGCAAAATATTGTTGTAAATATAAGCATATTTGGTAAAGAACTGATCGATCGGTGAGAAGCAGAAAGGTGCTCAAACGTATTGTAAATTCTTGACAAATTTTGAAGAGTGAACTGTACTGAAACATCCGTCACTTTCGCAATACTGTTAATTGATACGAAAAAAAAGATATCGCAACAACAACAAAAAAAAAATACCATACTGAAATTATCTCGAACGAATGACCTCATCTCAAACCTTAAATTTCCTGAGCGCAATTGAAGTGAAACAATTGTCAAAATGAAAACAAACTGTTCGTCAGAAACATACCTTTACACCTAGAGAATTAATAAAGTATTCATTTATAAGTAAAAACTTACAGATTATACCTAAAATTGAACGTAGAATCGACGAAGATAAACAATGGACCTTAACAATATGGAAGAACTTTCACCACTGCCATCTAAATTATATATATATAGTTATTTATATTTTAAAAATACATTTTAAAATGTTAATACATTATACTATTGCTGTCGAATAATTTATAACTTAAATAATTTGTTATTTAAGCGCGTTGAATTTAATTTTAACACTATGTTAAAAAATTTATAATTGTTCTGTAGTCATATGTTAATTAGGCCTAATATAACTAGATGTACTGTGAAATTCACATTACATTATAATTTTAAAAACTAATTTCGTATCCAAATTAAATTAATAAAAAGGTTTCCAAAAATTTAGGCGTAAATTACTGTACAGGGAGAAGACTAGATTTGTACGTCCTACTTTCCGACGCATGCGCCATAATCAGAGCGGGAAATATTTTCAATTTGAAATGCATCTTATTCATTCGTTCTTGTTTATTGTCAGTTTAATTTGTTCTTGTTCTCCGGACAACATTGTCTAGAATTAAGCACAATAAATAGCCATAAATTTACAAAAGAAAAACGATGAATGACAAACCACATTTCTAAAATTCCACATTATTCGCCTCCAGATGTTTTGCCTCTTTTCCTTTACCTTTAGTAATAATATACATTCTAGCAATTTTGACGTAGGTTTTATGCAATATAATTCAAATTATTTATTTATTAAATATATAATCACATTGACTAGAGTCTATAATTATTAACATTTTAAATATTGGATCACAGGCATGAAATTAAGTATGTCTTTTGAAAGATTAATGGATCAGAACCCAGTTTGATGGGTGGTTATACGATGTCAGTATTGGGAAATGGAGCAGTGCAGTAATGTTATCCTCAGTGATTTCTTTTGATAAGTTCACCCAATGTGTCAGCCAAATTATAGTTTCTTCAGAATTCATATTAGTTGGGTTCAGGCCTCGAAGAAAACACGCCTGAAAAAAAACAATTCCATTACACATTCATTTACACGATACATTTAGAAAAATAAAGTACATATTACATTATAGTTTGACTCTTAAAAGGGATTTATTTATAACAAAACAATGTGTTGGAATTTATATTAATAAAAATTATACTAAATTTTCTTGTTTAGGCAGAAAAAAATAGAAGATTTATATATATATATGTATATATATATATATATATATATATATGAATTAACACGATGCAAGTCTGGATTTTGGACAAAGCCATTATAATTCACAAATATATATTTCGTGAAATAAGAATTATAATACAAGAAAGAAAATGGCTGGTGCAAAAAATATGGCAATTAATTAAAATATGAAACAACATCTAACTAGCTATTGGAATAAAAGGACCTAAAGATTAGGAGGAAAATTTTTTCAGAAAACGTATATTACATACGTAAAATAATGTTTAAGGATATTTTTACCATTCTGACTTCTTCATGAGTCATACTTCCTACACCACCTTCCCTGTCAATGGCAAGATCCATAAGATGAATTATCTTTGCACGTTCAGCCAATCTTTTCCTCTTCCTCCAACCTGTGTGCATGCCGTGCATTTTTAACAGAGACCGCTGAAACGAAATAACACCATTAAAGACAGATTGCCGGCGTACTGAAAACCGCATAAGATGTTGTACGACAATTTGGGTATTTGGCTATTTGGGCGTCATGTTAAAAATACGGCTAATTACAATAAACGTTACGAAATGTTATTTTTCAAACAAATACACACCATGTGATGCGATGTCAGACTCTGTAAATCGTACGGCTTGTCGGTAAAAAGTTTTCCGCAGATGGATACGTGTTTCGGCGATGGGTGAAGGCCGCTTCCCAGCAGCGCTATGCACTGCCTCCACTGTGGGTAGAGATTGTGCTGTTTCAGACTTTTCAGTTGGGCTTGCAAACATCGAAAGACGGGCTTGTAATATTTCAGTTTCTTTTTCTGATCCAAAATGGCGAATTGTACCCGCTGCTGTAATGACCAGAAATGTGAAGAAAGCAAATATCGCGGAAAGTAGTAACTGGAAATAGAAATTATAAAAATTTAAACTCCGTTGATCCGAGTCAGATAATTATTAGAAGACAATTTATTATATTTAATTAAATACGTTAAAGAAAAATTTTTCCACTGTCTATTCAATTGTTTAATCGTGGGTTTCATAAATTTTGAACAAAGACCAGAAATTCCTTATATCTGTTCGTCACAATATATAAAAAATTGTATGATAACAGAAAGAATTAAAAATATCTATACATAAGGGAAAAGTGAATAGCCAAAAATCCTTATAAATTTAAGACTACTTTATAGATTATCAGTGGAACATATACAAATGTGTGTACATAAACACTACCATGAATAAGCGCGACCTTACTGAACTACTAATGGAATGCTTATTCTGAGCCAACTACAAAGAACACGAGGAAACATAAATCTCACAGTATATGTTATTTCATCAAACCCCGTAGTCATAAAGTACTGAGTCCGATACTTACGCCAACGGGAATATAACGTAATTGGCAAATGGAATCGCCGATATGAGTAAGACAGGCGCCACACGGTACATGTCATTCGGCATCCTGTGGTATATTTCCAGTTCATGCCTCGAAAGCGTTTCCAAACCTTTCTCCTTCGAGGCGATCTTGCGTACAATTTTCACATACATTTTGACATCTACATAAAAGTCCTGTCGAAGTTAAACAGTTAGGAAAACATGAGAATGCGAAAAATCAATGTAATCGTTTTTAAACGGATTTTTCAGACCGGAATTTCTCGCGTATACAGCTGGCTGTATATACAACAGAATATAAATTAAAAATGCGGGCTCATACCCTTATACCGATTTTAAATATGCGGTATATATGCATCGCCGCCGGAAACCGCCTTTCGAGAGCCAGCTCATAATTCTGAACGTACTGGACGTACTGAGAGAGGACGTACCGCCTCAACGGTTTGACGCCGACCAAATTGGGTTTCGTACTTTCCGCATTCCGATGCGACGGCCTGTAACATTTAAAGCACGGGTTGGAAATATTTAAGCGCGTCTAAATAGGGAAAAAATCGAGTATTGTTTCGATGGCCCGAATCCGATGATGACATCACTTTTGGCGAAGGCAGTCCGTAAACATGTTTACGGTGTCGGCCTTAAATAGAGACGCAGCTATTCAAGGCCGGGTAATAGTAAATAAGTCAAAATTGTGCTCTCATTCCGTTCTTTCTGTACTATAACCTGAGAGGTTAGAGTGAAGGTTATCTTACCCCGACTTCAGGCTACAGTGTATTAACAGTTTACGGAAAAGAGTAATGTTACGAGGCACCTTCTAAGGACTTTTAGGTTGACTGTCTGAGTTGTTTTTTAAATTACCTAATCTGTTGAAACGCTGAAACGTTCAGGCGGCTCCTGGCAATGGGGCCGGTAACGCGGAGTACGAACATCGTCGTTTTCGGTCCGATTTTCGCCGCTTATTGACAATTATCGGGCCATAATCGAAGACAGCCCGTCGTCTGTGCGGGGCGTTGACGGTGCGTCGAATTTAAAACGGAACTGAGCCGACTCTGGTCGAAGAACTGAAAACAGAAACGGCAATCGGCAACGAGACCTCGCGACGATAATAAACCGGTGGCGGCATCTCTAGACACTTAAAGCCAGCTGGATACGATTAACTAGAGCCTATTTCTCACATTGAACTCAACCGACATTGGATGACTATTTAAAGTAGCGAGGACGTTCGAATTTAAAACACGAAAGGTTAGAGTTGAAAACCAGGCCCGTTTCATGGCCGAATCATATAAACTGCCGCTTTCGCAAATTGTCCAGCCGTTAAACGCTCAATCGGATTTACAGTATTTTCTACGGATCATAGAGAATACAATATTTTAATTATCTAATTACGAAATAAATCTTATCTTTTGTATTACAGAGTATTTACTCACCCTTTATTCAGAGTACTCCAATTCCAGTAGTGCCAATTCCCGACTTCTTCTGCATATTAGTTGCCTTATTAGTAAGACGGATGGGTTATTTAATGAAATAGAAAAATAAAACAAAACTACTTTGAGACAAAAGAAAAAAATTTTATTAATAACGGGGACATAACAGAATAATACAGTTCTTATTTATGCCCCTTATGTGAATTACCAATGTTAAATTTACAATAATATAATTGAGACTATTGAAAATAAATAAGGTTTAAATTGTTGGAAATAATCCATATAATTTTATCGTATCATCAATATGTATTGTATATAATGTACGTTGTAATACTGTACTCATATTTAAATATATTTTTTAACGCCTGTTTCATGGCCGAATCATATAAACTGCCGCTTTCGCAAATTGTTCAGCCGTTAATCGCTCGATCGAATTTGATCATCGGATTTACAGTATTTTCTACGGATCATAGAGAATACAATATTTTAATTATCTAATTACGAAATAAATCTTATCTTTTGTATTACAGAGTATTTACTCACCCTTTATTCAGAGCACTCCAATTCCAGTAGTGCCAATTCCCCACTTCTTCTGCATATTAGTTGCCTTATTAGTAAAACGGATGGGTTATTTAATGAAATAGAAAAATAAAACTCTTTTGAGACAAAAGAAAAAATTTTATTAATAACGGGGGACATAACAGAATAATACAGTTCTTATTTATGCCCCTTATGTGAATTACCAATGTTAAATTTACAATAATATAATTGAGACTATTGAAAATAAATAAGGTTTAAATTGTTGGAAATAATCCATATAATTTTATCGTATCATCAATATGTATTGTATATAATGTACGTTGTAATAGTGTACTCATATTTAAATATATTTTTTAACGCAAAAAACCGATATGCCCATACGACATATGAGCTAATGGCATTGGCTAAGAAATAATGGTCCGTTTAGCAATGTTCATGTCGAACCGAAATCCGTTTTTTCAGCGGCCGTCCCAGGATATTTTAAATATAAAGTTTCAGTGAAATGTTACGTTTGCAAAATAACTAAAAATATCCCTGGACGGTCACTGCATGTGTATTGTACAACCGTATTTTACGACGAGACGCAGGGTTGATGAGTGTCGATAGGTGAAATTCAAGGATACGTCAAACAAATTGTATTTAATTTAAAAAAAATATATTTTTTTCCTTTCATCATTATTGTGGTAATTAATTGCAGGTTCGTTTTGTATGGCTGCAGGTCGTGTCTTCGGTTAGGGACACCGGCGGCTGGTGGGCAGGGTCAAAGCGCCCTCGGGGATTTAAAGCGATCGGCTCACGTCAACCGGTTTAATTTGAGATTGCCATGTTATTGTTGTTAGATTGTTATTAGGCTCTGGGCTGAGGTTGGCGGTGCCAGCCGAGCCACGTGTTGCCCCACGCACCCCCAAACCACCCTTCAATTCATTATGGACGGCGGCCCTCCTCCCCCCTTCACCTGTTCACCCTGCGTGTTCCACCCTAATATATGGACGAATAAACTATCGGTACAATTCTTATGACTCATGGAAGATCGGTGAGGCCGCCTATCCGGTTATATACGGCCCTGTTTTGGCGGGACCTCGTAAAGAACACCATTTACAATTTTTCCACCCCTAGCACACTGTAGGGGAAAAATTGTACCTGACCTCCATATGAGCTACTCGCACACCTATAGGACCGTTTATGTGCAAAATTCAAACGACTCTTCGACAACAGAGAGAGTCTATAATTGTGAGGTTGTATTGACGGAGGCAACTATAGTGGCCTTCTATAAGATGCCACTGAGGTACTACGGGCCACTATAGTGGCCTTCCACAAGATGCCACTGAGGTACTACGGGCCACTATAGTGGCCTTCCATAAGATGCCACTGAGGTACTACGGGCCACTATAGTGGCCTTCACAAGATGCCACTGAGGTACTACGGGCCACTATAGTGGCCTTCCATAAGATGCCACTGAGGTACTACGGGCCACTATAGTGGCCTTCCATAAGATGCCACTGAGGTACTACGGGCCACTATAGTGGCCTTGCATAAGATGCCACTGAGGTACTACGGGCCACTATAGTGGCTCTCGGTTAGATGCCACTGAGGTACTACGGGCCACTATAGTGGCTCTCCACAAGATGCCACTATTGATGTTAAATTGATGTTGGGTTGATGATAATCCATTTTATCTGTCCAACATTCCGGTTCGCATCAGTGAAAATTTCGCTCCGATACTGCTCGGTTCTTTAAAAGTCCGAACACATTTATTTCATTTATTTATTCCTTTATTTATTTTCGGCTGCTCACCATTTTGTACTGACAGTACAAGTGAAAGTAACAGTGCAGTGAGGATGCTCGAAAAACATCAAAAGTGCCGACAGTGACTGACACCGCTACTGAAGATGGCGACCAGCCGAGACCGGTCTAGCAAAAGTCCAAACCGGCGAGAGGAGACAGAAACACCACGAACCTACGGTATTCCAACCCTCGCAGGCCACAAAACAGGTATATTAAAGATTGTACTACTTGAAAAGTGGAATAAACGAAGGGCAACAAAGAAGGATCACGACAAATTGCTAAAAAGGCACTGAAATAATCCATTTAAAGGATTTCAAGCCGGAACAGTCTGAAAACTGACAAGCCGAACCGTCGACCTGTATCGATAATTAATCGGCGAACAGGTGTGCCTCTCTAAGGGTGACATGAGAGTGGTGGACAGAGGAGTCCATTAGGCGGAGTCCAATTGAATGAGGCGGAGAAGTTGAGGGCGTGGAAAGCCGGTCTTAAGGAGACTGTTCTGTGGGGCATAATGAAGGGGAGGAGACCACTAAGTGGTGCGCCCCGGGGGAGGGCGGCGGCCGTTCAGGAGGCACAGCTCCCTCCATCCCTCCATCCCGACCGACCGACCGAGGAGGCGGCCTCCAACCCCCGGGGCTATATAGGGGAGGATTAGTTGTGGCGCCCGAGGACCCAGGTAATGCTATTAGCGGATGCTAATAGGCCCGGCTGTATTTGCATGCATAGCCACAATGGCCCCCTCACTGCCTGCTGCCCCTATAATTGATTTCTACGGACACTTATACAGGGACCGATATAGCCCGGGGCGCTAAACGCTTCCAAGTGGGACCTCTCTCTCTCTCTCTCTCTCTTCCTCCCCAAGTGAGTATTATATATACCTGGGGGGCCTTTTCCGCTTTATCAACAACCGGCCCGGGCCTTAAGCCCAACCTAAATTACCGCCCCACTCGACGGTTTAACATTTAACGTCGCCACTCGCCTTGCCCGTTGCACAAGCCAACGGGTTCTTGACGGATTACAATTACTTATATCGTATAGAGACATCGAGAAAGATAATACACACAGCGTCGGATGAGTAGTTCGGCCAGAGGGTTTGGAACGCCTCAGTTTTAATTTTTTAATAAACGAAAATATTGGGTTGACAACTAAAAAATTGCGGATTTCACCGACAAGTGGCGTTGTACATATTTTTAATTACGTCTTTGCACAGATAAGCCGTAGATGCCCCCCTCTTGTTGAACTATGGCCTTGAATCGATAATGGCCTTTATTCGGTCAACGTCGACCTCCACTGGACGTCCAGAGCGTTCCTCGTCTTTTAATGTAAAATCCCCCCCGACCGGAATTTCGTCCGTACACAGGCTTCATCGCCGTACACGGCGTACCATTGCGAAAATAAAAAAGCGAAATGATGTGACGGAAAAGCTCAATTTTAATACCGAATGTTTCAGAAAGGACCGAATAATAACGTATCGAAGAATCTTATCCGTGCAAAGATGTCGGCGCAATCACTTAGTTGTCATCAACTCAGTATGTCAAAAATTATTGTGACAAGAAATAATAATAGCGAAATTATAATAATGTCGAAAAATTACCTCTTTATTGGATATACGGAATCGTCTTCATTTGCCACTTATTCGAAACTGATGGGGTCCTTATCAGGTTATTCGATTCCAGAATTGAGGCGGAGGTTTATTTTCAGAAAATTCCTTCGAGTATGATTTTAAACCAGAACCAGACTTTCGATTTACTTGATATATATATATATATATATATATATATATATATATATATATATATATGTGTGTGTGTAGAGAATCCTGGAGGTATATTGGAGTATAATGGAGGCGATTAATATGCCCGAAATTGGTGGATGTTGTGCGGTCGGGCTCTCCTCAGGGGATTATACTATACTATAGTATAGTGTAGGTGGGTCCGGTGGGGCCGAATGAAGGATTTGCATGAGCGAGCTAACGGAGCGGGGGGCGCTAATGAAATCAGGTCCGGGCTTTGTGCCCTGACTTTTGCCGCATACCGATGAGCCCCTCCCCCCCCCTCCCGCCCTTACCATAGCCCTAACCCTAACCCTAAACCCTAAACCCTAACCCCCTACACTTCGCGTACGCGGACATTTGCATCTCGTTAACGCCGACCAAACTGTACGGCGAGAATTTCACACAGGCGGCCATCACACACAGATCTGTTCCTGTGTGTGTGTGTGTTTACGACCGAACCGGAACCGAAAGCCGTCCGAAATTGATTTCCGCCGCGGTAATAATTCTCTGGAACGTCCTCCGCGTCCGGGACATAGCGTCGGAGGGCCTTTTATTCGGGACGGGAAAACTTTCAAAGTAAACGACTCCACGAAAACCGGCCGGGGAATATGATTCGTCGAAACCGAGTTTCTCCGACTTTCATGGTTTGACGCGAACCCAAACCAGGAGTGTTCGCCTCCTGTTTCCTCTTCAGCATTGAAGCACAGGACACGGTCGGCTGAGGCTCGAGGTCCACCGCCGAGCAGTGTCCCGAAGCGATTTTCGTCATGTGTCTCCGGTGTTTTCGTACAGTTAACAAATCATTTCGACCGCCACGACTGTATAAAACGTTATATTAGTGGGAGAACCTTCCACCGGCTTTCGGCCACTATTTTAAAACCCTTTGCACTCCGGACCATTCCGGACGTCGGCTACTCCTCGGCGGTTGGCCGATGTCACTGTCACCGCTATCTCTTTCGTCTAGATTCAGTCTTCAATCGAAATGATATTTACCGAAAGCTACTTATTTACCGAGAGAAGAATTCCGATTTTCCCACTCGTTAGATCTGTCTATACCGCTCGACGCTTCGAACCGGACCGCCTCACGTTATTTTTCCGACACAAAACTAACCGACATTTCTTTTATATATCTCAGTAATTTTACTATATTTCGAGTTGATGTCTTGTGCCATTTCAAGAGAAAACATCGGGGAAGCGTCTCAAAAAGTTGCCCAGAAATGACTCGATTCCCCGTAAAACACTAATAAATTTTAACGTCCCCTCAGAGGGGACATCGGAGTGATGGGCTGGAATCTCTTTCGTCAATAAACTTGTGTGTATATAGTCGTTATTTATAAGAGAGCTGGCTGAAAATAACACCTCGTTTAAATGTAATTACTCTCTCTCTCTCTCTCGAAGGAAGCGGGGAGAAAATAGACTGATAATTCCGGTCTAATCGGTAAGAAGTAAATTTCAACTGTTGAAAATCGTACAGCTCTACAGCCCCGAGTGATATTCGAGGGTCGTTTAAACGCTGAAGATCTCACGCGAATAATCTTTCCCGGCAGTTTTGCCCGAAAGGGAAGAGCGGTGGCCGTGTTTTATGGCCGCGGGGCACGTACTCTTCGGGATCGGGAAATTAAAAAAAAAAAAATTATTATTATATTCTCTCTTCACGGACGACAAACGCAGCCCGGATAGTGTCTCGTTCTTCCAGTGACTCAACTTCCCCCCCTCCCCCCCCCGGCCAATTGACTTTTTGATTTATACACCCCTAATTAAACGCTAAAACTCGAAGAAGAACAATGTAATTTACGGCCGTCGGTAAATAAACTTCGGGGGTGGAGGGGTTGGGGGGGGGGACATGCTTCGGACATTCGAGTCGGGTACGTATCAAAGTATCGACTCGCTCGATAAGTTGTACTTTGTCTCCGAAATTTAAAATTCCAACCTTCCACCGAATCAGTTACGCACACTGCAGCAAAGACGCGCAAAGTGCGCGGTAAATAAACTCAGAGAGAGAATAAGTAAACGGCTATTCGTTAGGGGGCCCACCGAAACATCGCTGTATTTCTTTTTTGGTCGCACATTGGCAGTGATTTAAAAAGTGAATACGAAATAAACAGTGTAAATCTGAGAAGGGTTTTCATTGGGCAAGACCCTTCTCAGGGAGCCGGAGTACTTGAGAGTACTCTTGTTTAGTGTTATATATGGGCGTTTAATTGTCTCCCCCCCCCCTACAGGGCGTAGACACGAAGTTAATAATCGTATTTCTGCAACTAGAACTTGATTTATCAGTAACTTCCTCTGTCGGAACCGCTAACCGAGATATTACGCGCTGCTACCGAAAGTTCCGGAGATAATTCAAGACCTATGCGAGTTTATTCCGCGATTAGGAAAAAAAATTCTCTCCGCCTTCTAGATAAGCTCTGAAGGGGAAAAAATATGTTATAGTACGATCGAAGCGGAATGAGTTTAAATTCCACGAGATGTGACGAATCCGCGTCTCGGTTTGAGGCCTCGGGTCAGAGATAACGTGACGCGGGGCCGGCGGTGGCGTGTATGGGGGTTGAAAAACAACTGGAAGCGGTGTGTATTTCAGGAATATTCCATAAATATTGTCGGTAACCGGTCGGGCGGATAAAAGTATAGAGGGAGAGAGAGAGAGGGAGAGAGATAAGGGCGGCTATAACAGGGGCGGCACCTTGTTCTGGCCGGAGCTCAGATAAAAAGCTAGAAAGAACACAGCCCTCGGCGGGGGTTACCTGCACACCGGGGGTTGGACGGAGGGTGGTGGGGGGGGAGGAAGGGGTCAGGGCATGAAATATGTAACTGGAGAACGTTAGAAACAGTGGCTGTTCCAAAAATAAAAATTCTAACGCCGCCATAATGCCCCCCGGCCGGCCCTAATCTCGACAAGGGATAAAAATAAAAAAAACAAAAAAAAAAGACTGAAAAGAGAAAAAGAAATAACATCCGCGGGCGTATTTCACAGAAATATATTAAGTAGATGTTTCTACTTGATGTATTTCGCGGGTATATATTAACTGGACGTTCTACCTGATGGCTCATAAATTCCGACGATTTTAGCGTGTACTCGGCGGGAACAAAAAAAAATTAAAAGAACTCGCATAACTCGCGTTCTGAAAAATAGAAAAAGGTCGAGCCGTTAAAAACAGTCTGTGCCAATGCTGTGACGCCTCGGTCGAACAATAAAAAGAGTATTGTGCCCGATACAGAGAGAGAGAGAGAGAGAGAGAGAGAGAGAGAGGGAGAGGGAGGGAGGCCATTTTAAATTTTATAATATTACCGGTTTGTTTAGTGCTGTCAGGACCAACTACGGTACTGAACTATATTTTTAAATAACACGGAACTAAAGTTTGACCTTTTCCACCTTCCAGTCAAAGGTGAATATGCTAATTATAGAATTATTAGTAACACTACACTAAACTATTACTCTGTGTATTCTGCTATTGGCTGCTGCTGGCTATTTGGTTAAATAAAAAATAAATAATTAAGTGGCATTAAAATCAAAGGGTATAAATATATATTAACTTTATTTTCTGACACAAAATATTTAGTAGTATACATCTATATAATTAATAAAATATTTGAACGTAAACGGTAAATGAGTGTATTGAGAGATAAGTATAACTTGGATGGGGAAGGCGCTCGGCGTGTTGCGGTTTAGTATAACTTGAAGACGAAAGGCAGTTTTGACACCAGTTGCCGGGCATATTTCCTCGGGGGTAAGTCGAAATTCTTCACATTGTAAACACTATTATTCCCCTGGCGCTATATAACAACAATTGCGCTAATTTCGAAAACAGATATTTCGTATATAGTGGCGGTTGTTTGGAAGTTGGCCGTGAGGTGCCATTAGGGGGCCGATATGGTCGGTTCCGTACATTTACAGTCCGGTTTATATACCCTCCCTCCTCCTCTCACCCATCGAAACTTTGGTTTTATTACCGACCGAATTAATGGGCTGAGGGGTGTTGTCGTCCCCTCCATCCCGTTCTACCCCGCCCCGTCATCACGGCCCACGTTTTACTGCGAATTTTCTCCCCTTCAGATGCCAGTACGGGGTAGGTGGTATGTGTGTATATATATATATAGCCCTTCAATAATAAAACAGCCGCCCTATGAGAGAGGCCAATGGCCCAGTCCCCCGAAATCGACTTCCCTCTTTTAGGCCTATTTCCGGCCGTGAATAATTAATGCAATTCGTGTCGGACCGCTCTTTGTTTATTCAATTTTCGTTTTTTCAAATACTTGGCCAGTCGAAAGCGTTCTTAGGCGTGGACTAGGGGGTGGCCTAGTTTCGGCAAGCATTGCTGAAAAGATGTTAATTCGAAGTAAAAAAAATATTCGATCCTTAAATATAACATTTTCTGAGTGTTATTTCTGCGTATTGCGTTGATAACTAAGTTTCTGACCACAGAACTAGAATATTTATCGCCCTATCTAGTTTCGAAAGTCATATATTTGTAAGGATTTGTATCGCTATTTAAACTGGGAATTTAAAGTTAAAAATGAAGAAGACCCCATTGTAACATATTCGTATAGGATTTAAACAAGGAATATATTATAAAGTAAAGTGTGTGCTGCGAATGTTTATGATATTCCGTTACGCCCTTTTGGGCGTCTTCGGGGCACTGAATAATTAATGGGGGTAGGGGGGGGGGCCCTCCGTATAATTCCACTTGCATGCGATCATGGCCGAGGCTCTTGTTCAAACTGTGGGATGGAGGGAGGGGGGTTTCTAAATAGGGATTGTATATAGATATAATTCATTAACATAAAATCGATCCTTCCGTGGGCTTAAATCTGACTCGGGGTTGGGAATGATTCGGGAGAAAACCCCCCCCCAAAAAAAATAAAAAAAAATCTCTGTCGTTTCTTAGCCGCAAAGAGTTGAGCGGATTCCGCTAATGGGAATTAAAGTATTTTACCCGACAGCAAAAGTTGGTAAAAATTATCTTTTCTGACGCTATTGGGATTATTGTTAGATACATAGCAATTGGGCTTCTAGAAAACATCGAATCGAGAACATCCCTCCAGCTAAACCCTAGTTCCCAAATTTTTTTTTCCCATAGACCACTTTAAAAATTTTGCTGGTTCCGGTCCCTGCTTCAACATTTTTACCATATTACCAAAAGTAGACAAAAAATGTGAAGATTAGATCCAACTCGACGCCCACCACCACTTTGGGAATCAATGCGGTTTGTAAACCCTCAAACTCAAAAGTAAAATAGCTTCAATTACAGCCACTTATTATGATTATTATCTTTCGCTTATGGCCACCCAATAATTGATATTTCTTTTCATCAGGCCCACCGAGTGTTTCCTATAAAGTCCTGATGTATATTTGAGAGGCGCGTCTGGTTCAATGTATATTGAACAGTTGATATGAACTGGGGGGTCAATGGTCAATGGGGTGCTGATTGGGCGCTTAAGATCCTGAACGGTAAATACCGTTGCAACCGAATCAATAGGACCACTCTGGGGACAATGTTCATTTATGAAATTCCTGATAGGCGTTAGTGCAAAGGGTTAACCCTTTGGCTACCGGCTACTCCTTCACCGCTACCGTTTTGGTCTAGATTTAGTCTTTCTAACGTATCTGTATAAACGTCTATCCGGAGCTCATCTTCACTACTACTTGTACCATGAGACTCAATCCTGTTTCAACGTTTTGTCGTTGTTCTAATAAAAAAAAATGAATAAATCCGCGGGTCGAAAATTCTTACTAGATCCGTTACAAAATGGTATTTACCGAAAGAACTTATTTACCGAGAGAAGAATCACTTCCGATTTTCTCACTCGTTAGATCTATCTGTACCGCTCGACGCTTCGAACCGGACCGAGCTCAGCTTTGAAACTCATAACTCGCCGACATCTCTTAGTAATTTTACTATATTTTGATTCGATGTCTTGTCCCATTTCAAGAGAATACATCAGGGACACGTGGACGTCTCAAAAAGTTGCGCGGAAATAACTTAATTTTCCCCGTAATCGCTGATAAATTTTAATGTCACCTCGGAGGGCTGACACCGGAGTCCCACGAGAGGGGTGAACGGGGTGCGAAGGGTTAAAACGGACCGGGATACTACCCCGCCGACATTCTCAAGGGGGATGAGACCGCCGGTCTCACGCTGAAGATGGAATCGGGTAGCGGAGACAGAAGAAGCTGTTTTCTGGTTTTTTTTTCCCCCCCTTCCGCCTCGGGGGTGGGGGGTAAGTGCGTGGCCGGTGTTATTCCGCAGTGACAAAGAGCGCTCTCGGGATTGGTGGCAAAGCGTGAGACGGTACACTAAATCGAGTGGTCGGGCCGAGATAACGGCCTCTTATCTCTTCGCTTCTGCTCTCTCTCTCTCTCTCTCCCTCTCCCCTTTCGTTGGGGCTCATTTGCATTAGCCGCCCGGTTAATGATCATCGCATGGACTGCCCCAACCGAGTTCAATTATAAGAGAGAAAGAGAGTTACAGCAGATAAACCGGCCACGCTTTGTTCCGCCTAATTACTACGTAAAAATAAACACCGGGCGGGTTGAGGGAATGCTGCCGGATCAACAGTCGGTTTCGCTATTTTTTCCCCCGCCGCCAATTTCATTTTACCCCCCGTTTTTCCTCACCCTGCAAATCGGACAGGATATAACGTCCGGTGGTTCGGATTAAGGCAAACAGAACTGGTGGAATTCAGAATTGCGACGAATTACCTACTCATACTACCGTAGATCACGCTCGAAAACCCCTCGTATCCTCGAATTAAGAGGAAAAAATTAATGGGTTGTCCGGAAATTTCGTGCCGATTTTCACGCCCTTCCGATTCGCCAATTCTTCAATTCGTCTAATCGAAAATTTGGTAAAAGCTCATAATAGAGAGGATCCTTTTCCAATCCCAGTGGGACACAGAGAGCGTTACCTTCTTCGGACGAAGACCGGCTTTCGGGGCGGTTGAAGGTGTTTCATCGCGCTTTCCCCGAGCCCTTCTACGCTCGACGTTTATTATAAATTATCCATTTTTCATCCCCCGTCACTAATCGCTTCAGAAATTGTCCGGCAGATTTTTCTCCGTTAAATCGTGGACAACCCGTACATCGAGACGGCTTATGTAGCCGAGCTTCACAATACGGTCGTGGATCGTCGATTTTGATTTATTTTCAGCTAATTGACGCGTTGTAGATCGTGGATTATTTTTCGATTACCGTTTTAATCGGATCTTCGTCTCTTGGTGGACGCCCTACACGGGCCGTTTCTCGATCTTCGAGATCGAAATCTCCGGCTTTAAACCGAGCAAACTGCAGTTCGGCTGCAGCACCTTCGCCGTAAACAGAGCATATCCTGTTTGCCGCCTGTGCTGCATTTTTGCCTTTTCGGAACAAGTAAAGCATTAAATGCCTATAATGCACTTACCATATTCTAAGGCGTATAAAACTGAGAAAATTTGTTTTCCAAATATGCCCAAAGAAATCTCGGACAACTTTCCGCACAACCCAATAACTCATAAACGTTACATAGAGTTATAAAGATAACAAAAATATAACAACTGGGTTCAACAGTATATTTACAGTGTATTTTATAGGGGGATTTCACTTCGGAAATTTCCCTTTTCCACCCGCCCATTTGGCCTTAAGTAAAACTACCCTCAGAAAGGTAATTGGCCGCGTGATGAAACATCCCGCCGACACTGTAATACTTTATTTATCGCCGTAACGTTGTAGCGCACTACTCCTCTTATCTACTCCGTTGCGTTATGTACTCAGTCGCTCGTTCTATTTTTCCCGTTAAGCCTTCGGGCCAGCGACACAAAACCAAAATAACAGGAAATCGGCCCGAGACTGTGTTTCTCGGAGTTCCGAATCATCGCGTAAAAGAGCATTGGGCCTTTCTTTCAGTAGTCGCCCTTCGACCCGGTAATACGGGTCGATATTATTATGTAGACGTCCACCCCCGTACAGTGGAGGGGTGGGGGGGGGGGCGTTAGTGTGCTCATTAGGCGGTGGCTCGGTAACAGTTCTGTCAAATCTAATTGGTAGTCTAACGGTAGTCTACTCGTTATTCCCAACTCCAACCCCCACTGCCCTGCGTTTAATGAACCCCGGCCACGATTTACCTGTGTATATTGTAATTCAGCCCCTGTGGCCCCCGCACCCCGGGGTAGATTACAGGTAGGTATCCGGCCATAGGAGAAATAAATGATTTTTTTTCGATATTAGAACGGGATTCGTTATTTTGACATTAATTTCATTATATATAACACAGTTACTAACAATGATTAGTTACCATTTCTGTCAGGTAATTGAGGCTGGGTTTTTGAATATATACCCTTTTGCAGTCTTCCCCTCAATCGTCACCAAAATTTTCAAGTGCTACAGTTCAACACGGGGCCAATTCCGAACGGCGAGTAGAAATACGCTTGATTGTTCAGCACTATGAATTTTTACGGTAGTACTGCGATAGGGGGACAATTCTATTAAGGAAATCGCGTAAAAACACATATTTTCTTATGTATCTAGCTATATATTGTTGCAGTAGGTTTAAGTATGCGCTCTATTTGGTGGCCAACGGTTCATGTCTTTCGTGCCTATCGCTCGTTACCATCTGCCGCCGCGAGCTCCACGTTCCAGGTTTATTCGGTTCTATCACGAGCAGTGTATTCGGGTAACGCTGCCGAGAAATTGATATCCGCGTATATTGTTATTAGTTTCATTAAATATTTCATCGTTCCCCGCGGTCCAACAATCGGCCGTTCTTGGACTTGTACGTATCAAATGATTCAGAGCCGTTTTACCTGCCGAATATGCCCAAGCGTATTCTTGATGAAATTACAGGCGATTCTATTTAATTTTATTATTTCCATTCAACTCAGCCCGCTCTTAGTTTTCTGTATCTCACAATCACAACTGTAGAAACGTTAAATTGCCCGAATGTTAACAGATTTACACTGTTGTACATATTTTAGTCTGGCACTGGACTGACTGTAAATTTCAGGCAGGGTGGTCGGGGGTATAATAATTTTATCAATTTTTACAACCCCGGTTGTCGTTTTTAATTAAATCGTAATCGATATCGGTCCTGGGATTTGGGGGGTGGGGGTGGTTCATTACTGAACGCGGGGTGAGTTTTTTCCCTCTCGCCTGCAGTGCAGGGGGATGTTTTTGTTTTTTACATATTTTACTGGCGCCACCGATGTTGGGGTGGGAGGGGGGAGGGGGAGGATATTTCATAAAAAGAGGACGCGGGTGGATTAAGGGTGCGACACAACTGGGGCGCTTTCCGCATCAGGCTCGCGCTCTCTAATCATGGCGGTTATTTTTATTATTTTTTTTTCCAACCCTCGTGAGTGGCTCTAATGCACAGTGGAACCGGTCCTCTATGACTTTCGCTATAGGCCAAATTAAAAGTTAGATATCTCGCAAGTGAAATTTATCGGTATTACATCTACAAGTAGCCGTTTACTTTCAGTGCTCTGTTAAAGTAAAACATAACGGAATTGTAACATGTTTTATTTGTTGTCTGGAAATCCAGAGTTTGTTCTCCGCCCTTGTATTTTAGTTTGGCTGGTTGGATCTGTGTGTGTGTGTCTGTTGTGAGGTAAGAACTGGGTTTTAATTGAGACCGAGGGATGGAGGGAGGGAGGGAGAGAGATAGTGAGGGATGGAGGGTGGTGCGTGTCTGTTGCATGACGCGCCTTCACCGGGGGGGGGGGCGAGGTAGCCCCTGTGAAGTGTTATCTCAGACAACACCTTCCCCACTCGGCATTAGGGAGCCAGCCACATCACCCTTGCCCAACCCCAATTAACAGCGTACAAAGTCCCCTCGAGCCCTCCTCCCTCTCTTTCCCTCTCCGGCTTGCAGCCCCCCCCCACACCCCCTATACATTTACACAGGATTTACTCCGTTTTACCGGGCTGAATCAACCCCACCTTCCGTACAAAACTGTTATCAGTCCCCTAAAGTGTTGGGGGGTGTGAGGCGTGTTTGGAATATCATCGCGACGTATAACAGAGAAACCAACGCGGTCATATCAATTCGTCAAAAATCCAGACTAAAAACCTACCCCCAGGTAGGTACTGCCAGGGTATCAACATTATAGCTGGCAAGTAAATAAATTTTTCTTGAAAAATATAGGTAGACTGTACATTAAGTACAGTACACGTACATTTTTCTTCCCCGCCGGTGTAAACACAGTCGCGGCTGGCAAGTGCAGGTCATTAGCGTTGTGTATCGTTACGGATAATAAATGTCCTTCCCTTTTCGCGGAACGGGCGCGTCGTCGTAATTTATCGGACGGCGAAAATGAGCGAACAAATAAATAGCGGCATCATCCCTCGGGGCGAATGAACGACGATTGGGAGATTACCGAGGGCGCCGGCGGGGGAAGAAATGGGTGGGAAAGGGAGATGGATAGACGGATTGGGTTATTATAAAAACATCCCGTGGAACAAGACTGAGTGTGGCCGAAGGTTTCGATTTCCCCCGGTATAAATTGAGACGCCCCTAACAAGAGGTGGAGGAGGTGACGGGGGATGGGGAGGAGGAGGAGGAGGAGTCGCCTTGATAACGGGGATGACGTGAATTATTGCCGTGTGGAATCAGTACGGGAGTTATTAGAGGGGGCGGCGGGGAGGCTAAGAGTAATAAAACAATGTGTCAGTTTGAGTAATGCTCCTTCCTCCACCCCCGACCGCTCCCGTTCCGTATGTTACTTCCTACACGCGCCTCCGCCCCTGTGTGCCTGTGTGTGAGTACGGTTATTAGGAAGGATGCTGGCTGTTGGCCTGGCTCGGGGGAGGGAGTAGGGGATGATATAAGTTGGAGAGAAGAGTGGTTAGGGGTTGGGGGTTGCAATCAAGGTGGGGGCCCCGGTAATGAAAGCGGGGGCTTCCCCACCCTTCCCTGGCCAAAGCCCCGTCCAGGTATATACCCGCCTCTCGTTCTTCACCGATGACGCTAACGCCCATTGATCTAGGGCCACTTTCAACAGCGAACTAAGTGAACTGTGCTTAACAAGTGATACGGTAAATTATTTTTTTGTTTATCGAGCGGAAGTACCATTATTCCCTTCGCTTGTGCCATGTTTTAATTTCTTTGGAATGGATTTAAACTCTGTAGGAGGAGGTCCTGTTGCGTTTTTGTCAAATGTCGGTTCCACTAAATTAAAGCTTTCGCGTTAACGAGACTCGCCCCTTCTGCGTCACGCTCATTTTCTTGTTTTTCTTTTTCCTTTTTTTTTTTTAGTGAAGAGGCGTCCTCCGGCTCGTCAGGGCTGGGGCCGGTGATAAATGAGCGTGACGTCCAGTCAGGGGAGCTCGGGGGGGAGATTTACAGAGAGCTTTGAGTAGATAAATGTAATGGGATTTGGGGAAGAAGAGGAGGAGATGCGCCACCGGAGGACGATTCCCTCCCATTCTGACGCTCACGATTTTCAATTCAGAAACGCGGTGTAGTATACAATTTTCTGTCGACAATATAAAAATAAAAATGATTATTAAGATCGATGTATTTTTAGTTGAACAGACGACGAGTGTAACAAGTCCTAAAACTATTGACTGGAGTAGCTTTCACTGGCAGGCCTACTATAGCAGGATGTTGAGTAGAAAAAAAAACGTTTGGCATTCCAGAATCGGGCAGTGTTTGCAGAGGGGGTTGGTTCCGCTGGAGTTTTCCATTGGGGTGGTGGAGGGCGGGGGAGCAACAGGCGTGAGCCGAATACAACCCCTCTCCACTTTATCACTCTCTCTCTCTCCCTCCAGCCCTTTCTCATCCTCTTTCCCATTCTCCGCCCGCGCTCCTCCCTTTTTCCCTCTCCCGAGTTCCCATCTCCGCTAATGACTCCGCATTTGTTCCACATAACGGTTCCCGGCGCGGGACTTTTGTGGAAATCCCGGGGCCGGTTTCTGTATCGCTCTCAGTTTCCGGTAAGCGCGAGTCCTCCTTATCGATCAATCCAAGTCCTCTTCCGCCTCCTCCGTTCTCACTTTAGGTCGGCCAAGTTTTGCACTTGGGGCCCCTGGGGAAGTGTGAAAGCTCCTCGGTCTCCAGCCTGAGGGCGACGACGAAAGATTATCTCCGTAATTACATCCCTATGGGATTTTTATTTCCGTGCGTTCGGACAGGTTTCTCACAATGCGTCGAATACTATTAACCAGATTTATACTTAATTGAAAGCGTAACTGTGTGTAATTTTTGATCGATTGTGTTCCAAACAGTTCACGGACATTCTGAAATTTACCGAACCACTTCAAAATGTTCTCGCGAAAGACCACTTGCCAAATGTATTTTGCAAAAATTACCTCAGAATTTTCACAGTCACTCGCTTCCCAGCGAAAACCCCATTTAAATACATTAATTTTTCTCCTATATTTTTTTCACATTATATTTAACCCGAAGGGTTGAAGGGATGTAAATCACGTCACAAAATCATGATGTAGCGATGAGAGCTGCCACGTTGCTGTGCGGTCGTTAGTTCGTTACGGGCAAAGCCTCGTTCTGCTCGACTACGGCGAAAAAATAACGTTCTCTCTCTCTCTCTCTCTCTTTCCAGTTTTCGATCGTCCAATTCGGTTGAAAACCTGCAAGTCCGCGAGCGCTTATGAAAAGCAATTTCGACGCTGTTCAACGCTCTTTTCAAACGGATCTCGTTCGTTCCCGGCCCGGGATTCACGGGCCAAAGGAAACACGGGCGGCCTAATTAGAGGCGCAGAAAACACATCTAGCCCTTTTTTTTTTTTTTAGATCCAATTTTTCCCTACACTCGTTTATATTAAAGCCAACAATCCGCGAATATGGAGTCAGCAGAAGTATTTCTAATAAAGAGGGAAGACGATAAAAAAGCTTTTTCCAGCCGTACTTGACGGCAATTCAGGAATGTTATTTCATTTATTTCATAGAACAAAGTCCACGTAATGAGTCTAAGCTATGTTAAAGGTTTACTTTTAATTTCTAATTTATTGCAAAATTAAATTTATAAAATCGAGAGCGGTATAATCTGAGGAATTATTCGAGGAGGGGTTGGGGGAGATTCCGGGCAGAGTAAAAAGTAAATTAGTTAAAAAGTAAACGACCGTGTAATCTATATTATTCGACTGAAAGAAACTCCAGCAACAAAACTTACCCTTTTTTCAACGGACAAAAGGAAATATTATATTCTGGCTTTTGTTAGGGGGGGGGGAAATGAAGTCGGCTGTCTGTGGGTTTTTTTTTTCGGGCCCTCGTATTCTCAATATCGTCGGAGGCCTATTGAAATGTTTTCATCCGGGCCGGTTTGTTTAATTAACGCCGGTAGAAGGGAGACGCCGGTTCCAGGACTGGACTTCCAGTCGGGGCCGGCTACGCGGACAAAGCCCCCTCTCAATTCACTGAAGGGCCGCCCGTCGCCTCATTCCGCTTGTACAACTCCATTATTTAATTCGGCATTGGACCGTTTTCAATTGGAGTTACGCTGCACATAATGCTGCAAGCCGGGGTGGGGTGGGGGTTGGTGGAAAATTTAAAATCTCGTTATCATTACTGTCCGACCTTCCTACAAACTGAATTGTTCCATTCAATTCAATGCACGTCAATTTTGACGCCTCAAGAATTATGAGTTTTCACCTTTACCAAGTTTTCGAATATTTCATCCGTCTTGATATATCATAAATAATATGACGAATTGATTACATTGTAAATATATTTTTGCCACTTTGATAATTCTACTAACCAAGGGCACCCCGCTGTAACCCTTTGAAAGTATAAGCGTTAATTAAATTTTATTAAAACCCCTATTAGTTTAATGAAAAATTTTTAAAAGCGATACCCGAAGGGGTGACTACCCCCTAAAATAAATCGAACGGAATAAATAAAACCCGATGGGGAAGTTTCCCCTCTCATAGTGCGCACTCTAATTAGCACCGGGGAGGGAGCCTTTACCTGGGTCATAAAACGCACTTAGAGGTATAGAATGAGAAATTTTTCCTATTTATTTTCTTTGATTCAGTGTGGCGGCCACCTTCCGGGAAAGCCGGTCTCGTTGTCTTCCTCCTTGTGACAGTATTATATGTTGATGTTTAATCGGTCTGTATCTAGTACACTCTGGAATAGACTCTGAATGGTTGTGAAGGGCGGGGGATTAAGGGCGAGATAGAAAAGAATAACTGTAAGAGAAGTTTTCCTTCGACGGAAGTTATTCCCGGGCCCCTCCACCATCCGAGTAAAAACTTGGGTTATTAATTTCCCTACCCCCCCACCACCCCCCCGCAGATCCGTTTTAAAACTCTTCAGGCTTACCTCATTTGATTCAGGAATTTAATATCGCCGGTCGAGGGCAAGGGATCTCGTGGCCGAGGCAGGGGAAAGTGGGGGAGGGATGATTTAAGATGTCGTCGTTACCGGTGACAAATATTTATATCCTAGGCCAAAACGATAGGCTCATTCCACTTGACGGACCCCCATAAATCTCGGAAGGGGGAAAGTTTCCCCCGCGGAACGGAGAGCAAGTTGAAGTTGAGGAGGGCCGACAGCGAAAACTTCTTAATACGGAATAAGATAAGAATTCCGCCCCCCCCCTCTCCACCAACCCCTCTGTATTAAATAACAATTTTCATAACGACACGAAACCACTTCGGGAGGAGCACTTTCAACGGCTGTAGTGTTTTTTTAGGTAACATTGACATAGACGTTGAATTCGCATTACTCGTTTCACGATTTGAAAATATTTCCGAATCGCGGGATTATTCTGATTTTTTTCTCTCTCATGTAGTCTAAAGCATCCACCAGATCCCCCCCCCACCCAATTTGTAAACGTCAGTATCGATATGGCTGCAGAAATCTTGAAAAAACCCGCAGAGTAAGTACCGCTTGACGCGACAGTAGCGTTATGTACATACGTAAGCCCTCTGTCAATATTTATTCGACGACCTTTGAACCGGACCTGAATGAACTTCCACCGTGTGTGGTAGGCGTGTAAAGTCGGCACGGGCTTTACACTTTAGTGAGTGGGGGGGTTGGGCCAAGTAAGTGATAACCTGTCGATAATTCCAGGCCGGGCCACTGGAAAGTGTCTCGGGTTTCTACCCCCTGCCAAACCCCCCCCCCCACCCTATTCTCCGCGCGAATGTAGTGAGCTGGAAAGCTGGAGGGATTTCAAGATTCCGAACCCCCCCCCCTCCCAAACACTTTAACGACCCCTCAGACAGTGAGGAAGGGGAACGAAGGGGGAGGAGAAATATATTTTGCCGATAAGGCTAAGCCTCGCCCTCCTCCCCCGCCCCGGCACCCGTTCCTTAATGACATTTCTTTATCAGAAGGGTAGAAACCCCGCGCCTCCTCGCCGCCCTAGCGCCCTCAGACCGTCTGAGGAATAGCCTCCGGAGGGGTGGGGATCGATGCCAACCCCCGTACTTTATGTGGGACGCTATTATCAACCCGGAGGGTGGGGAAGAGCTTGAGACAAAAGGGACAAATGTCTGTAGCCCGGAGGCTAGGGGGCGGCTGTAAAACCCTTATGTGGTGCGGGGGGTAGGATTAGGATTGTGGTGGGGTTGCAGGAGGAGCGGGGGGTGGCGGAGGGGGGAAGACAATAAAAGCTGCGGTAGTCTCTTCTCCAAACAGGCAGTCGGCCGTCGGCATTCCTTCCTCTCTGTAAATATCATTCTCCGTCCCTCTTTCTCTCCCTAAGTTTCCCTTTCGCGTTGCATTTAGAATTCCGTCCGCGGAGGAGGCGGAGGATGAGGCGATGCGACCCTGTTTGCATTCGTGCCGGGGTGGAGGAAAGAACGGGCACCCCGCGGCCCTTTATATGTTTTCCACGACGCGATATTAAGACGCGCCCCCCTCACCCACCCCCTCACCGACCACCCACTCTCCACTGATGAAAACGTTTATTAGGGTACCGGGGTATATCCACTTTGGGGTCGCGAATCCCGTTCTGGCCGGAGCCCTCAGCATAAACGATAATTTTATTTCGGTCGACTTCATTCGATGTTGTATATATGTTAAGTGATGTTACGATGTCGTGTGACAATGTCCAAAACTGGTTTCCTGATGACTATTTTTCTATCACAAGCACGATTAAATAGTTTCAACTGGTCCATAGACTGATCGAATAGAGAGGGTCGTTTTAAGGGTAACCTCCAGGGTTGTTCTGTAGGGAAAAACAACAGTAAGGAAAAGGAAAGAACGAGACTTGATATTCATAACAGAGATGATTACGTAGGTGAATTTTTAGTCCTCGAATAAATCGTGACATTATTATAAGACAGTACTGAAACTGAACTGTTTTTTTTTTGTTTTTTTTTATGGACCATTCAATTATAACGAACTCTCATTTAATTCCGAATTTCCGCCCCCTATTTACCCCGAACGTAGTCCCCGCATATAAATAAAACTACCCGGCATTCATTTTCCGTTTTGCCCCGGATCCACCCCCCCCACCCCGCGGCCGGTTCCTGAAAAGGTGTAATTTATAAGAGGGAGGCGAACTACCCTTTTATAGAAAATGCAGTACTATATCCGGGCTAAGGGAGCTCGGCACAATAACAGTAGACCCAGTAGAGAGGGTGGGAGAGGCGGGGGACGTTTGAAGTTTCGAGGGCCACCCCCCCCAACCAACCCCTACCCAAAAACCTAACTCCTCTCAAAAGAGGCTCAACGAATTTGAATACATTTGAATTGCCAAGTCGAACCCCCACCCCCACCGACCATCGCCTTATACTATATAAACTGCAAACATTTCTCCTGAGCGCCCCCAACCCCTACGCTCAGTATAACCTGAGATCTTATTGCCGCACCAACAATGTAAATCCGCTTTAAACTTTTCTTTTTTTTTCTGTACTTTACAGTCTGTTATTTACTTTTATTAACAATGCAGACCTGTTGTTTATTCCTGGGAGAAAAGTTAGCTTCGGGGGCGGGGGCGGTGCTCTGTGAACCGTGAATTTTCAGTTCCGCAGAGTGAGGCGGCACTGGGCCTGTATATATATATATATATATATATATATATATATATATATATATATATATATATATACACATTGCCTTACAAAGGCCAATAGTTCTACCGCCCACAAAATGTACCGCCTCTACCGATTGTTCAATAATATCTTAATATCTGGCATTGGGCAATAAAAACGCCTTTTATTAAAAGTTTTTTAATATTAAATTATTAAAATGAACCACAAATCTTTCTTTCCATTCACTAAAAGATCTTGTTTCTCTTATTCTCAATCAGTTACTGTTTATTTTTCACGGAATGTCCGGTTAACTGGAAATTGGACTAGATGCTCTACTACTATAATAGAAAATGGAAACGGATTGGTAATCCTTGTGTGAAACCGGTTTCTCTTTGGCATCAGTCAGTGTTCCTCTTTCAAACTGGATGACGGCTGGTTCTTTAAAAATAATCTATTCCGAACTGATTTATTTATTTCCACTTCATCTCGTTTCCTCGAACGTCGTGCCTCGTTTTTCCATATCTCGTATTTCATTTCGAACCGTAAAAAAACATCGTTATTCGAATCTAAATAAGAATTTAATTTGTCATACGATCTCGAACCGCTTTCTGGGAGGCGGCCTGGGGAATAAATAAAATGAATTATTTGCGCGGCGTAGGTGGGGGGGGGGCGGTGTGCCGCGATAAGGTCCGCGGCGTGATAAGCCCCAGTATGTTATTAATGTGTGGCGGCGTTCGATGGTCGGTCCGATTAGGAACGGCCTCCTCCTCCTCCCCATATTGGCCTTTTAGGGCCTCCAGCCCTCAGGACTTCTGACGCCGTTTTAATCCAGTTTATCTGTCCGCTCCCGAACCGGGGCCCTCGTGCCTGCGTGTCCAATGTAAACCTCGTTAGGCCTCCAGGACTCGTAAAATTTGAATAACAACTTAGGAGGGTATCGGGGGGGAGGCGAGGGGAGAAAATACTCCGGCTGTAAACTTTTAATCTGCGAGCTGCCCTTTACTGTTTCACTACTATCTCGGACTTACATATTTCACGAATTATATAACGTCGGCCTGCAGGGCGTAATTCACGCGATTGTGCCAACTTTAAAATAGCCGGCCTGCAAATTAATACTAACTGCCCCGTGCCCCTCAGCCGAGTAGGGCCCAACTATGAAAAATCTAGGAACGAAGCCGGTTAAATTAAACCGGGGATTTTATTTTTATTACCCTTACCCAACAATCGGTCTACGGGTTTAAATCTATTTCGAAAGATACGGCTCGGTGAAAAACAATTTTACAGTCACCTGTTTTACCTGTAAACTCACCTGAAGCTAGGAAACGGTGAAGGTGTAAAACTGGCACCTGTTGATACACCCAGGTGAAACAACATCTGAAAAAAATCCACTCGTATTTAATTAATAGGAACCGTAAGGGACGATAAAAGGAGAAAATCGTATTGAACTCAGCAACAGATAAAGCAACCGGTTCTTTACTGACGCTACCAAAGGAATGCTACTGAAAGTGACGAGAAGCCAAAAGCGGATACTGGGGCCTGTGGAAAGCAGAAACTGGTCTAAAAAATGGCCAAATATGCGCTAGTTGAGAGAGAAGATCTCCTCGAACTAACAGAGGCATTGAACCAAATATTCTCAACTTATTCCATCGGCCGATGGACAAACCCTATTTGGACCTCCCTCCGACTAGTGGCCCCTCTCCCCTTAATAGGGAAAATACAATTACAGCCGAAGACATAAATCAAAACATTATATTAATAAAAGGCCGAGGGTCGCAGTGTGTCGGGGGGTTGGGGGATGAGAATTGCCGTAAAAGTGTAATAAATTTCTGAATACTCTTTGTCCAAGGGTCGGATTCCCCTTCCTTACGGAAGTGTCCTCCCTTGAACCCGGGTTTGGGCAAAGAGAAAGCCTTCGGGTTAAGTGAGAAAGAGAGATGATGGGGCGGTAGGAGAGGTGGTAAACTCCACCTGTAGATTTATGCTGTCTAAACGGCGTAATATATTCCCACCCCCCCCCCCTTCAGCATACAATACCCTACGCTTTCGCCCAACATACCATATATATGGAGGTCCGCCGCTTAACCGTGAAGGGGGTTGAGGGTCGACCGGGTCGGGGGTCGTACAAACTCCCCCCCCCCCATTTCGGGAAAGCTAAGCCCGAGTCGCTCCACGGTTATATTGCGTTTACAGAAAGGGATGTCGGTTATTGCTCGTGGGTTGGGGGGGGAGGGGGTAGTGAGATGAAGAGATAGTAGGGGGGCCACCCCCCCATGCACGCCACGATAGCGGAATTAGAATACGCGCGAATAAATCAAGTTAATCGTGGCGAGCGCCCCCTCCCCTTGGCAACGCCGGTCATGTTAATGAAAGCAGTCCGAAACTGTCTAGATTAGAGACCCTCGGTCGGAGGATAGACAGGCGGTCTGGGCCAGCCGATAGTTCCCGAAAGAGGACACAGTGTTTGTCAGGACAGAGGAGTGAAATGGGATCCGTGTATATACATGGAAGCGCAGAAAATGATACTGAAGATAAATTCTGAATCGTGCTAACTTATGCCGGAGTAGGAGGATTTATTTTCTTCATCCTCTTGTCTCATTTTATTAAGACTTCTTTATAACATCTTCTTTATTCCTCTTCATCCCCCTTTTGAACTTTCCAACCCGACGGCTAAATACGCGCAATGTGTCTCCTCTGAAACGATGTACTAATTGACCAATCTTTGTCAAAAGCACCGCTTTTAACAAATGGATGTTTTATGACAGAGTTTTAAGTCCACGACGGCGTCCTCGGCAGAATGCGCTTGCACCGGAGGAACGGGAAATATTACGGGGTGCCGCCCTTCGCCAAATCGAATTCGGAAGCCGAGAGTTTGTTCCCCGACCGGTCGCCACGTGACTCGCACACTAACCGCATTAGGGACTTGACGACAACAAGAGAACCAGGACCGTGCGAGGGGTTGGCGGGTGGGGGGATGGCTTTTCGCGGAATAACTTTTCGCGAAACATTAATCTTCGCACTGCCGCGGCGGGACGAAGCAATTATATCGCGTTCAACGAGGAACGGGCGCCGATTCAAAAATGAAATGGAATAAAGAATAGGGAGGAACGCGGGTGATGAAGAGAAATGGATGATGAGACGGGGTTGGGGCTAAGGAAACGTGACATCGGGAGGCCGCTGGAGCGAGCCCGTAGGCCTAGGGGGCTTAAACCTCTAGTATTAGACGGGACGATTAATCAGCTTGTCGGCTTTAACGCTTAAGTCGCGCTAAGTTTTTGCCGCTCAACATCAATTCAAAAGCGTTTCGCATACTGAGAAGTTCTTCTGTCAACTGTTAATCGAAAGGAGTTGCTTTTGTACCGGTCCAACAAGGTCCATCTTCGTCTACAACACATTTTATAGGTTGGGGGTTGAAAAACACTCACGAGTTGCTAAGTCAATATTTATACTTATACGTTAATATAGATATAGGCAATTAATTAAAAAAGAAACATTATTGAATAACTGAAATATGGGCGAAATGTATTTTTTCTGGGGGTTAATCGTGCGACAAGGCGCTCTTGAGTTCCTTCCTTGATGAAATATCTTTGTCGGAGGCCTAAATGAATTGGGATTATTGCAGTTTCGGCTTCTCCCCATTTCTTACGATCAATCGAACCGAGGCCTATACATTTATACGATAGCTGTATATAGACGAATAACAGGGGGCAGAAAGTTTTATGTTATTTAGCTTCGGAAAAGATAAAAATGCATCCCCTCCCCCCCCCTTAACTTTTTACGAGTGTTACTTTATGGAAAAAGTTCGTCGGCAATAAAACGAGTAAACGATTGCGACTCTCGTCCGAACCGCCCCCGGCATACATAACGCTTATGCTTTACTGAGGTCCAAGTAGGAATTGAAAAAAATAAATGATGATTAAAATTCTCCCAGAAGCTTTGGAACTGTTTAATGCTATGTATTAGGGGGCGCCGAACATTAACTTGTTACAGTAACTGCTCTGAGTTTTCTGATTAATATTGGACTTTGAGGGGGGGGGGACCTTTCATCACCTATATCTGCCCTGAAAATGATTTCAGTACGCTTATTAATTAAATACCCTTAACGTAATTATATTTCACTTCACACTACTGAATGAAGTCAGGTGATAGTAATGTATTGAACACATTAAGACTAGTTTCCTGTCGATTGTGTAAAAAAGAAATGAATGTTCATAAATATATCTTTTGCTATATCCAACCTCACTCCGGTTTTATTCCTCAGGGCCGGCACCGTCGTCATCAATCTCAATCCGAGTGTTTTTCCCTCTCAGATCAATTCAAACAACTTATTAGCAACAATTCCAGCGCTACAGGTCGGGGCAAGAAAAAAAACCGAAAACAAAAAGGAACACGGGAGGGCGCGGCGGGATCAAAAGAAAAGCCATCCCTCCGACCCCGGGCATCCGGCAATTTTTTTATTCCCAGGGATAAATGAGATCCCGAGGGAATTCGGGCCCGGCCTTGCAGATGACGTGTCGCCGGGTCGTTATTGCGACCGGCGAAAACATTTCGGGGGGCGGGGGCGGGATTTGCATAGACCGTAAACGTCGTGGTAAAAAAAAAAATTCGGTGGGGGGGGGCCGGCCCAGCCAAGTCGTTCCGACACCTACGACCGGTCGCGTGGGCCGTTGCAATATCCGTCGGTGTAAATTGAAAATTTCACACAGAAATTTGTATTTCACAGAAACTTGTACGATCCTGAACGAAATTGAAATATTATTATTTTAACATCGCGTGAATTTAAACCCTCGCCCTATTCCTTTAGCTTCAAATATCGGTAAAGGATCTGTTCCACGAATATTAAGCCAGAGTAACAGAGTTTATTTCGGCAAATTTGTTTGTTCCAACCGAATCCGACCGAATTTTTTTCTACGGCTCCTACTGTATGACTAATAGTAATCTAATATTTCAAATGTCGTTAGGGGGGGGTGGGGCTTTTCCTCTTCTCGTTAGCGCGCGCTTTATCTTCTTATCGGCACGCGTGCCGCTTATTATGTTTTGATTTCTCCAGCGGCCTCATTTGTCAGGGAAATAATAAGAGCGGGGTGGTGGGGGGGGGGGCCCGAAGCGGATACTGGAGGTCGAACGCGGCGGCTAGGGAGGATTTAAGATGGGCGTGACAGGTTCGGCGTACTGGACCATGAGGGGTAGCCGGGGGCGGGGCGGGGGGTTGATACCTGCTTATCTCTGTTGACTCAGTCGAACCCACCCCATCCGCCAATCCCTCCTCCCTGGTCCAGAAAACCAATTTAGCATCGGTAGAGCCCGATGGCGGAGCTCCATGTTTCGCATACTTGGACCGTTTGCTACCTCGCCCTTCACCCTACACTTGTTGGCCAGCCTCCCTACCCCACATTTCTGCTCAACATAAGGCCCACTAACGAAAGAATAATGGATTCCCCGCGCCACCATTTTTGAACCTGTCCTACACGTTTTTACTGTTAAATCGAGCTCAAATATTGGTCCTGCAACCTTTTTTAAACCGTCTTAAGGAAGTATCAACTCATGAAATTTGCTCAAAAACAACTGAGCTTAATATACCTAATAGGTTTTGTGAGTTACAGGCTCCTACCTGTGCCAGTGGCTTGAAGCTGAAAAGTTAATGTCCCCTGGGGTAGTTTTTTCTCCATTCTATTTTGTTCGCCCTATTCTATGGTTTCGACGAGAAATCGATACTACATCCCGAATGCAGGCCTAATAAAAAATAACATTAACCGAAATTAAAATGATCGCCCGCCCACTTAGTCCGAACATGAAGTTCCCAGTTTATCGCCTTTCATTTGGAGCCCAGTTGTTAAATATCCCAAAAAGGGTTGATTTCAACGACCGTCGTTGTTTATTCCCAACAACTCTCCCTTTAACCATTCACTGGGAGAATTGGAAAACGCTTTGCGAACGCTTATCGTTAAAGTTTTAATTCGGAGGGCTTCCCCTTCGGCCCGGCCCTTATATCTGATAATTAGATATCGATTTTTTTTGCTTCCTTCGGCGGGGAAGTGGAGGGGGGGGGGTGGAAATAAAGTTGGGCCGAACTTTTTCACGGCGGAAAAAAAGGTTAATTCGCTCATTCCACGATTCTCAATCCCGCGCCCCATTCCACCCATCATTTCCCAGCTGCAGTGCGATGATAATAGGCGGCGTGCCAACGGATACTCCCCCCTGGAAAAAATTACAACATTTACCCCCCCGATAGGTTTTTTAACCCCTTCTCTCGGTTCTGTTTTTCCCTCGTTTCTGGATCGATTCGATCGGGCAATTAATCCGAGTTAATTGCCGAGACGGCTATTAATACCCCCCGCCCCATTTTATGTTGTCGACCCTGCGTTTACAATCGTTGTAAATGTAATTTTATGCATCCTTGGAAAAGGGACAATTACAAGTGGCAATTAATTCGAAACGAGGGCGCAGTTGTTTTTCGTCCGCCTTTCCAAAATGACCGGACCCTTAAATAATAACTGGGCTGCAAAATGGCTATTATTCTGCTTCTAAAACTGTACCGAATCTTTAATTATTTACTGGCACGTCTCTTGAACTACTCCGATATATAAAAGTTGTATCGAAGTAAATATAATTCGGTTTTTGGGGCAATAAAAGGGGCAGACTAATGTGGGGGCCAGATCCGAGGCCGGTACTAATGGCCTTAAGAGGGGCGAGTTGTTTTGACAGGTTTCGGGCTTCCAGAAAACTAAGTTGATCCTTCATAAGATTTCAAGCCAACAGGAGGTGGAAAAAGTTTCCTCCTCAACAAAATGAGAAGTTCCTAAAACCTCGGCTCCCCGCGACTTAGGGACTTGGGATCGCTCTCGATTTTCACCCCACCCTCGAACTGTTTCCACTTCGACCTCGGCCGCACTTATATCTGAGCTCTTGCATTCAAAAGGCCGACCGAAATCTATACCCGGCTCAATATCTGGCCCGGCGATACGGCTGTATCTATTATTGACGCTCGCTATGAAAGTTTCCATCATTCAGTAGCTCTAATGCGAAATTATCGAGATCCTCTTAGGTGGGGGTGGACTTTCACAGAAGGAAACTTATTCTCATAGGAGAAAATCAGGGTGATACTGTACATAAAACAATTTTTAAGCGGGAATTATCAATATATAATAAATAAATGTCAAATTGTAGAATATTGATTATAATTACATTATTCAAATAGAATACGAGAAAACGTTTCAGGTAAATTTGCAATTATTTAAGGGGCAGTGTTATTTACTCTTCCTCGGGCCAGAAAAAATTCTATTACTTACGATATTGGCTCCGAGTTAAAAGACAGAATAAATGTAATACATTTTAAGTAATAACGGCCGCAGAGCCTATTCACTTATTGTTGTGAAAAGACCGTTGGGTTTGATTTACCGACCAATTAATCTGGCGATTAATGGTAAAACCAGAAGCACTCGGGTCGCCGCCGATACCGGAACACAATACGGGCCATTGTTCGGTCTGCCGGGGTGGGGGTGGGGGTGAGGGCCGAAGTTCCCACAGGAGACAATAGGAAGCCGGACGGGAGGAAACCAATATTATCTATCGGAGTTATAAACGAAGTTAGAATGACGGAAATGCCATTTCCCAGAGTCCATTCTGCGGCTAGACAATATAACTGTCGAGTGTGTTATTCGCCTCTTTTTACTCTTTTTTTTTTTTTTGGTCGCCGTTGTTGTTGATGTTGTTTGCGGTCCTAACGAGATTCTCCCCGTCGGTCGATAAAAGCCCCAACGGCTCAGTCATCGGATATCAAACGGGATTTGGGGAGAGGCAGAAAACGGGCCATTCAAACGCCCAATCAAATTGTATAGGGCGTGGAAATACAAAACAAATTCAAATGGAATTTTAGATGTAAGTAGTTCTTACGGAATATACACTGGACTTTACGGGCAGAACTCTTTCTAATAACTTGAAATTTTCATTTGAAGGAAACTCCCCGTAGACTCATGGAAAGGATGGAATCACGTGCTGCTACGATGAAGCCGGAGGATAGGCGTCGGGACGCGCTGTTCGCGCCCCAGACACTATTATGGCTGCATTTTGCAGCGCTCAAACAATTACCGGGAAGAATTTTTCGTCGCGATCCGCTTTCCCCGGGCACGCGAATTAGACCAGAGTTAGTCTCTGAAACGTATACCTAGCTAAGAAGGTGAGAATAGGTTAGTTCAGTTAAGTTTAAAGCAGTTAAAGTCCTCCGGTAGGATTGTCAGAAACACTTTAGAAGATCCCACCCACAGTAGACAATTTACGTTGCCGTTGGGCTACCGGCATTGATTCGGGAATACGCCCAGGGTGTACACTGTGACCGGTGGAAGAGGGACACGTAGCCGGCTCTGAATTGGGAGGGCGGTTTCAACAGGTCTGAGGGAGAAACATGCCGAAGGGGTAGGAGGAGCGCGACGTCAGCGTAATGCAATTAAAACCGGTAGGGAACACACCCCCGCAGGCATGTCGGCTGTGTTACCCGAACGGTCGGTTGATTGGCTTCCGCCTACCGCCGCCTTCCTCCTTTACCGATCCCTCTCTCCTCTCCCTCCCTCCCTCCCTCTGTCTCTACATCTGTTCACTGGTGGTGAGTTCGGCCCCGGCACAACCGGATTATTAAGCGGGATTAACGATTGTTTGCCCTCCAACAGTGGAGTTGGAGCGAGCAGCCCTCTAGGGGCAGTTCGGCATGGCGGAGGCTGTTGCTCGCCCGCCACGCTTTGCTTGCATTTCCCGTTAAGGGCTGAACTCCAGGCTTGTATACTGAAGGGCTTACTCCCTATTTGAACTTGTCTCCGCCAATTGAATACCGAATGACAACTGTCGACAATCCGTTTAACTCCGATTGAAATTTGTTAGACTCGTCAGCGCGGTAAGTCCGAATAATTGTAGTATCAAGCCTATAACACTGTTAATATAGCCCACTTAGACTATCGGGTTGCTTGAATACTTGGCCTAGGTATGTCTTCCAGGATTCCAAACCCTGCGGCGGGCCTAATTTTCATTCGATTAATAATTTGAATCGATCGCCAGACAAGCTGCTAAACTCCGGTAAAGTCGTTAGAATTGCCGTTAGCAAGTTAAGTTGGTACTTAAGTCAGTTCAGGCGCTGGGGCGGATCGGGAACAGATTAATTAATTCTTTATTCTGAGTAAGCTGGGTTCGGTACTCAGCTTGTAATTTATCAACAATATGAATATCGAACGGTAATCTACATTATTTTGATTTACACCCCCAGGCGAATCTACCATATCCCATAATTTAGCCGGACGTCCAGTGGCAGATGGGGATGGAGTACCGGGAATAGTAGAGAGAGAGAGAGTGCTTTTCAGTGCGGTTATTGATAAGCCGGGACGGGGCGCCTCTGCAACAGTTGTAACTTTCTCATGGGGGTGGGGGCGGATAGTCGGGGGGGGGTTAGCCACCCCAGCGGCAACAATTTAATGCAATTCCTTGTTTTCGACCGGCACCCCACCCGAAATAGGTCTTCTCTCGCGCCCGTCGGTTTTCAGGACTAATTTTTAAATGAGCACCCCTTTCCCCGACCGTTCTACACCCCTTTCAGGCCCTCCTGCAAACAAAATCGGAAGAGGATTAAAGGGGGGGGGCGCGGCGTGTAGGGGAAAGGGGGGAGAATTGGCTCTCTAAAATAAATGAGTGCTATAAGTCGTCACTAATGCCAGCGGAGGGTCGGGGGGCGGTATATATTTTTTTAGTATAATCCTCCAACCTCCCACCCCCGCGCCACTATTATCCCCCACAACCGGAATACAGTCAATCCAACGCTAGCCCGGATTGTGTTACTAATAAAGCCTAGAAGATTTGGCCAGCCGAAAAGTAGGGCTGATGGCCTCCCATTCAACAGAGCTCCCTGGGGTGGATTTGAATCAAATCCTGGTTAATATTATTTTCTCACGGGCATTACGGAATTTCGGTTCGTCGGAATGTTGCCGGAAACAGATCCAGATATTTATGCGCAAAATCACTAAAATCCATTCTGGCTAAAATCAGCGTTAGGCAATATAAGGATTTACAGTGACAGTTTATTTTAAATAAGTACTTCAGCTATATTTTCGAATAAAAACAATTGGGTTATAGAATCAATTTTTGGGGCTTTGAGAAATCCATTCCGCGTAAAGTACAAGTAGAGAGGATTTCCTAACCACTATTGTCATTGTAGAGAAGTTTAGAGCCTCCCGGTTAAAGAACGTCCCCGAAGCCCCCGGCTTTACGGTGGACAATCGGAGCTCTCTCTCTCTCTCTATTAACTTAATGTCCCTCTACCGGCGGACATAAATAAAGCGCAGAAAGAGAGTGGAGGGGATGGAGCGGTTAACTGCAGGTGGGGTAAGAGGGAGGACAATGGTGCGTCCTACGGCCGTGGAGGCTTTAGTGGCGGCGGCCACCTCTTACGCACCGCTGCCGATAACGACGCACTTTCTCTTCCTTTCTCCGGCCAACTCTCTCCTCTCTGACGCGGACAGTCCGCAAAACCAATTTCCGACCGGCCCATAACACTAATAGGGCCGAACGAGCCGCCCTATCCTTGCAAGCGAAAAGCCGCTACAACTGGCACACAATAAAACACCTTAATACGCCAAGACTTTAATCGATATAATTTTCTGACTCAGTTTTAAAGAAGAAATGACACATGACTCGAAGGAAACTCTGATTATTAGTCGGTCCACGGTTTTATTTTCTCGATACTTGCCCTTTTACATTCCCGTCTGGACCGTACTGTCGCAACATTGGTCTTCGCCAACCGTATCATAAACACCGGGCACGAAACAATGAACGTCAAAAGATCTTTAAAATTATTACACCCGGGTAAAAAAGGAAAAGAATTAGACATTATAGAAAACCTGGAGATCTTCAAACATAAGAAAAACAACATTATAAATGAGAAAATTAATTCCCAGAGTGACGCCATTATTTACACCTATAATCCTCTTAATGGATCACACCCGCCCTACACCCTTCAGACAATCTGACTCATTACTAGAAAACGGATTAACAAAATCCGAAGACAAACATAACCCCCCCAATAACAATAACAGAACACATATATATAAACGACTGACAAACATTACAGTACATGTGAAAGTGACACAGTGCAGTGAGGATGCCCAAAAAACATCCAAAGTGCTGACAGTGACTAACACAGCGCTACTGAAGATGGCGAGCGGCCGAAACCGGTCTAGCAAAAGATCAAACAAACCGGCGAGAGAGGAGACAGAAACATCACGAACCTACAGTATTAGTCTTCCCGTTGTAATCGCCCATCGCCTGTACGAATTGCGGTCGTACAAGTATGCATACGGGGCACATATTTATGGCGCGTTGGAAATTCGATTTTTGGGAGACCTCCCCGTGGGTCGGTATATATATATATATATATATATATATATTATCTTGTGGACGTGGCCGGGGGGGGTGGGTGGTTGGGAGATTGGGCCCAGTAGGATCACAATGGCCGCAGCCGACCCCTCCGGCGTTAAATTGAAAGAAAATAATATATAGTGCAGGTCCAGTATAGGGCGGACATCAAATAAAGGGATGGTTTTTGCATGTCGCAGGGCCCCACCCCCCCCGCCTTTAATCTGAGGAAACTCCCCCGCCCGGCCGGCTGCTATATAAAAACGCCCCGGCTTTTGAATTGTTGCTCGCTTGCGAATTTTTCTCCGCCATCCCCCAGCCCCCAGTACGTTCTCGTTTTTGTTTATTCCGTTCTGTTTCATCCCCTCGGCCCCCGCTGACTTATGGCCCTATTGCCGAATTTTCCCCTCTCCCGTACCTCCCGGCCACTTTATACCTTTAATATGTTTATTTTTAATAAAAAATACGACTCTCATTTCCCCTCTTTACGGCGTGTGTGATAAGTCTTGTCGACTTTTCACAAACTCTCCCTCTCCCCCATCCCGCCGTCTCAGTCGATATTTCTACAAACTATATCCTGTTCCAAAACAGAAAGTTTCCCTACCGAACGTTTATTCAGTCGATTTATCATAAATTAATTTTATACAAGTGGTCGTTCACATTTTCCCCGTCATTGTCGTTAAAATACAACATTGTTAGCAAAAGTTCAAACCGATTTCTTGACATTATTGAAGGTGGAAGAGTCTGCGAAAATTCTGCATCTTTAGACCGCTACAAACTTATTTCTGGACTCTTTACAATTCCCATCCACATAAGTCCAAAAAAAACGTTTTATCTCCTTTTTATCTGTCGCTATCCATTCGTCTAATCGAGATGATATTTGTTGAGATAGAAATTGTTGCGCTCATAAAAAAAAATAAATAAATATCTTCCGGTTTTTCGTAAGTTCGATTAAATATTTTTTAAACCCGGTGTACCGACTAATCTATATGCGAAGTAGTTATATTGTTTATAGACGGTTCAGCCCCTTTGGAAAGGCGATGAAAAGGTATGATTCTTTCTGAACCGTCTGAAGAATCTTCAGAAAGGTTTCTTCGTGCAATACTGCGGCGTTTTGTTAGAATTTCTGCTAGTGGCCAGTCAGAATCATCACTAGAAAAACTGTAGCTGTCTGACGCCATATATCCGCTTATAGGGCACACTGAACTATCACACTGAACTATAGATCAATCATTATTGTATCAACGACACGCGAGTAAATGCAGTTAGATGAGGGCATCATCAATAGTGTAGTGAGATGCCCATAATTGAGTGCATAGTGAATTTTTAAAAAAATTCTCCATTTTACAATGATAATACCGAATGGCTTGGACGGAAAGTTCGGCTTGGGGCGCATCTTTTGCTTAACTTTTGCACCTTATAACAACATGTCTAAAAGACTAATGCACCTTGAACTTATTGCCGCTAGAAATCTTGAGTAGGGAGAACCGAAGCGTGGTCAGTTTGTGCTTATGCAATTCAATTTTCGTATAATTCTAGGCCATCTCGCTCACTTGGCCGGACAATGTAGTACTTTGTTTTGTTCCACTCTGTTGTGTTGTGACCCCCCGGTCCGTTCGGCTGACTTATGGACCCCCACGAATATGCCGGTCCTTTTTATATATTTTCCTCGGGCGCTCTTTATACGAGGCCCGCGTGTTTATTTTATTTTTTTTTTTTTTTAATAAAAAAGAAAAGAAACGGCGGCCGTTCCGCTCTTCTTCTCCCTTTTTTACGGCGTGATAATTCAATTCCCGTTCAGTTTCGGAGGAGCACACGCACCCGTAGTCGAGCCGCCCTTTAATCTTCTCCCCCCAGGCCGCCCGCACGATATTTCACAGCTGGCAACAATGCCGCCCCGGGCATCCCCAGATATTGTTTACATCCCGGAGTACGATGTCTCCCCTGCTTCCCCCACTGGAATTTTATTAAGGTAGGGTTGAAAACGCTGACGGCGCCCAATCGAAATATCACTTCGTCCGAATGCCGGCTCCTGTTCCGGCAAAAGTTAAACTTTCCCCAGTTCTCCCCATTATATACAGGTGTCCAAACTTTGACTTTTATTAAGGTTAACAGATTTTAATTAAGGTTGCGAGGAACCCCCGCCGAAAAAAAAAGACAGCCCTGTAGTCGGAGGGCTGGGATGCAAATTTTATACCACTCAGTGAGAACTTCATTTGAATCGGTATCGCGTCAATTCGGGCCATATTACTGCAATTTCCTGCCACTGTGCAAACAGGATGCTCCGACGTGCGTGAGCGCTATTTTGCAAAGTTTATTAGAGCGTAAAGCTCGAATTGGTCCGTCGATGAAATCGAAAGAGTTGTGAAAATATCTTAGACGAAGTAATTGAACGTTGTATATTATTTTATTGGTAATAATATCTGATTACAATTCGTACAAGTTATAACACGGCGAATGCTTTATTTTGCTTCGTTCAAGTTTTAGAGATCCCTCCCCCTCCCCCACCCCGTCATCATTTAAAGAGAAGCGGATTCGACTTGAAATAAATGCCCTGTTGGATGTCCCTAATGCGTACAACCGGAGAGCTGTCCCTTTAGTCGTCAATCCCCAATCCCTCTTCATAAAGTAAGGAGAGGAGAGATCAAGACTCTGGATAAATTATCCAGAGAGAGAGAGAGAGAGAGAGAGAGAGAGGGGCAAGCGCCATCACCCCCGCCCTCAGTCGCCACCGAAATACGACAACAGGGGCATTTGTCACCCTCTGGCCCTCCCTTTACGCACAACGTCTATAGCTCACACTTAAATCCTGTATATATATATATATATATATATATATATATATATATATATATATATGTGTTTGTTTCAGTGTGAAATAATGAAAGACAGAGTAGAGAGTGGCTTTAGATTTATGGTGTAGGAGCGGCGTTATGCCGCCCTGCCACCCCCCACCATCAACCCCCGTCGTTTTGTTGCGATAAACAGAGAAGCGACACAATTCAGTTACAGAGAGATATTTCTGAACTTTTCTCGTGTTTGATCCGGCTTTTTATAATGATTGCGGCCACGTATGATACTTCTGAAAATACCGTTGAAAAATTACATTTCTACTTCTGATCAAATGCAAGTTTTCATCGTATATATATATATATATATATATATATATATATATATATATATATATATATATATATCACCGATCGAGCAGTAAAACCGTGGGCGCGATTCGATTAATAAAAGATTAAACATTGACAAACATCTTACAAATTTGAGATTCCCATATGACGAACGGGAACAACAACGAAAAATATATTCTCATTTTTTCTTCAACCCTTATACCATTCGTCTCTAGTCATACGTCAAGGTTTTTATTATTATATTACATTAACGTCGGGAAAATGTTTTTTAATTCATTTTATTTATTACGTCCATTCGTTGTTTTGTCAACTATACCAGTATGTCAATCGGCCTAGACTGTAAACTTGGGATTCACGATCTGCAAAAACGTATTGAAACCGACTGGATATACTGTACAGAATTTGAATCAACGTTAACGTCCTGAAATTCCAATTATATAGTCCTCCGAAACGTCCTTAATCCAATCCGATATATTTCAAATCGCGCGATTCACCATGACTCCTCGAATGAGCGTCAAAAGTGCCAGCAGAACAATAAATTTTTTTTATTGTTCCTTAGTACTTGCGAGTGCTGTCGTTTAGTTAATGTTATCTGGGTCCCCTACGGCAAGGGATTGTTTATGTGTATGTTCATATATATGTGTGTGTGTGTGTGTGTGTGTGTGTGTGAAATAACGACAGACAGAAGAGTGGCTCGAATTTACGGCGTCCGCCCTTTCCCTTCGGAGGGGGGGGCAATAAAGTGGCGAGCGGGTCCATAATTCAGTTACAGATATGTGTCTGCAGGTCGGCTGCGCTCCCCCAGGGGGGGCGGGGGTCTTAATAACTGCCAAATCTCTGAAGACGCTCCCCGAGGGCGTCGAGGGATCGAAGACTTGGGGCGCCTGTTTCTGATTGCCCGCCGGCCGCCCTTAAATATTCCCCGGCCCTTCGGCCTGCGTTTAATTGGCCGGGCCACGCGCTCAATCGTAAATATCCTCCGCGTTTTATGACCAGCACACTTGTTACTCCTCCCGCTGAAGAGATATCAACTGAAAAATATTGAAGCTGCCGAAATGACTATTCGTTTAAAATATTTTTGGGAAAAGTTGGAATGTCAAATATATGTAATTTAATCATTTTTTATCATAATCAACTCTGCAGCATTCAGGTACTGAATCATGCTCAGTATCACGTCTTGTTCGTAATTTTCCTCGAAGTTCTTCGATAAATTATCGGGGCTTAACAACACTTCACTTACCGCTAATTCAATTCAATATCAATGTACAGTATTATATTGATTATTAAGTGAAATTTGATCCGATTCAAACATCGCTGTTTTTCGACTATACGCGCTCAATTAAAAATAATAAATTTTGTACGCACTACGTGTAATAAAATGTGGCGTAGCTCAATTTTTGGCATCGGTGCCGACGGTCTATTCTCCGGTAAAGGACAGACTTTCAAACGTTAATTACATTTTATTACTCTGACCGCTGTCGGCGTTCAATTAATAATACGGAGAGGAGGGCGTTGCGTAATCATCGTTTGTTCTTTTCAGCAATTTCCCCTTTTCGTGTCTTTCTCACTTTACACTTGCCGTGTAACAGTGTAGATTTACTTTTGATTCCATTTCTTTTGCTCTCCATTTATCAACCAGCCAGCCTTCATTTTTAAGACGATGTCATCAGGTTCAGTCACTGCTCGCGGTTAAATTGAGAAAAATTCTGGGCCATTTTTTATATTTTCTGTTTTGTTTTGTTGTTTTTTTTTGTATACGGTGCCATTTCGGGCAGCGGAGAAGAAATTAATTCTGGAAATTAAAAAGATAAAAGTACGCTTCGTGGGCGAACGAATTCTTGAGATCTGGAAATAAAGAACTTTACAGAAGAACTTTCCAACAGTTTTATACTTTGCAGAGCGCGTTTTCAGACTGCATTTAGTCTCCCTCGTTCAATGTCAATAGGCAAGCTGAATCACTTGCAATCCGCCAGCTCGTACCGGCAGTACCAAATCAGCCCCGAGTGGAAACAGGGAATAGTCATGGAATTCCGAACTGCTAAAATGCTTGTCTTAATGTTCTTGAAACTGGGACAACCCTTTGAGCTGCTACAGCCGCCCGGTACACATATATATATATAGGTCAAGATCCAACAAAGGGACTAAGTAGAATTTAGACTGTTCACTATCTGCAGAACTGGGGGTGCGGGCCGGGAGAAACTTTCTCCACCCCCCACCCCCTCACCCCGGGCTACTTAGTCAAAAATACATTCTCCCGGAACATTAGGAACAGAACAAGAAATGGAATAGTGCCATTTTGTACTCCGAAGTTTTCCCATAGTTATGACTGTACAGTTAGGATAGTGCCGGCTCTGGATTTATCCTTTGCAAACAGTGAAAGTTTGTTCGGGCGACAGAAAACACTATACCTAAAATATATATATATATATATATATACATAAAGAGGGTAGTCGGAATATTGTGAACATTCAGTATACAGAGACGTTTCGTGTTTCTCAACAGTTTAGAAGACTTATTCTCAAAGTTGTATTTACAAGTATATGTCCTCGTTTACAATGACCATATTTTAGCCGAGGAAACTGAAAAGTGTTAGTGAAATGCGTTTCTTGAAGTGCTTACTACAAATCAAAACGATCATCCGATCTTTTATTGTTCGAGATCTGTTGTACAACCCAGTTGTTGAATAACAAATAGTTACAATAATAATTTTGTAGAATCATGACCCCAATATACTGCATTTATTATTGCTACAATATTGTCTTCGTTTTTTATCTGTATAGCTTCTGATTCATTATAATGTTTACAGAGATTTACGTTATTCCATTCACGCTAGGAAATTTACGAGTAATGATGAATTAGTTAATTGACACGTGTCATAATTCAAGGGGGGAATAAATCGACAGTTTTATCAATAAATAAGAAATTTGATGTATATATGAATTGAAAACACAGTGTTTCTATACATAACAGAGGAGGTCGTGTTTTTTATACAACATGAGATGTAGAAGCCCTACTGAATAGGGAATAATAAGATTACAAATTGAGAAGCTCAACTAGAGAAAACTGCATCTAGAGTCGAAGAAAGTTATAAAGATAGTAAACTATTTATGAAATATGAACGAACGAAGGTTTCAGCGACCTGAATTCAAAAACTTCTGTTAAGATCGCGTCTAACTGTGAGGAGAATATCGGACGGAGATTCTTCCTGTTTTTGACGAATTTTCAGTTTCAATATAAAGGATAATTCTCGTCCCTCAATCAGAGTTCCTCCGTGTATTGTCTGTTCCGTATTTTATAAAACTTTCGAATTATTCAGCGATAATATTCGAAATGATAACGTCGAAATAAACATGTACAGTTCAATTTAAAGCCATTTGTTTGTTCGACTCTTGGCATTTCGTGGCAATTGTCGGCGGCCGACCTCTGGAAAAGTCGCGTAATCAGATCGACATCACTTTGCAGCGAGAACTTTCCGGCGAGATTAGAACTCTTAAAAGCTTCTGCGCTTTTTTTTTCTCCCCCAAACCGGTCGAGGGAGACGAGAGAAAACAAGCTGACAGAACTGGGACTTTACTGGCCGGGGTGAAAAACAAGTTGCGCATTTTAGAAAAAGGGCCGAGGGCCGACCCTGATTTCTTTGCGACCATTTTAAGGCCCTCCGCTGTGTACTGTGTACCGCTGTACCGCAGCGGGGGAAAGAAAACGACAACGGATAGACATTGTACAGGAGAGGACAATCGAATAAACCGAACACTGCTTAACCCTACTGTAACTGTTCAACCGTATTAACAGAACTTGAGGTTCACGAAATATTTATTACGACTGTACTGTGAACTTCGTTGAGTCCGGTTTCGGCTTCTCGCCAACTTCTGCCGCAGCGTTCCTTATGCAGGTTAATGGGGCAAATTCGATCGCCAATTTACGGACGGAATTTCTTATAAACGTAATTGAATTAATTATTTCCGCTATCAGACGGAGAACCACCACCCCCCCCCCATCCGCGGCCCGCACGAAGGAACTTAGGCACAGTCTGAAGTTTAAGCCGCTTTTACCGAGACTTTAAATAAACTCCTTAACAGCGAATTGTATAATGTTCGCTAGTCACAGCAGCCCGGGGTTTCGAATTTCGACTGGGGCCAGAACTTTCTTCAGTTGCAAGTTTGTATTGAGTTCAGTACATGTCTCGTTCTTAACTCGTGCTCTACTCGCGGCGGTGGGAAGCCAAAATCGGTCTCGTGGGAAAATGAGAATTTTTCCTTGAACTTTGCATATCTCTGTATAATTTCAAATTTCGCCTATTATATACGTATATTTCCGTTTCACTACGTGGGACCGTCAACGCTAACGCCTCTAAGTATCGGGGCAGGAATAGAGTACTTTGGTCAGAATCTGTAAGGAATATTCTCTGTAACAAGAATTAGCCCACGAGGATTAGGAAATAAAGTACTAAATTAATTAAAAATGCGTTTGAAAGATAAAAAACGAAGAAGACTGCATGAGATAAGATAAGAAGATTGAGACGAATTGTTCCCATGTATATGTGGGACTCGGTGCTATCCTGGGATTCTCGTTGTTGTCGGTAGCATTCCGTTATTGAATTACCTCGAGGCGTCTGCGCTTCTCGCGAAGAAAAATTCTAAAGAGATATCTGGCGCTGGGCGTCTGTGGGGCGCGGTTTTGGGGTCTTGTTTTGCGAAAGGGAAGACGGATGTAAGGGGGTTTCATTTGCATAACTGAAGGGAGGAGCCGTTGGAAGGTGGGAGCCCTTATATAATCTATAGTGAGTTGGCTGGGCGGTCCTAAATCACGGCGTCGTCTCGGTGCTGTTTTCGGTCCCCGCCCTAAGACGTCTAGGTGTCTAGTCCCGGCCCCCCCCCACCACCGGCTATTCATAATTCAGCCCCTCTCTGGCCCATCCTTCCTCATAATGCGGACACTAATATGCATTATGGTTGTGTTGCGGCGCCCAACAACCCCCACACTGCGGTTCGCGCCACCAGACTTCTTATTCTTCTTCTTCTTCTTCCGTTTCTTCGGCTATTTCTCTTTCTTTGATTTAATGCCCCGCGCCCGTCCAGACGCGAAGGGCCGACACACGCCCTCGAATTCAACTCCGCCCTCCGGTCGCTTAATATTTCAAAACAGACGCTGTGCGGAACATTTGTTGAATGCGAAAAGTGTTTACAGTAACCGGGCTACTGAGGAGTACTCATACCAAAAATGTATATAACACAAGAAAAAGTTCTTTCAATATCACTATTCTGGTGATATTACGCTTATATATATATATATATATATATATATATATATATATATATATATATATATAATATCTCCTATAACACTTCATATAGGTACTCATAGTACCTATCGCCTTTTCTGCTTCAGTCGTACCTCCGAAATTCCGATAGTATTAGACGGAATTAAAGGAGCTATGAAACTTTTAAAACTGTTTTTCAGTTGTACAAAAATGGCATTTCTATATATCATCCTGAAATTTTAGGGTTCGTATAAAATTTTCAATTTTAATAAGTATTATCTGATGATATAGTATATTTTAATTTCTGCACGTTCAGAGAAACATAGACAAATGGACGTATACCTGACAAAATAATAACAAAAACCAAAAAGAAAAAGTAAGAAGGAGGGAAATAGCGGGGTTATTGTAATTTCAAATATATTAACGGTAATTATAATCTCTGTGCTGAAAGACGTCGCCTTAATAAGGGCTAGCCTTCCACGGCTGCCCCTCCACAACCCCATTGTGTTCTTTGATTAATCGCCGAATTTAATTCGAAGGGCGTCGTCATTAATCACGCTTTAATATTTTTGTAGCCGAATTTCGGATATTTTACTCGCGTGTACAGAATTTTATTACTAGAGACAATTAATAACGGCCGAATTCGATGATTGAAAATAAAGCCAAGTTGGGGTATCCGGATATCTAATCCCTGTCAGGAGATAAAACCTGATGTATGGAAGGAGGAGTTATGAAATAGGGGGGTGGGGGTGGGGGAACACAAAAGGGGCAGACGTGAAAAGCTCGTTTTCTTCTTATTTTTCCGCCGCGGCTGACAAGTCATGAGATTTCCCTTTTTCCCCTGAAAAGGGAAGACAGTCCGAAACGATGACGGCCAACCAGTAGTTTATTGCATTTCCATGCGAAAAGCACGATTTTCTCTCTCTCTTTCTCTCCCCTCTTTGCCCTCTCTCTAAACCTACTCTATTGAAGCAAATATCCCTGGATCGCTGTAGAAAACAAATAAAATAATGTTTAAGGCTTCGTAAAATCGTAAAAAAATATATCAATTAATCGCTCAAGCCTACAACTATAACTGGTGCTAAAATTTTTTCCAACCCCGATATTTCCGATTTTTTCGTGAAATCTGCGAGCTTAACGTGGAATTTTTATTTTGCCGTAGATTTCCGCAATAATAATATAATTTTCGTGTCACCGCCAGCATATATTTATTGGCAAATATTGTACTATTCGGGAGGATTACTCTGTTGGGCATTTTTTCGTAGTATCGACTAGTCTCGGGGGATGTTTTTCGAAGCCGACAGGGGACCGAAAACAGTACGGAGTTTGTGTTTGGGGCTGGTGAAAACGCGCTGTCAAAACCTTTGAATTATGCATATGAGGCCCGGGGGGGAGGGGCCGGAGGTCTTTGGAGTCGGCAGCATGATTTCAGTCAGGGCCGGGGTATAATGGCCCTATTACAGTCTAAGGTGTCAGTGTGTAGGGGCTCCCCCCCGCCCCCCCCCCCCCTCCACGGCGCTAATGATAGCCGGGTACATTTAGTATTCCCGCCGGTCTGGAGGGTCCAAAGGCACTTTACATTGCAAATTCTGAAGGCGGTGATGGTGTTGTGGGGTGGGGGGGGGGTAGTTGGGGCTCCTTCTGTCCCGGTAGGCGGATAAAGCGGGTTTTATAATACCAGAAGTCGAGTTAGTTACACGGCCCGTTTCCCGCTCCTTTACACTTCGGGGAAATCATTTTTTTTCCCCTTCCGGGACCTTGGAATATCAACGTTAAAGGAATACCTTACGACGGCTTCGGGAAGTAACAGGGAATTTCAATTGTTGTCCCGGCCAAAAAACGGGCATTAGTCCCGCCACAACTATTAATTACGGACGAATTATTAATTTACAACTTTATTAATAAAACCTAACTGAGCGTACGGAATTGAGTTCCGTCCTCGTGTTTCTAGCCGCACGATCCATTCCCGATTTACTGTTTAAGTTTGGGTATCAAATTTAGTGATACAACAGTGTACAATCCAGTGAAATGTCGTTCCATTTCTCGGGGCCGGTGCAGGAAAACAGGCCACAAGTGGAAAAAAAAAATTATTTTCGGCAAGAATAATGAAGCGCAGAGGGGGATTGAGGGGAGGGGGTTGAAAGGAAGGCAGAATTCCATTGAATAAGTCGAGGCCGAATTGGGGCGGAGGGCGGCTGAGAGAAATAATCCGTCTTCGCTAGACAATGGAGTTTTTACACTTCAAATAATCCCCCTCTTCTTTATCAGTCTCAACCAGTCAGCTTCGCGGCGCCCCCCCCCCCCCCGTTTATTGAGTTTCACCAACTGGTAAAATATTATTTTACGAAATTCCCTTTTCAATGGGCCGACGAATTAAAATTATAATTAGACTGCCGGGACCTAGCCTTATTTTGTTATGCCAGGGGCCCTACTTATTCCGCTCTGAAAGATTTCGATCGGCTTTGTTGTTTCGCTCATTTTACGCCCTCCCCATTCGGCGTGGATTTCGGCTTGTGCCAATCATCCCCGGTACACTTTTATTTCAATTTCTAAAATTCGGTCCCTCGCCCGAAGAACGAGTACACCTAGTAGGGGGGGCCAACTAGTTGTTCAGGACCAGTCTCAAAACGGGACTATTCCGCTCAAACTATAATTTCCCATTCGCCACCTCCCTGTGGGCGTGAGGGTGTGGAACTTTTGAGAATGAAAAGATGGAACCCGCTCGTATTTGCCGTCAGGTAGTGCTACATTTATGAGGTGTCTGTTCCAATATTAGGCCGAGCGAGGCGAGGGACTTCCCCTGTTGACACAGACTTCATTAAGAGACAGACGAAGAGGGCGCCGGAGGTACACCCTGAGAGAGAGAGAGAGAGGGAGAGGGTGGGAGAGAACTCCTTCCAGTACCGGTTTATTAGAAGAGAAATGGGTACTTGGCAGAGGGCCGGGCTGGCACTGTGCAAACAAAAATGTCTCTCATTACTAGGGCCAACACTGCGCCTCCCAGAATTTCCAATAAACCCCCAAACCCGGCCTCCAGTCTGTCCCCCGCCCCCCATCACACTTATCTCGCAGCTTACCACCAATCCACCGTAAGGCAATTGTGCTTTTTCAAATTAAAAACTGGCCATTAATCACTAGTTGTTCTCAAGTTTTTAAGTTGATAATACGTCTTCGACAATTTTTTTTTAGATTCTGGTAATTATGCATAAATAATAAATCTATTACTGGTCTCTTGGCTATAACGAATTTGCACCTTGAATGACAACGCGGACGCGGCATGATACTTAGTGAACGCGTTATCCTCGCCTACTGAGCAAAATTACATAAAGTGCCTGAAGGGTGCAGGCGAAATATGGACTTCCCCATACCCGATTCAAAAGAATCGACTTGAACAGAAAATTTGGACTCTTAAGGCCGTTACTAAAACGGACATCGAAATTGACCTTAAGTAACAATATACAAAGCAATACTCAAACATGGACATATGCCATGAGCTATGGGGTTCCACCAAGACATCCAACATCGCTCGCATCCAGAGATTCCAATCAAAAGTCCTTCGCACCATCCTTAATTTTGGTTTCTAACCAATCCACCATGACTTCAACATACCGACAGTAGACGAAGTCACAAAATCCCGGTTCCCGAAGTTCCATTCCCAGCCATTCTCCTCATCCTAATCCACTCGTTCAGTCCCTTTCCTCGTTTACCCATCCACTGTCCACACCGCGACGGCCCAGAGATCACCTCGGGGTGGTTTCTTTATCGAGACAGACGCGTCAAAAAATATACACGTATCGATTGCACCTATAACTGTAAAAGTTGATTGTGCAAAATGAAAAAAATTAAAAAGAAAAAAAACTTTACTGATGCAAGTTGAAATCTCCAAACCAACCCCAACCGAAATACTGGAAATTAATATTCGATATATTAATCATTCGCCGGTACAAAGGTCACCGACGGGTCATCTCCACCGTCGCGCGCCCGGGACATAAAAAGAAGAAATCCGTAATTTCTTCCCGGATGAAATTAGCGCCCGAGGTTCGATTTCGAAGAAAAAGCTTCGGGGGGGGGGTGTGGGGTGAAAGTGAAACTCTTAATAAATCTCCGGGAGATTAATTTTTGCCCAGCGCTGTGAAAAAGGCCCGTGCCCCGGCCCCGGCGGGGTCATAATGAGAAAAGTGATAGCGGGTTTTCCTTAACCCCCCCCCTCACCCCTCCACCCCCCACCTGGCCCCTGGCGCCCGAAACCGGTTAAGATGAAGGCGGTGTTATTCGGACAGGGCGACCGGATTGATTGATGATAGAGAGAGAGAGAGAGAGGGAGGTTTTAATTAAATGCAAGGTGGCCACCGGCGGCAGATTGCCACCGCCGGGGCGGCGTTTTAAGATTGATAGTGGCCGGGGCTCGTAATGAGCCCCCGAGGGCTGGAACACCCTCCGCCCCCCTAACAATTACGGGGGTGTGGGGCCCACGCCACAAGATATATCTCCTTTTCCCACCTCTCAATTTGTCACTCATGAATTTTTATTTACTCGGCCGGAAGATTAAGAATGAAATGGAATTTGGGGCGGGGGGGGGGTGGAAACACTCTCGAATCGATCCGTCGGACGATCCGGCATCTCATCGCGTTCCAATTTAATATTTCTGATTTCGGAAACTGTTGACATTTGACAAATAATCTCCTCTCGCCGGTTCGGTCTTTTGCTAGACCGGTTTTTCGGCCGCTCGCCATCTTCAGTAGCGGTGTGTCGGTCACCGTTAGCACTATGGATGTTTTTCGGTCATCCTCACTGCCCACTGTCACTTTCACATTTACTGTCGGTACAAGATGGCGAGCGGCCGAAAAACCGGTCTAGCAAAAGAGCAAACCGGCGAGAGGAGACAGAAACATCGCGAACCCACAGTATTCCAACCCCTCGCAGACCACAAAACGGGTATATCAAATTAAATATCATATAGATTTAAGAGTTGAAAGTAATGTTCAGGATCTTCTGATCGCCCACCGTCCGTCGCTCGTGCCCACACAATATCCTGGTTATGATGAAATATTTAGAGGGATACCGTTATACTACGTCGTTCTATTGCATCTGAACTCACGAGTGCAAAATGCACTCAAAAAATGCATTTGGAATAGGTCAATTTTTTCAAAGTCTACATTTGAAAGTAGTAGCGCAATCTAGCAACGGATCAAAAGCGAGGGGTGATTTAGATTTTTAATTTTTCCCGGCGGTAACCTACTACATAATACTTCCCGTTCGTTTAAAATGTGTTGTGGTTGGACGCCACTACTGAAATAAAGTAATTTCAACGGTTGTCGGCAGCGAAACCTTTCGAATCGGCGATGGAAATAAATTGCCGATTAGAGTCGGACTGCACGAAAACGACTCCGTGGGGCTACCTTGAAACTGGCATAAGGTGGGATACTTTTTTCCCTTTTCCTAGCCGACTTTGTTTTTCCAGTTTCCAGCGCCATTAAAGAAGTTGTTTTGAGGCCGACCCATTAAACGGGAAGATTAGTGGCCGCCATTAACCCCGAACAACTCTTTCCTTGCCAACTACCCCCAGTGTTTCCACCAAGTAGGGGGCCGACGGTGTTTCCCCGGGGGAAAACGTGCGACCACCGCCGCCAAAACACACAGGAGAACAGACTAAATGTTAATCAGTGCCGACAGACAGGTCGCTTTGTCGGTAGCACCGACGCAGAATTTCCGAATAAAATATAATCGATACTACGTCCGTATCGTAAATTGGGCAAACATTCGATGAAATTATTATTAATAAGAGATAGCCGCGCCCAATCTAGTTCTCAGCTGGAAGGCCTATTATGAAGTGGCTCGCGAGGACATCGCTCGTTCTGAACGATAAGATACGCACGTGTACAGTAAAAGAGTCACGTTTTCTTAACAAAACGGTCCGCAGGGCATTTACGGATTGATATCATAACGAAGGAGTTGCGAGCATTTTTCGGCATAATATCGCTTATGGGAACAATACCACTTCCGAACCTAAAGGAGTATTGGGTCAACGGATCCCATATTTTGACGAAATATTCGGGAGAGACCGATTTTTACAAATATTTCGGACGCTTCGTACAATTGAAAATGTCGAAGGTACGCAAACCGTGACAACAGGGACGCAAAAAATCGGTAATTTTTTAGATTATTTCGATAGCCGATGTCGTGAAAATTATGTACCGGGGCGGAGTTATCTGTAGATGAATCAATTGTAAAATTCAAAGGGGAGTAGTTTCGTTACATACAACCCGCAAAACCGACCAAGCGGAGTATCCGTATTTATGTTATTGCGGGCGCCAATGTCGGTTACGAACGAACGTATCTTACCATATTATGGCAGTTATATACCGCAAAATGCCGGAATATGAAACGTATAGATAAACACGACCGAACTACTTTTGTTGTTTTTTCAATTTGTTAGTTTATAATTTTTTGGATTTTATGAAAAATTTTTTCGCGTTAGTTTTTGTTCAACGTTCAACGTATTTATTTTCTTTACCGCGCACTCCAATGACGCTCGCCGAACGGCTCCGTCCGCAGAGGGTTAACAGATAAATTGTTTTTATAAGTAATCGGAACGTATTTTAGATTAACAAAACGGGCCTTATTTTTATTAATGGCAATTAGGACGATATAGCAGATATTCTCCAAATTATCGATTTTGACAGACTAATTTGGCATCCTTTTTGTCTACTGTGGTCATGCTGTCGGCCGACGACTCCGATGTCGGTGTCGGCGGGAGGATGCGCCCTCTCCAGGGGTGAATAGAGAGGAGTCGGGGGCGGGGGGGGTTTTGGGGGTTGGCTCACCGCAATTGAGCGGCCGCCCATTGTCCGCTGGAAACCAACAATGAGCCCCCCCCCCGCCCCCGGAACAAAGACCGAAACCGCACCGACGCCAATTATTGTAAAGTCAACTGACAACACTAACATTACCCTGAGCGGACATCGGCTCGTTCCCAATATACGAGCCGTTCGCAGGGGCCTTTTCAAGTTCCCGAAACCGAAACCGGACGGCGCCCCGCCCTCCCACCGTTTTTTTTTTTAATTTAAAACATTAACGCGCGGAAAAATACCGATAACGCTAAAAAAAAAAAAAAACAAGGAAGGGGACAAAAGGGGCGAAATTGAACCGTTCGATATTGTCGGGGGTCGGAGGGTGAACGGGTGACACTGACAAGATAAACGTTGTTTTGTCGGCCGACAATGAGATCCGATTGTCGGCCGAATTATCGGTCTCGTTCAGACATCACAAATGACATTTCGGGGGAGGGGGTTTGTATTGTTCTCTCGTCTCGGTTTCGAGACATAAAAGCGGTACCGTTAAACAGGTGATTTTCCGCCCGGATTGAACATATTGAACATGTGCCTACACCGTGATTTTATATGCACCTACAAGCTCCTAACATTTTTCCGTGGAAATGATTCTTTTCCAATTGATTGGCACTACGACAATGGGCCCCTACGCGCCCATTTATTGCGACACTGACAATCCGCACTAAGCCCAGATAATTGAACTATGTTTGGCACGAGGTCCGACTGACGAGCGATATCGGTTGTTATACGTGTTCGGAAACTACACCGGGAGTTGTTTTCCACCCTTCCGATTTGCTCCTACAACATACCCGACGAGGAAACGCTGGACTAATGAGAGAAACTTGTAGCGTTATTATTACAGGATTGGAAATAATGTACGATTTTTCCGAAAATCTGAAAGTATACGCACTGATTTAAATGTAGAATAATGAATCTAGGACCACTAGAGTAAGCGGGATCATCCACATTAACCCTTTAGCGGCGAGCAGCCCCTTTAGGCGCTCAGCTATAGACGCTGACTCTCAGCGAAAAGCAACTTTAGGCGCTCAGCTATAGATGCTGACTCTCAGCGAACAGCGCCTTTAGGTGCTCAGCTATAGATGCTGACTCTCAGCGAACAGCGCCTTTAGGCGCTCAGCTATAGATGCTCACTCTCAGCGAACAGCGCCTTTAGGCGCTCAGCTATAGATGCTTACTCTCAGCGAACAGCGCCTTTAGGCGCTCAGCTATAGATGCTTACTCTCAGCGAACAGCACCTTTAGGCGCTCAGCTATAGACGCTTACTCTCAGCGAACAGCACCTTTAGGCGCTCAGCTATAGATGCTTACTCTCAGCGAACAGCGCCTTTAGGCGCTCAGCTATAGTTGCTCACTCTCAGCGAAAAGCAACTTTAGGCGCTCAGCTATAGATGCTTAGTCTCAGCGAACAGCGCCTATAGGCGCTCAATTTTTTTGGAGAGCACAAAATTTGGTTGTAAAAGTTTTTGATTTTGATGAAGTTTACGATTTTGCATCGGCTGCTCAGAGCCCAACTCTCATTTCTGAGCGCTCCGCCGCGAAAGGGTTGATCAAATACACGTGGTCAACGACGTGGCTCCAAGTCCAAGTATGTACGTTCGAGCGTTTGTGTATTGCGTATTTCGGGTTATGCCGAACACCGGTCTTTAGCACAGTGCTCGAATCGGAGGTTCGTTCGAAATCCGTGAATAGGTCCGCCGGCGGTGGCAATCTCGCGTCCGCCCCACCCCTAGGCAATACGACATCTGAGAAATAAAGTCCCTCTTTTGTATTATCGACGTGCGATTGCGGCGTTGGCTTTCACGGCGCGTAGTGTGAAGAGAGGTTCGTTAGGGAGGCGGTATGTAGGGGAGGGGGGGGTTTGGGGGCAGTTTTCTCCAGGCTCCGCACGTACTCGCCTCCTCAAACGGCAATAATTCCGCGGATACCCCAATCCCCGACCACCCCCGAACGCCGTCCAGAACCCTCCCGATACAGTCGATACACCGCCATTTACCGGGACGCACGGGACAACTGATTCCGGCTTGAAATTCACGACGGCGCGTCGGACATTTTCCCCAGGACGGTCTTCATCCGCCTCCCGGGGCCGGAGGGAGGAGGGATGCTCCGCCACCGGGAGTCAAATTAAGCCAACCGTACTGGCTATGCGTGGGGTGGGGGTGGATTGCCCACTCAAATTGTCAATCACAAAACCCATTAACGACGGACTACTATAAGTATGACAAGAAGCGCAATATTACCCGCGTCTTAATATTCGATCGTACAATAAAAGTCAGACTATGAGCTCTTAGGGTATCATCGCTCGTGGGATCATCACAGATCTAAATCGCAAATTTGGACTTTTGAGACCACTTTTGAAAAATACTTCAAAACTGACAATAGTCAACAAACTGACAATATATAAAACCGACACCGACATACGGAATAGAACTATGCTGGGTTCCGCCAAGAAATCCGACATCGCTCCAATCCAAACATTCCAGTCAAAAGTCCTTCCAGACCATCCTCAATGCTCCCCCTCCCCGGTATGTTTCTAACCGAACAATCCATAATTACCTCAAAATACCGACAGAAATTCCATTCCCGCCTCTCTCCACATCCAAATCCACGCGTTCAGTCCCTTTCCTCTTTTAAGCGTCGGCTTAAATGCCACCGGCTTAGAGACTTTCTGTAGGCCGGATATACAGGTCTAAAGTACCATCTCTGGATGGGGTCTTTATCGTGTGAAACTGATAAAACGAACCGCAATTGTACCTATAGCTGGCATATAGTTGATTGTACAATAAAAAAATTAAAAAAAAAAAATCATCACACTCCTTCCCATTAACGCAATATCACTGTATAGAAATATATATTGTGAAAATACATTTTTCACAATTTCTAATTTCAGTTCTGGTTAATGCGATTCCGTGTCGGTTATATGATGCGCACTGTTAATTATCCCCTGTCATATTCAGTATCCGATATTTAAATTACCTGTCCTCGCATTATATCTTACTAAATAACCATATTTTTATGAATCGTTATAATGTCGAGGAGGTCTCTACAACCCGTTATCGATTTAAGCCGGCAGTTAAAGTCCTTCTTTTACGACCCTTTCTTGAAATTGATCGTTATCTCTTCTTTTCTTTCCTTCGTACAAAAGTCTAATGAAAAACAGCATTAGGGTAAGTGAAATTAACCGTAAAAGAAAATTAGAAGTTGGAATACTGCATGTAATTAAATTCCCCGGCTCCACGACCCTTTGAGCATATATGTTGTGTGTGTGTGTGATGATTTGTGAAGGTGATGATGATGAGTCATGACGGGGGGGGATTGTTTTGTCCGACAATCTTGGGGATGAGCTCGGAGAGAGGTGCACTCACTGCTGGGGGTAGCACGGATGTTCCACGATAGGGCACGTGCCACACTTCCAGTGTCTTCTTTATGCCGTCACGTTTCAACTTCATCGCCTCCGCCCCCCACTTTTATGACTATTTATGGTGGCGAGATAATATCACCTGTTTATACGATCGATCTATTTCGTTATTGGAGGACAAAAAAAAAGGGACACGCCCTTCCTAGTCATCCTTTGACGATAGAGATCGCTCTCGTGTTCTTTTAATCCAATTGTCAGAAGGGTTTCCTCCCCTTGTCTGTCAAAAATTTTCATACTAAAAATATTTATATAAACAAAATATATTTATATTTATTTATTTTCTTGCATACGCACAGTCCTACTATCTTCCGCTTACAGAATATCGAAAGCCATTGTCCGCGGTATTCCCAAGTTCCCGGCCCATTAAATCCCCATCAATCAGCTTTTCTTTTCATTCTGTACAAAAGCGGCGAGGGAGTAACTTCTTTTTTTTTCAAGTTACTTAAATGTTTTAAATACTCAATTTACTTCTTCCGGCCTCCCATTGAAAAGGGCGGGCCATACTCAATCGCCCATTCTACTTTTAATCACGTTTTAACAACTGCTTCTTCCCTACTTCTTCTTCTTCTTCGTCCGTTTTGTTCGACTCCTTTTTCGTATTCTTGTTTTCGCCCACAGTTTATTTAACGGAAAAATTACGTCAATAATTTTCGCTTGGGGATATTGAAGTTTGTTGCACTAAGATAATTACAATATGAATAAATTTCGTGGGCTTATTCATAGTTCTCATTTGCCAGACATTTGGAAGCGCGCTTATTAAAAAGAGTTCGAAAGGGTTTCAAAATGAAATTTTTTTCTTACCTATTTTATTTACTAAAATGGTTGAAATGAACAATTTTTCCCATTTAAATAAACCAATATAACTGATTTATGATAATATAATTCCAATGAAGTGGCAAAAAGGTTTTTGACGGATACAAATTTAATTAAAACGCTCCAGAATGTGTACTTTGCGTTCATCCTATTAGGCCCAATTATATAATTACATTCCTTTCAATCATCTAGACTGTATTAATTAGAATGTTGAATAGAATTGGAACTGTGCTATTTAGAGTTGGGGAGAAAAGGTCCAGTTATTATTGACGTTTGGTAGTTGAAAGCCCGGAGGAGATATGGTATGGTGGGGAGGCCAACGGTACGCTGGAAGTAACTCCAGTTTCTGCTGGAGTTTGGTATATAACCGCGGCCATTCTCAACCCCTGTCAGGGCTGGAGCTAGCCAAATTACACGGGTAAACAATCTTTCACTTTCAAAAGGGAAGAGGTTGAGGTTTACCTTGCCGAAATCTCAGACCCGGACTTGGGCCCTCCTCCTCCCCCCCCCTCTCTCATCCAAACTCTAAATGGATAATTTAAAGTTTACATTTCATTAATCTCTAATAACCCAGCAGGCAAATTTGCCCGCACCCAATTACTAATATTTACGTATTTATTGATAATTATTGTTCCGGTTTTTTTCTGTAAATTTCTACGGGTTTTATATAGCTACATATATAAAATCGTAGTGTTGTCGGTCTGCGATCGAACTTAAATTGATGACTGGTTGGCCTTAAATTGAAATACAAATGACGCAGAGAATGAACTGTTTATTTACAAATAAATGGAAGGAATATACACGATAGGTCGCATAGATTTCCGTACACGAAAATCTGACAAACAGAAAAGTCACTTCACACGTTCACTTCGTACACTTACTTACACTAGCTTAATCCCTTAATTATAGAGCGAATTTATTACGGACTTCAATTGATAAATTGAATTATTAAAGCGAACACAATTTTCCCGTACAAACAAGTATCGCAACCGATGGGTGTACATAGTTTTTAGGAACATACACTTTTCCGAACACTGAAATGCGATCTCTGCACTTGATCATCTGCTTGTCGTTAGTGAATTGTTGAAGAATTGCAGTTGTTTGGATTGGTTATATTATTTATTTATTTATTACTGTACTGATTTGGAAAATAAAAGTGAAGAATCATAACCGTTTTGCCTATCCGACGTTGTACGTACTGTGAATACATTCCACTGTGCGCCACTAAAAATACCAATTTATATTTATTATTAAACCGCTATTTAATACATTCACGAATAAATAAACTTACGAAAAGGACATTGGTTATGAAATGATTGAAAACGTAGACTGATTTTCGTTTTTTTGACAAAATATCGAGCTGAAATAATAAATGAAATTATTTCCTGTCTTCCCTCGCCTATTTGGCCATAGGCTTGTCCGGTTTCGCCTACTGACCTCAGTCAAATGCGTATATGCGTCGATGACGTGCGTATTCACTACTGCGTACTGGCGAGAAACCGAAACTGACCAGTATAATGCAACTATACTATTCCAAAGTATTCCAAACTGTAGTCGATTTCCGAGCAAATGTGTACAATTGGTACAATTCTATCACAACTAGCACCGACCGAACTAGCTTGCCTGTCCAACTAAATAAAAACCCGCGTCTTCCAATTCACGGAAGCTTTGTATTTTATCGAATTCGTTCGAAAAAATATATATATACTCGAAGAAAATATAAATTAGATACCGATGCGGTTGATACAAAAAATGGGCGACTATTGAGCGCGAATAGGACCAAAAGTCCTATTTCTCCTATATCTGATCCTATTCAATGGGTCCATCTCCCTCTAGGATTTATCAGGAACGAAATTGACAGCCCGGTTTTTTTTTTTTTTTTATTCTTGAGGATATTGGTTTCAGAGGCGAAGGCCCTGTTTGTACCGCACGGCCCATTCGGAGGAAGAAAACGACTGTCCCAGTTCTGCTCCCTCCCTCTCTCTCTCTCTCACCCTCTCCCTCCCTCTCACCCTCTCACCCCCTCTCCCATGGAAAGGCAGAATTATGTGTCGGTTTTGCGGCAAAAGGGGGGGACCACAATTTTTGATCTTTCATAAGCCTACTGCTGGCTACTGCAGGCTATCGCCGTTACCGGGGGATGGGGGTGGGGGTGGGTCTCCTGTTCCCGGTCCCGGTTTTCCCGCACGGCGGGCTCATTTTCCCGGCTGTCGGGAAATATGCTGACCGAAATTTTCCCCAATTTTCCGGCCCCTTTTTCCCCCCTCTGCTCGGCACCGCACTCCGTAAACACTGTACCACTCTTCAGCCTCGCTGTCCAATCAATGATATATGTTATAAATAGAAAATATGTTAAAATTAAATTTGTAGCAGAGTCCTCTCCGCGGAAATGTTCTAATTACCGGATATGTAATAATTCAGAAAAGGTATCAATTTTCATAATTTCCGATTCATATAAAATTTCATATTGACATTTCTGTCAAAACGCCTCTAGTCAGTTTACAGTTCGACAATATTCAATCGTAATATAAATTAATTAGTTAACTAAATAATAAATTATAATTTTATCCCGTCCATATGAAATCTAGGATACCCTAAATTGAACACCTTCTTTACTTATAATTAGCTATCGCTATATAAACACTTTTCATTACTTACTGTTTTTATTAATAATTAATTTAAACATCCAGGATTTATTGAAACCCGCACTTGTATAATTGATAATTTCGTCTCGATTTTTGAAATCTAAACTATTAGCATCTCGTTCGCCGGATTCGGATATATGGAACGTTCGGTGTTTTCCATTTCCCGCCAATCGTTGTATCTGAAGTTGATTTGAAGTGAGGCTTCAATTCACTTGTTGTTGATGAGGTGGAGGTGTTGCGGCCGCGCAGGTTTGACGTATATGGCGGCGTGGGTGTGCGGATAGGGGGGCGGCTTGATGTCGCACCGGCGTCCGCCGATATAGTCGGCGTAGGCCATCCTGTATATCGGCGTCCAGCCGAGCTTCTCCATCAGCCGGCAGCTGTAGGAGCTGGTGCAGTAGGTCTTGAGCCAGCGGTAGCCGGAGGCCGAGGCCAGGTGTTCGGCGGCCGCCACCAGACTGGTGGCCACCCCCAGCCGTCGCCAGTCCTCATCAACCGCCACCAGCCTTATCTCGACCGCTTCCGGCGCCATACCCGACACGCCCGACTCCTTTTCCATGTAGTTGAACAGGTCCTGAAACTTCAAATACGAGTCGGCGTAACACGCTGTGGTACGACAGAAAAGCCCGCTACGTGATCCCTTTTTTTTTTTGCCTGCTATGTGCCAGTTATAGGTACAATTGCGGTTTGTTTAAATTAGTTTCACTCGATAACGAGGCCATCCAGTGATGCTACTTTTGACCTGTATCCGCCCTACAGAAAGCCTCTAGGGCCAGTGGCGTTTAAGAGGATAATGGATGGGTAGAGGAGGAATTTCTTCTTTTTACGTCCCGCGACGGTGATTAGTTCCGGCAACACTTTCTGGAGATGACCCGTCGGTGACCTTTGTACCGGGGAATGATTAATATATCGAATATTAATTCCAGTATTTCGGTTGGGGTTGATTTGGAGATTTGCACCCGATGATGGCCGGTGGCGTTTAAGCCGTCGTGGTGGGTATAGTGGATGGGTAGAAGAGGAAAGGGACTGAACGAGTGGATTTGGATGTGGAGAGAGGCGGGAATGGAATTTAATGAAGCGTGATTTTGCGACTTCATTCGACTGTCGGTATGTTGAGGTCATTATGGATTGTTCTGTTAGAAACATACCCCGGGGGGAGCATTAAGGATGGTCTGGAAGGACTTTTGACCGGAATGTTTGGATGCGAGCGATGTCGGATTTCTTGGCGTGTCGGTTTTAGTACAGTTTTATATATTGTCAGTTTGTTGGCTATTGAAATGATCCCTACGCAATATTTTAGTTTCATAGATTTTTCTTTCTCGGTCTATTGCTAAACCGGTTTCGGCACACGGTCACTTCACATGAACTGTGAATGTTTTTTGTTCAGAGCATATATATATATATATATATATATATATATATATATGTATCATTTACAATAGCTACTGAAGATGGCGAACAGCCTAAACCGGTCCAGCGGAAGACACCGGCGAGAAGAGTTAGAAAATCAAAAAACTGCTCTACGAAATTCAATATATGCGATTTTAATTTTCGGTTCCAATAAATAACTGATGGCCTTATTCTTACACTCTGTTTCGTACACACTCGTGTATTCGGAGATATTAAAATACGATTTCGGTCAGGTTCCTCGGATGTAAAAAACAGAAGTAAAAGTTATGTTGACCGAGAGAGTGGTGAAGAAAAAAAAAAACAAGAAACACGTTTTAATAAATAATAGAAAAAAATACGAATTGTATCGAGTCCGGCAATTTTCCGGCGATCAGCATCGCCAATTACGGTGGAGGCTGTAATCCGCCAGTGTTCGAGCTGGAAGGCCGGCCTACCGTACAATTATTCGATGCAAGGCCATCGACGAACTCACTGCCTGAGGACCCAGAAAGATTCGACGAATGCAGTTTCAGGATAATTTCAGGGCATTGGTGGTGGCTGGGGACTTTCATACTGCAACCGCCGGCGTTACGGTTGCACTTTTTTTGTAAAAAGATCAGATAACTTACCGATGTACGTGAAAATTGAGGTATACCCGATAACTGTAATTTGGGTACTGCAAGGTTCTTATTGCCGCACGTGCCAATTCAGATAGAAACACGGGCCGGAAGTGATAGGAACGCGATTTTTTTACGTGTTTTTACGTAAAACAATGCAACGGGTTTTTTCGATTAATGCTGACTATATTCGGCCGTTTTCTTTCGCGAAACACAATGTTCGGATTGCTGCACGCGCCTATAAATGTAAATTACGGTATTTCAACTGAAATTTAGTGAGAATAGGTTTCCGACATTTTCATGCCGAAGTGTTTCCCCTCCCCCCCCTATTTTTTTTTTTTTAACTTACCCCCGAGTGAAATACGACTGTCATGAACCCACCGCAGGGTGGGTTTTTGACGGTGGTGGATGCGGGGCGCGTAAGTCAAAGTTCATATCTAAGAGAAACGACGACGACTGTACGAGTCCTACAGGGCACATTTAATACACGGCGTTTGCGGCCGCAATAAAAAAAAATCCCTTATCGTTCTTACGGTTTTTATTCAGTGTTCTCACGGCCCGCTTCAGTAACCGGCCCTACTGAATACACTTAAAGGGATGAGAGAAATAAACGATCGGATTTTCTTAAAAATACTTCTCCTCGTCAATACAAAGCACGCGGTGTTCTAAGTCGGATTCGTTTTCAGGAACGCAAAATTCTAGTATACTCTTTACTTATTCCCGAAGGAGAACTTCATCCCGGTATGTCATTTGAGAAACCCTTGTTTATGTTTCGCAGAAATATTCGGCAAATGCCTGGATATCAGGAATAGTGGTGTGAATCAAAATGAAAAGTGCATACAGCGCCTTCCAATTCAGAAAAATGCTGTAATTCACGCCTAAACACACTTGAATTATTACGATATCGCGGTACAACAAAAGGTGGTAAGTCTAGCGGGCATTAAAACCCAGTTTAGCGGATGATGCAGATTCCCAGCTTTAGAGTGGCGCCAAAAAGTACGGCCATTAAAAAATGCTAATCGCTGCCGATTCTATGATAATATTTTCCGAGGAAGGAACAGTCACGGATATATAATTTACAACGTCTCGTGGTTGATTCCTCCCTCCCCACCCCGCCCTCGTGTTCAGTAATGAGCATAAATATTTTTTATACCCTTCGGTGTTTTATTCGCCGGGTTCCGCGAACCCATCGCTGACTGGAGTCACGTAGTCCTGTATCCGGTTCGTTGACATTATAGGGACAGTATAAGTATTAGTATTTTGCTGAATTGGGACCGATTGAGTTATATATTGATCGAAATTAATCAAACGATAGGTGTAAATTTAAACGTCAACACAGAAAGAGATCGCTGTTCTGAACGAGGTCCAGTTTAATTTGTGTCCGAATAAAAGTCGAAATCGACGCCACGGCCCCTCGGGGAAAGTTTCGCAAATGGCCGAGTTATGCATTTTCAGTTGCAAGGTTAGACCCCGGGACACGTAGCGGTGCCGCTATAACGTGACCCGGATTTTATGCGGTCATCCGATGACCAATACACGGCGTACCGGGAAAGTACCGTACTTTCGAGAGAAGTTCAGAAGTTCAGAACTTCCACAGGAGGTAAACGCAAGAAGAGGACGAGCGGTGATACAATAGACAATTCTGACAATTTAGTCGTGTAAATAATCCCTTGACATTTAGGACGAGGTGGAAAATGTTTTTCACTTTTTGACAATCCACGGTGAAACTTTTAAACGGTTGCAACTACGGATACAGTCGTCTTGAACTTACAGTACAAATATAAACAGATTAAAGTATTCGTGGAGGTATTTCAACTGAAGGTTTCGAAATACCATAACAGTATTACAGGTAGAAATTGTTTATTTTGTTCCACGAAGTAGAAGTGTGCACTTTCGACTGTAAAGTTTGAATTTTTCGACATTCATCGATTCGGCTGAACCTCACGGTTCAAGCCAGTATATTATTTTTTAAATCTAATTTCCATCCATTTTCCATTAATATAAGTAGCAGTTTGTGCCTGACTGTTGAATTCCTGTCGTTTTAACTTTATTTGTGGATTCCATGTCTGCCTTCTGTATACATAGAGGCCGAGTTATTTTACTTTTCCGCCCCAATTGGGATATTGTGGGACATGTATTGTGAGGAAAACTTTAATTCATGCCTTCAGTACTGTAGAAGGAAATAAAAAAATTGCGTAAGTACTATCATTGGCGTAAGGGGAAAGTTTGTTATTAGTTTTGAAAGAAAAAAAAAAAACTGTCGGTGGGACTGCGACTGGGGCTTTAGAGAGGTCAATCGGGTATTTTGCGCTTAAAACGTCTGGAAAGCGGTAAAACGTGCTTGCAGCCTTTGGGAATGCGGTCGCAGTAAAATGCGCCCCCACCCCACCCACCCCCGTCCCCGTCGTCATCGCTGCACCTGAAACTGTCGCCCTGCACGACGAACGAAACGTTGCACAACCGTCGTCGGGTATTCCTCAGGCGCCGGTTGCAAAATACCGGCGGTTACAACCGTGTTTCGCAACCGTCGACGACAATTTACACGATGAGTAAGCAAATATTCACGCGCCAAAGACAATATTCCTACAGTTTTTCTTTTTATATATTTACCAATTCCTTTAAATCAGTATATTAGAGTGTTCAGAAAGTGCGTTCTGAATATCTGATATTGACTCAGTTTATACGTGTCGGGAGCCCTGAACTGAACTATGATTTATAAATGATTCATGCGTTTATTTCAACCGTTACTTCAATTTAGAGTACCGCCGCATTAATTTATTATGCGATGCGTATTGAATTCGCCGAAAAAAAAAATATATTTTTGAACGATTCTTGAATAAAAACAGACAGGAGGCGGTACAGTCCTTCGGGATTGAATTCCAGAGCCGGCTGGCATTTCAGTTCGTGAGCGCCAACAAAGTTCTCTTCTCCAGCCGACTTTCCGGGAAAATCTCCGGGCCCAAGTGATATTTCAGTAGAAATGTCAAAGTTGAATTTCCGAACAGCTCAAGGCCACGATCGCCGATCACAAAGTTGATCAACTTCATTTCACCCGGTCTCATATTTATTTCGATGACATTTCACCCAACTTCGTCCTGTAGGAATGTTCGCGAAACAATTTGAACCCGGTGAGATAATATAATACTAAATTATTAAATGAGGGAAACTTTGTAGGGCCCATTGGATCAAATTAAAATTCGTTCGAAAAACATTCAACTACACCACTAATCAATGTCTGATTTCTATCAGATTTAAAGTTAGAGTGTTCGATAATCATTGACGCAACAAAGACAGACGGTAAATATCTCTATCGGCCAAATATAATATAAATAATTAACTGATATACATCGAAACTTTATCTGTTGCACTCTATCTGTGCTCGAGCGGTCTACTATCGACAAAATATTGATGCGGGCATTGTCGAAGATATAACCAATACTTAAATATCGTCGATTCTACAAAATCTGTCAACATACAGTAAATATCGAGTTGGGGGGGGGGGCTTACAAATTAAATTACGGCCTTTGTGTTTCGCCGGCGAATTTGTAAAGCGAATTTTGTCCGCAGTAAAGTCGGCCTCCTGAAATGGAGAACGCGTCGAAAGCGTGAAAGTTTTCACCGTCACGCGTCAACGCGAATAGAAAGGACTCTGGAGCAACGGGCCACATTTATGGTGAAAATTGATGGTTTCCTAAAAAATAATTTCGATGACGCAAACTGCAGTAATTTAAAAAAAATCGCTTGAGACGGTAGCATCGCATCGGTTGCATCGGACGTACAGTGAGATGAACATTGACATAAAAAATATTTAATTTGCAACAGTCCAGAGGTTTTTGTTGTAATGATGATTGAGTGTTGTTAATGATGGCTCTGAAACAACTATTTATGGTAAAATTAATGTTTCTCCGGATAATTTTGTCGAATACTCGGCGACGGCCGATAATATAATGTTTCACAGTTTCTTAGCAGTTGCTTAACTCAGATCCTTACTTAGCATCACATTCCCTGCAAAAAAACACCTCTCCCTCGTAGAAAGCTCGTCCAGGAAATGGAGGATTAAGTTCAATCGCCAAAAAGTCTTCGCGTTACTTTTACTTCGAGAAGAGCACAACTTGTGTCCTCCCGTTTTCCTGAACCGGTCCCAACTTCCTGTCGAAAATCAAATGCGGTACCCGGGACTACTCTTGGACAGAAAACTGACACGGAACCCGCATACAAGACTGAAACGTACAGAAACGAAACGACGCTACAAATTACAATTACTCTCGAACAAATTATTAATTTACAACTACGTACTGAAACCTATCTGGGCCTACGGAATCGAACTGCGGGGATCCACCGAGCCGTCTAACTCTTATAGATTCCGATCCTTGCAATCCGTAATCCTTCGAAAAATTACCAACGCCCCACCCCATATGTCTCTAACAGAATAATCCGCAATGACCTAAAAGTCCCGTTGGTTCGAGAATTAGCGGCTTCCCGGTGTAAATCCTTCCCTTTCCAAATTATCCCTCAATTCGACAACTTTCCTCGCTTCAACTTCCCGAAAATCCTGTACAATCGTTGGGTGGCTTCTCCTTCAAGAGTTCACTGAGTGAGTGGTAAAGTTAGAGCACTGTCACTAGATACAATGTAAAAATTGTAGTTGTGACTGTACCAATAAACGAAAAAAAAGGTAGAGGACGAAGGAACGAGGGTAATTCCTGGTTGTAATTCTTAGAGATGAAAGGGTAGTTAGGTCCTACCCTAAACAGGGTATTGAATAAAATAAAATGTACCTTCCTGTCGTGTCCGGTGTTAGTGTATATGTAGGTGTCGGACTGTGGCGGCCTTTCGGCGAGGCAGACGCCGACGACGACGGCGGTGGCGGCGGCGGCGGCCGGCCGCTGTAGTGTCTCGGCCAGTATGGAGAGGCCCTGGGGTATTAGGGCGGCGGCGTGGCCCTCCTCGGGGCCGGGGATGTCCTCCGGCTGGACGCCCCGGGCCAGCGGCTCGCCCCCGTACAGCGACCTCCTCAGCACCCCGTCGACGGCCGCCGTGTCCCGCTCCGAGCAGATACGCACCACGTACCCGCACTCCACAGGCATCCCGCACCGGGCTCACTGAACCTCCACACACAGACCGCTCCTCCTCCTCCTCCTCCTCTCCTCCTCCTCCTCCTCCTCCTCCTTCTCCTCCTCCTCCCTCTCCCTACCTTCCAATTATCGAAACGAGTTCGTGTGGGCAACGAGTCGGTTTTTATTTTGTAAACATCCACCTTGTGTCCTTGGGCCTATTGCGGTCGGACCGTTCCGTCGAAACTACTGTTCATAATAATAATCGTAACTATGGTAAGAATTTTTTTTCTTTTATCAGTTTGATTTGTAATCATTTCTGATTCTCTTCTTTTTGTCACAATACAATCGAAATAACATTTCGTCATAAAGCAATTTATATTATTACAATTTTCACATTGTATCTAGTGACAGTGATCTAACTGTACACTCAGTGAACTCTTGAAGGAGAAACCACCCAATGATGGTACTACCGCTCCTGCTGCCCTTACTCTCAGGTCTTAAGGAAATCACGTGGCCATCTCCGCTTTAGGCGACGCACGGGACTTTCGGGAAGGTGAAGCGAGGAAAGTTGTCGAATTGAGGGAGATTGGAACGAAGGGATAATTTGGAAAGGAAGGATTTATATCGGGAAGCCGCTGATTCTCGAACGTAGAGACATTATGGTGGGGCGTTAGTAATTTTTCGAAGGATTAAATTAACGTTTTATATTAGAAAAATATGTCTCCTTAAAAATATAATAATGTATATATTATTGTTGTACGGATACAAAAAAGTGAAGTTAATTGAAATGTTATATATTCTAGAGTCTTAAACTTTATATTAATTATATTTTTATAAAATGCGGTGGAATGTAATGAGATGGCAGCGAAACAAACTTTTCCTCGTACGATTGGATAAATGGTCTCTCCGATTACGATCAATCCAATCGTGGTCTCTGACGTTTCCAGTAAATTCAAAGCTCAAGCCGATTTAAGAGCTCGAAATTGATGTTATTCCTAGCCCCGGCACTCCCAAATACTCCTTCGGTTTTCTAGACCGATGCTACAGTTGTTTTTCATCGGATTCTCCTTCAGAGAAGCTTGGCGTAGACGGAATAGGTGAGGTGGGGAGGGGCGATACTGAAGACGGGCAGACTCGTGGCCGAATCGACGTAATCTTCGTAACGCCTCTTCATCCTGCAATTCCAGGCCCGACGTATGACCGCCGCCTCCGTGAAGACGCTCGTGCAGATTGTGGCCAAGCAGGCGAAGCCCCGACTTCGCGCCAAGTCCTCAGTGGCGGCGATGAGCCGGCCGCCGAGGCCGAACCGCCTCCGGTCCGGGTCGACCGCCAGCACCTGCAGGGTCAGGCAGTTCTCCAGCGAGTCCAGATCGGCGGCCCTGTGGCAGTGGTCGAAGAACGGGATCAGCTGGAATTTAAAATTATCTTTAAATACCGTTAAACGTACAAAAAAAAAATTAAATAAAATAGATTTCTAAAAAAAGCTCACTGTCTTTGACGGTATTGAATCGCCCTAATCAATTGACTCCGACGTCTCATATCTTGAACTGGGCCGACAATCGAGGTGACATCGATAAAATTGTTTTCATTTTTTTTTTGCTCGTTGTCGGCGCAAGGATTTCGTGAACGTTATACTACGAGCCGGAGTAATGAAATTCCGACGGGGTGGGGTGGGGTGTCGGAACTGACACCCCGGTAATCGGTTTATCGGGGAGACGACGCCTACCCTAAACTCCGCTCCAAAAAAAAAAATATATATATATAGGCCTATCTGTCTGCGTTTTTCGCCCAACCGCTAAGGTGAGATTTGTAACGATTTACATTTGGGAAAACGCTACTGAAAAGGTCATTACAATTATTAGTTTAAAATAATTAGCGTTGGTAGACACAGAGGGGTGTTGAGATGTAATTGAAAATAATTTATTTGCTCGTAGAATATGAGATACTACAGAAGTTATGGAGAAATAAATTACTATAAGCGCGATTAGTACTGTTGATATTGGGACGAGCAAACGTATTTTCTAAAAAAATTTGCTTTCGGTTATTAGATTTATCCTTATCGCCTCCTTCTGGATTACGAGTCGCAAGTACCAAGATAACGTTTCTGGACGTTTCTGGAGAAACGTAACCGTTTTCTTCGGGCAAAAATTAGTCAAATTAGAGTGTTTCGTTGTTGGGAACCTTTTGCAGAATTTCGGATTCGTATTTTTTTTCGGTAATTTTCGCCATGTCCATATTGACGGACACTGCCAGTATGTTGCCCTCGGCGTCGACAGCCTTCAGCGAGTGCCCTTGGTCCAGCCCGCAGTTGACGGCGAAACAGTCGCGCCTCGGCACCGGCACACCGAGCGACGAACAAACCGGTTCGCTGAAGAAGAAGGACCTCGCCAAGAAATTGTATACGGCATCCTTCTCCCCGCTACCGAGCCCGACTACCCTCACCGAGTCCAAGTTCACTGAAAATGAAGATGAAAAAATCACAATTTCAGCGTTATTACAGATACTGTCTATGCTAGGGTCTATTGTTGTTGTGTTATTCGTTATTTTTTGTTGCCTACATTATTAAACAAGTAAGTGCGATTCAAATGTGTCAGCCTCGTAATTTGAGGTTGGTACCGAATCTGTGGGGCAAAAAAACGTACCCACTCGAGCGTCCAGCAATTGTTTCCCTTTTATGTATATAAACTTTGGAAATGAACCGTATAAAAGAAAAAAGTAAATTTCTTGGACTATACGTCTCATCCGGAGAGAATACGGCGTGGTGGGGCGGGGGGTCGGGGGTGGGTGATATTTCGCGACCTTAATACTATTTGTGTAATCTACCGTGAGGGGACACCGGTTAATGTACCGGACTTCAGATTGCAACTTTGTTATTAAGAAATAATGTTTTTTTCTCTCCCTTTAATTTTTTTTTTTTATTTTCGTTTCCCCTCACCACTCGAGGCCACCGGTTTTAACGGTCTTAAGATTAATGCTCGGACACACAGACACAGACACAGACACACACACGTTCTTTTTCAGGGGGGTTGTTATTAATAGGGAAAGTTTAGGCCGGAGAAAGGACGGTGGGGGGGGGGGTTGGGGAATTTTAAAAGTTGTTTAGTACGCTAAATGGAGAGGCGGCTTTAATGCGGGTTAAGTGCTTCAGATACATCATCGCCGCCGTCCAGAAATTCTATTCCGGCTATCCGACAATAATACTTCCGAACGTCTCCTTTTCCCTGGGCTATTCCATTCTTATATATCTATCTATCTATCTCCATCTTTTTCTGCAGACGTTCCCCGACAACAAGGATAAAAAATAGGAAAAACATTTTTACCGATCGATGAACACCCAGCATCCCTCGACCGTTTCCCGCCTTCACCGATTACCTTCAGTGAAAAAAAAAGATTTCAGTCACGAATATCAAAATTAAATATGCATTAGCGTAACGATTCGTGAGCAATTACAACTAGCCTTCTATAAAGGAGCCCCGCACTTGGCGTAATTGCATATGAATGTTAACAATAAGTCCCAGAAGAGGGACGCGGAGTATCCCGGCGGACAGAGGGGGCTGCCGGAATTGTATTCCGGGGGTGGTGAGACATTCAGAACACCTGGAATACGAACGGGGGAGAACTGGTGGAGTTCTTTGGGAAAAAAAAGTCGTAACCTTTCCAGCTTTTACCGCCGCACGAGTGATTTTATCCGGTTGAACTTTCGCCGTTTGTAAAGGGACAGAATTAAATAAATATATCCGAACGCTTCCTCGGTCGGCCGTGAATTTTGAACGGCTCAATTCCAGCTCGGACAGGATGATTCCCCTGCCGCTCGTCCAGAGGGACAGCGCCCTCGAATCCGGCCACTGAATGCGGTCGTTGGTAAGGATTGCCGGGGGTTGTTTAGCCCCCGTTGCCGCTCCGGCCGACCCGGTTTAACCGGACAAAAGGTTTCGGGAAACAACGCCGCCAAGACCGCCCATGTTTTGGCCCATTGTTGGCCTGCCTGTTGAACAACTTCGTCCGCACCGTTTACCCCGAATCATCCCCTTCCTTAAGTTGCGCCCCTCCATTGTATAACGCCCGACGCCGAGTATTTACAAATAATTAGTGCGTCTACCCGGTCGTGATCTGTGGCCGGGTGTTTGATCGTAAAATTGGATTAAAACAAGCGGAAAATGCCTGCCACGCTCTGACGATCCGAAATTCGAAGAATAATAATATGAATTATATATACACTAATTAATGTTATAGAGGAGGAACAGTGTGAGGAGACAGTACAAAGGTTTAGACACATACATTGGCCATAAAATAATCTAAGGGGCTTTTCAGGCAGGTTTCGTCTCCAATGATGTCATTCCATCAGTAATATGGCACACTTACGAATATCTAGTTTTTTGTCATGAAACTGGCTCCCAATGGACGAGTTGATGCAATAAATCGAATGATTCGCAATATTCAAAACACCAGTCGCCACCCCCCTCCCCCCAAACTGATACCATCGGAATCGCCAATACCGTTTCCTGTGTCATATCCAATGTACATAACATACGCGTAACAGGGTTCAAAAATTGGTTTACCCGGGTAAATAGAAGGGAATGGGAACGAATTGAAGTTGACAATTTTTCGCTCCTAGGGCCCTCATAAATGGGTTGTCCCAATCTTGATCAACGCTTAACCCTAGTCGCACTCGGTTCCTATTTCATACCCCTCAACGTCCCATTTCCCCGCTACGCCAGTTTTTAACGGTAAGGAGTTTCTTACGCCCTAAGTACATTTTAACATCCAGCCGATAAGGGAATAAGGCGGCCGGTTATATTGAAAGCTGTCCCTCTTGGGAGGGGCGTTCGGGGTTGGGGGGTGGGGGGTAGATAGCGAGCAACAGTCTCAGGACCCACGGGAGGGTGGGCGGCCGCCCCCGCATCCCTTATCGAGATAGCGTTCGCCCGGAGACAACCCCTCGGCGCAACTTTTCTGAAAATAGGGAGTGGGGGAGGAAATAGTGTCGCCTTTCCGCGGCACTCTCCGGGAGTCTATAGGATTTTACGATTATGCGGAAGCTGTTGAATATTCTGCAGACGGAGGGGACGCACCGAGCGCCGGGACGCATGGAAATCGGGTGAAATGAAGGATTTTTACACCGGCTAGCTAACGTCTATTGTACCGCTTAAAAAATATCTCTAAGATAATTCTTAATTTCGGACGCATGATAAACGGTTAAATCGGTGAAGGGATTATGATATTGATATTGCGTTGTAGTGTATACTTTCTGAAATGAATGTTGGATGATTAATAAAAAAGAATGCGCTTCGTATTCGGCGAAGAGGAACGGTGGAAGAAGAATGGAACGTGAACGGGGGCCGGGTTCCCTACATATGAATTTATATATCAAAGGTAAAATGTTCATCAGCGGTACACTATTTGACGGCGTTGCACAGGCACACTGGTGGCGGGCGGCGGGGGTGGGGTGGGGGTGGGGTTTATTCATGCCGAGATCAAAGGCCCGCCAGAGAAAGAACCCTCCCCCCTCCCTTGGAGAGTTCTTTATTGAAAGCCGGAACTACCGCTCTGAAGTGATATGAAAAAAAAAAAATTATCGTATCGATACGAGTATTTTCGCGGGCCGAATGGTCGAAACGGCGGCTTTTTGTCCCGTTCTGATCAAACAGAAATCCCGTTTTGCTCCCTGCAAATGTTCTGCAGCGCCCCCGCCCCCACAATCAAAGGGAGTGGGCGTTTCAATGCCTTTCGGAAAAATGTTGGCGTTCTGTTAACACCGATTACAGGAGAAAGACGGGGGCCGGTATAACGTTTACGGACATTACCGTAATCCCTATTCGGGAATTCGGGATTGACGGGAGAGTTTGGCCAGCGATTGTAACAATAACGTCATCATTAAAGACGTCAGTCTTCGTTACATCTTTAAACTGGGGAAACCGGTTTCTTCTCCCGCACAAAAATACCTCTAGTGTACTAAGGCATTGAGTGTAGACACTCGGAGCTGCCGGTTCTGAGAATGTCTACTTAAAAAGTGTGATCTTGGGACACCGACTAAGCGAAACCTGTCTGGCAAAGGATCGAAAATAATCCATATTGATTGAATATTATATTTCACACTTCATGTCGGATTAGAACAATGAAGAAATAATACATATATAGAGATAGACGAGACAGAGGATGTTGACGTTGTTGCGACAGGGCTAGACGGTACGCTCCACATCAGAGAGATACATATCCAGGCTGTTGTTCTCAACATAGCAATGGGACAATACTCTGCCGGATGAGCTACGAAAGTTCGACTAACGGTGTTAGTTTCTCTGGCCTCGTTCGTTTCGGATATCGGAGAACGTTCACCTTTTTCTACGACCTCCTTTTATGTTAACAACCTTGCGGCGAAAAGTAACTTCTAAATGGGGATAAAAATTATCACTGTTACGCTGTTATCTGGTGTCGGTCATGACGTCGACCGGTTACGCAACCCGCCCCTCCTCCCACCACCACTGTTCATTAACGGCTTCGGCGTCAACTGTCTACGTACAGGCAGAACAATTATTCTACCTATATAATTTGACGGATACGTGAAAAACGTTCGGGTTCATCGGCTGAAGACCGTCGGACTGCTATAAAAGAACAATTCCAAGGCCACGTAGTGACAGTGACAGACCGGAGTCGGCTGCAGGAGGTCTTCGTCACTTCTTGATTTGCGTGAAACCCGTAAAAGGATGGACGCCTGGCAGTGCGCATGCGCGGAAGAGGAAGAATGCGATCACGCGCTATCGGAAGGTTACGGGCCCTCGATGAAGTTCAGAATTTAAGGCTGAAGTACCGGTCGCCGGGCGGTATTGAGAGCGAAACAATCACAAATTACACCCAGGGATGGAATGATAATTTAAATATCATTATCTCTGTAGCTTTAATCAAATCATTAGAAAACTGTTGATAACATTAGTCGAATGAGTGAAGAACGAAAACGTATGCCGGACGTATGTTGTACTCGTTTCTGGTCACGTGGTGACGGGGAAAAAAAAAGTTAATATTTGTGGGGAAACGCGCTTTTTACGTCGTATCTTGTGAAACTGTGAACTTACTTGGTTTGTGTAAGGTTCCGCGTCCGACTGTTGAGCCTCTCTGGGACAGATCCGAAGGATAACCCGTTAGACGGTGCCGGTAGTGACGTCAGCTCATTACGCAACACCCCCCCCCCACCTAGCACTTGATTGGCATCCGGCTGCCACAAAATAAACAGAACGATTAATTTATGTTTTACTCAGTCAGCGGCCAATCCCGAAAAATAAGCTATTACACAGGGCAGTGTCAATAAAGGAGATTAGATGTAAATTATCGTGGAAAACTACCTGTACGTCTTCCTGTGCCACTAGGGGGGAACGCTGATTCTATTTTTTACCTGTCGACTGTTCGGAGACCTCTTTTCAACAAATTGACAATATATAAAACTATACTGAAACCGATACGGACATAGGCAATAGAACTATGCTGGGTTCCGCCAAGAAATCCGACATCGCTCGCGTCCAAAAATTCCAGTCAAAAGTCCTTCCAGACCATCCTTAATGCCCCCCCCCCCACCCCGGTATGTTTCTAACCGAACAATCCGTAATGACCTCAACATACCACGACAGTCGACGAAGTCGCAAAATCACGCTTCCTCAAGTTCCATTCCCGCCTCTCTCCGCATCCAAATCCACTCGTTCAGTCCCTTTCTGTAGGCCGGATAGAGGTCAAAAGTACCATCACTGGATGGCGTCTTTATCGAGTGAAACTAATCGAACAAACGGCAATTGTACCTATAACTGGCACACAGTTGATTGTACAATAAATAAAGTAAAATAAAAATACCTGTATTCAGGTTAATTATCAGTACCGAACTAGTAATGCACTACGCGAGAAATTATGATGAAAAAGGTTAAAAATTCGTAATAATGTTTATGCATTCATAATTAATTCATTCAATTAATCATTCCTACAACATTCTGTCCGAGTGCTCAAGGTCTCTCTTGTTAATTTGTACATTTTATATGGACCCTCGTTATCATTAAAAATCTGTCCTTCACCCGACCAATTTTCTTTCAAGCGGTGGAAAAGCTCAATTGGACAGAGTCTGCGATTCATCCCTGCATTTGGCTTATTAACTCCTGGAAAGGTCACAACGTTAGATAGTTTTCCGCAGACCTCGTTGTCCCGTTACACAGACCATTGGGACCGAAGGGGGACGTTAAACGGCCTAATACTTGTGTCTCTCTCTCTCTCTCTCTGTCCGTTGTAAGGGAGGAAATCGGACCTAGCTCGGAGTCAATTCAATTTTCCGCTTTCCGGCGCCCACCGGGCCGGATAGGCCTAGAGAAACGGTTTTTCCGAGATCGCCTTACCCGTTGGTAATCCTCCCGGTAATCTTTTCGGCGAGGACACGCGAGGACGCAACAAAATCACGGACTAACGCTAACCGGCCGTAAAGCGGCAGGGGATCTTATAATAACGGAGAACAAACGATTCCATAGATCTGTACAATCAATTTAAGAATTGGAGTTAAAGAGTTAAAATTGGAGGTAAAGAAACAACAAATGATTTTTTTCTGTTTTATTACTGTCATTACTGTAAAAAACAATAAGCGATATTGATCGATTGGCACTATTGACGGGTAGATAATGACGGAGGAGAAATACACCGGCGTTTCCCATTTTTCTAAAATTTTATTTATTCATTTTTCTGACATATTCATAACACCAGATGATGGGCGATTCTTGAGTGAAATTTTTTATATTTGTGTATGTCACGGTGGCGGAAAAACAGGACTTTAAGATCCGTCTGTAGGGACATAGTAACGGTAAAGTAGTATTCGTCAATTCGGCTGAACCCACAAAACTTTTAATTGATAAAACTGAAGTATATTTTTGACTTGTGAGGTTTTTAGTACGGGGGCCGAAGAAACCGAGGGCCGTATTTCACGATCAGAGTGATATTTATTGCGCCACTTGGAGGACTAGGCGGTTGGGCCGAAGAATCCACGTACGGGGGTACAAATTGCCGGTTCTGGAATAGACGTCAACAGATAACAACTGCCACTTTACGCACAAATTACTGCAGTAATTTACAACCGTGTTTTGAAAACAAACCGACGAATCGAGTCTTGGGGATGGCCCAAACCGTCTTGTATTAAACGGCGTACATTTTACGGCCGTACAGTGATCAGGTATCACTGTGAAATCAGAAGTTATCCTTATCACGATTTCAGCGGCGCGATAAAAAACCGGCCGAATTTCGGGGGGGGGGGCACTGTAGGCGGACAGTTTTTGAAATATGAGCTGTTGAAAAAATGCCTAACACCGTGGACGGGGGCAGCGACACCGTCCCCATTAATAACTAATTAGGGCGGCAAAGGGCTTCGGTCGGACCGGCCCAGCATAAAACGGCGGTATTATTCATCGCAGCCACGGTGCTCATTTGCATGGGGAGTTAAATCAGAATTTTTATTAAAAAAAAAAATTAGGGAAGTATCCCTATTTCCCCACACCATTTTGAGCAAGAGCCTGTCGAGCGCGCGGGGATAAACCCTTAAGCCTTCCTCATGACCTCAGCCCGAGATTTGATGAAAACACAGTAGAAGAGGTTCTAAGAATGGGTTAAAGTCGTAAAATACACGAAATCAACAATGGATATATAAAGAAAGGAATAGAAATTGCCACTACTATAACCCCCTAGCACTATAAACGGTATGGAAACAATCAAACAGAATGAATGAAATATTCTACGATGGGTTAATTTAGAATCTTGAATCCTACTCTGTGCTCACTTTGGTGGTTACTCAATCAAATTTTTAAACTGTTGGTTATCATAAAATATGTACACCTTTCATATGGCCAGAAGTTCCATGTTACCGGACGATTCATGAATACCTTTGAATAAGATAAGAACAAATTGCTCGTTACAATATACAATATTGAAGATGAACTTAATGTTGGGAGAGGGAGCCGATCCAAACCACCGGAAGGAGGGTTGGTGAATGAGAAATTTGTTTCCCTTACTTTCTCGGTTTTCCCTTGTATTTACATACAAAGTAGGACATTCGACTAAATAAGGCGATAAAATCCGCTGTTAAGATAAATTTTAATAAAAATCCCCTCGCCCTAGGAAAAATTTCCCTCTTAGGAATTTTTCTGGGGGAGGAAAACAAGAATTAAAAAAAAAAAAGGGGAAAGATCATTTAATGAAATCCGATTTTTATCCGGGTCCGCATTTATGCGTTATGTAACCGTTTATAAAGTTGACGTTCCAATTAAGCCCCCCCTCCCTCTCAAGAGTTGTCCGACTAATGAGGGGATTATACGAAAGGGCGATAAAGGGATTGCCCGTGATCGATTGGTAAATATCGCCTTCCCTTTTCCCTCCCCCCCTGGCCGAGATCAGGGCGAATCTCCCCCATTCAGTGGAGCCGTAATGAGAAACGAATCCGTCCTGATTATGTGTTTCGGATGATGGGAAATAGGAGTGGTCACGTGTACATAACCAGTTCCGGAAACATGGTTTTTAGAAGTCCCAACCAGGAAATTAAAGAATAAAAAACATGACCCGAAACATGCATCCGGTTGTAGTTTTATATAGATCATTTGGCTAGCATCAGCGAATTATGGACCATTCTATCGTTTTATTACTACATAATTTCCTATACGATTGCCTTGAATTGACGTTTAATTGTTTTGAAAGACTATTATCTTTTATCTTAAATATAGTCAACGCGAAAGTCAATTTCGGATATAGTTTTCCGAACGAATATTTTCGTAAAAAATAATTTTTTACGAGGTCTGTAAAATAAATATAGGCTGTCTATTGTCGCCAATTATTCGGCCACTATTTCCTCTCAATCTGGCGTTTCATTTAATCCGATATCGATATCCTCATTTTGGAGTACACAAATAACATGGACGAGGCTTAACGCGACCTGCATTATGCATGAGCTCAAGATACCACCCATCTGAGGGGCCGGGAAATTTTTATGCCGCCGGAAGGAAGTTCGATTTTCAGTTTTCATTTAATACAAACGTTTTTATTTCTTACCGGGGGGGGTCAGGGGTAGGAGAAAATTTACAACCCCTTTGGATTTATTGTATCGATATATATTATCTCGAGGAAATATCTGGCATGCCCTTGAATCGGGGGTGAGTGGGGGGGGGGCTAAAACCCCCAGTCATTACCAGCGCAGAATTATTATTGGAACGGATTTAAATCGGACATTTTTAGTTTTCGGCATTTTTCTATTGTTCCTTGAATATTTATGTCTCAGAGTATTTTTGTCGAAAAAAAGTAAAAATTAATCTGGATTCAGGAACCTATCGGTCCAGAATTGATATAGTTTCAAATCCCGGTTTTCATTATGACCAGCTAGAATAATACGATAAAAAAATATTACAGGGTATCTCATTGAATATCAAAGAAATCAGTTTAGCTTATAACAATATAGGAAAAGGTATATCATAAAATATTACATTTTCAGCCTTAAAAAAGTTAAAGATATATAAACCTTCATTATTCAATTCGTCAGACCATCGCAATGGTAATTTAAATTGTCGTCCAATCGGGTACACATCAATGAGGCGTACGTACCTCATTGTCCGCACGGTAATTGCTCAATGGACGCCGGCGTCGGCGATTAAACCGAACACGCAATATTAGAGGCCAAATATTAATTCATAATCACCGTTCGGATATCCGATTACGGACGGGGGGGTGGTTAATCATTATCTGTCAAATAAATCGTACCAATTAAATGGCGGGGGGGGGCCGCGGATTGTATCAATAGAACTGTTAATTATTGGGATAATAGATTGAGGATTGAGGGGTTAATCCGGCACCGTTTGTACATAAAGGAGGTATTTATAGCCTCCCTAAATGCTCTCCTGTCTATATTTAAATTATTCACTTTTACGCTTCGTTACCCGGGGTATTCTATGCCCGGTTTGGGTACGTCGATAACCGTCGGCATTAAAGATATCGCTGCCAATATTCAATAGCCATAACCGGGTGTCGAAATTTATCGAGAAATACTCGTATATATTACCGCCAATCACAACATAAATTATGTTGAGTCCTGTAAATCGGTCGTAGTCCCGATCCAATTTAGTATATTGGGGAGGGTGACGTGGTCCGATAGTGGGAGAAGTCAATGAGACCGGGATGATACAGGGAACTAGGTAAGGGTTGAGATGGGACTGGGAGGGTTGAACTGGAGGGTGGGTGGATTATGACAGGCGTGGGTCCGTGGGGGGGGGAGGGTGCTTGACAAGGAAATCCTTTTATTCGGAATCAGGCCGGAATTGTCACCCCTAAGTGACATCCTGTTATCCCAGGGCGGATTACACTCGGGGGGGGCAAAAACTTTCTTTTTTAGTGACGGCAGTGGTAGGGTAGGGGCGATGGGAGGAGAAACAGGGGAAGCTTTATCTTTTTTTGTTATATTGAGGGGGGGGGGGAAAGAGCTTTTTAGGATTTGTTCGGTGAAACGCCTTCCTCTGTCCGGCCTAGTAAAACTTAATGAGAACTTTCGTTAACTTTCGCTTTCGTAACAAATTAATTTAACTGTGTCCGCCACCCTCGGCAGAATTCCGCTAGTAACAATAGGACACACGATGCGATGAATCTGGCTTCGGTTCGACGAACTTCGATTCGGGAAAACTTAATTTTTCTGCTTTCGGTTCCGCCCGTATTTTTTCCTACTGTCGATGCTATCGGTCGATATGCAAATGGGCCGAGCCGGTGTCGTGGAAGGCCGAATAGAATAAGCCCGTGAATATATAATCGGAATCAGATGCAATTAATCATGCTTAAGATAAGATGGTTGGCTATCGAAAGAATTGCCTTTTGTCCCAACCCCCCTCCCCGCCAACCCCCAATGAAAGCACCTGTAGTTATATCGATTATCGACTGCAGGCAACACCGACAACAAGGTTTGGGCTTTGTTTTAATGGAGTCTTTCTAGACAAATAGAGAAAACCATTTATTATTGGATGTTCGTAACCCTTCCAATATATGACATTCCTTGTTTCTTTAACCATATATTTTGGTATGAATCATCGAATTAATCTCTGTTTACATCTCCGGTTAATTATTAAGTTGTGTTTTTTGGTTGAAACAATTTGAAAAGGGGGTGCAGCCTATAGGGGAGGGGAGGGCGGTTGGGAAAATTCATCGTTAAGGGTCCCCTGGAGATTTTCTTCCCCCTTTTCGGGTCGACAAACCGGAGACAGGTCCCGTTTCTGTCACTCCCCGCCACTGACAGTTTAATCCCGTTTCCCACCTTTCCCGTATTATATTGCCACCGGCTACAGGACCGCCGACAAAGACGTTTCTGGCTCACAGTTTTGACATCGAATTTAATTTTTACGATTCCCACGTACGGAGGGGTAGTGGAAAGTTGTTCTTCTGGAAAAAACGGTATACGCGTTTTTAAACACTGGCGGGCCTCCGAAAATGGCCTGAAACGATAATTTTTTAATATTCGCTCCTCAATTAGGACTCTATAATTAGTACAACGCTTCCGTACAGGTCGAAAACGTACAGCCTTCTGCAAAATAGAAACGCAAGAAGAAACAGAAACATTTTTCTTAAAGATATCTCCTATACATGTGGCCTGTACATGTATCTTGAATTTGTGTATTTATACGCTTGAATTTTACCAATTTCGATGTTTGGTATAATAAATCACTGTCGCGAGCATCTGTCTTATTTGTATAGTATTTCTTTTGGGGGTGAAACACAGGGATAAATTTCTTTTCTAATCGGGGTGGTTTAAAACGAGAGATTTTAAGGAAAGTTTTTCTTTTAAAAAAAAAAAATTATTTTAAAAGCGATACAACCGGGACACAGCGTCCGGTGGTCCAAAGCGGGCCCGACAACAGAGCAGAGCAATTAGCAGTATATTGGGGGTGATTACAGGCAGTGGTGGGGCAATTAGGTATTAATAAAAGCGCCGTGCGTATATACAGGGTGCCGGCAGGGCGGCGTGTAAAGCGTGTAGCATAACCCGGGCGCCGTCCCGCCCACCTACCGTAATGAGCCCGATTAGTTCATTAGCCGAGGTGGGCGTCTGCCGGGGGGGAAGTTTGGTATGAAACAGACTCGGTAATTCGGTTATACCCGCCGAGGCCCCCGCCCCCGAGCCCAACACCCCTACCGCCCTTACAGCCCTACAACACACACACACACACACAACGCCAGTTTGTAACCGCCATTACGCCATTACGGTAGGCGATAAAGCGTTTACCTGGCTGCAGGGGCCCTGCTGGCGGCTGAAAGGCCGGGGGCCGGGGCGTATGCGGCCCGAATACTTTCAGAGACTCCCGTGTTCATTACACGACGATTTAATTCACGTATTCTGTCCGTCCAAATACGTGCGTTCCGCCACAACCGCCAATTAGCGCCAGCGACATTTGTGCACCAGCGGTCGACTATACAATTCCGTACGCGTCACGAATATTCCAAATTGGCGATACGGATTTCCTCGTTCACCGGGTTTACTCCTCTCGACAAAGAGAAATGATAAAATTAAGGACGAAGACGTTCAGACGTTTTTGCCGCAGGATTAGAGGATGTTCCTTCCTCCAGGAGTTATGATGACAGTACCCACTTTTTTCTACTGGTGAATACTGGAAATTTATTTATAAAAATTAAATTCAGTTTCAGAAACAGTTACTGATAATTGGGCAAGGGTATAAAGAACTGAGGCGAAACTCTGAAAAGAACGTGTAAACGTAAAAGAGTTAGAATAAATAATGAAAGAATTATATCAAGAAAAAACGATAATTTTATGCTGGCAATATTTAGTGCTTCAGGCACATATGGTGACAGATTCATGGAGGGTAAACTGGAAGGAAGATCTCAATCAAGGAGGGCCAGAAATAGAGGCACATGGATTCAAAACTTAGGAGATGGTAATAAGAATAATCTCCACATTTTATATATATATATATATATATATATATATATATATATATATGGGGGAGGAGTATTCGAACGAGGTAATGTGTACCGGTTTTGGGACGTCATCGCCAAATTGAATACGGCTTTGTTTGCATACGGCCCCTCAATGAAATTATGCCTCACAAAGGGCAAAGGGCCTTAATATGCAGTAGTGGGGAGAAAAATACGTGCCCAACCGACAGTGCCCACTCGCCTACCAATTGGTGTTTATCGACAGAAGAGCGCCAGTTAGCGCTAATAGTACTAATGGATCTATTAAAAACAAACGTTTCGAAATTAAGCATTCCTGGATTAGAATTCTAGACCAAATACGGAATTCCTCCATACCCTTCTTTAATTTTTATTATATGCCAACACTACAATTTTTTAAAATTATATTTTAATTCGGGATTATCTGGAAGATGATGATAGGAGGGCTGTCGAATCAAAGGTAACTGCTAATTTATGAACGAACTGGACATTCAACCCCAACCGAAACATAAGGTGGGGGCTGTTAACGATTTTACGAAGGATTATATCTGTAATTGAATATTACTGTTCTAGAATAGCCCTCGTTTTCGCTGCCACCGTTTGGTCGGTTCGTTACCCCCTAGACCGGTTGGGGGATGCAACAACCCCTGTTTAAAATGATGGAGGCATTATTTAACCGCCCACCCCCACCCCACCCCACCGCCGCCACCCCGCGTTAAACGAAATAAGTTAAATGGAGCGGAGTCCGCGGTGGACGGGGACCGTTTTCTCGAGTAGGGCGTGGAATTGGGGCCGCGGCCCACCGGGGATGGGGTGGATGTGGCCCAAATATCGGGGGGGGGATGTGATGGATGAGCGGACCGGGTCGGGCATTACTGTCATCCCCCATAGCACCGGCATTACCGCCCCATTTATATCTCCCTCAGAAGGAGGAGGAGGAGGAGGAGGAGGAGGATGAGGCCCTAGGGGCGGGCGGAGGGGGTAGTGCGCCCCGCTGACAAATGTACCAGTAACACTTAAATACCGACGCCCGATAGGTCTTCAAAACCACGAAGAAACCCCTTTCTCAGAGAAATATTCGAAGCACTGATGGGAGAAATGGAGCCACGTGCCGAGGTCATTGATACACCTTCCTTCTTTATCCTTGTTACTCAGTGCCGAAGATTTTAAACACTAAGAATTTAAAAAATATTAGAAAATACCAGACGTTACAGGGGACGTTTCAATCGTCTCCTGACGATTTGACAGATCGAGAAGCCTCAAACTGTACCTTCCTATCGAAAAGGTTATTGGTGAAGTCGAGAGAAGTTTTAAATTATTTTTAACGTCATCTTCCACTGTAGGATCCGACACAGTGTTGGAGCTGAAATGGTTTTATCGATGAACTTCACCAGCCTACTTCTTTCGGACCTTTCGGTCCCGCTTCGATCGTCTTCAACAAGTTCTGCGCACTTGCGGGTCCGACGCTCGTCTTTTCCGACGTGGGGTTCATCAGGTAACTGTTGTAGACTTTAGGCGGGGTATATTTTGAAAATTCTTCCTTGTTGTGACTCCTCTTAATAAAGTTACTTAGTTCAACTTCGCTTCGGCGGTTTCTTCTACCGCGGTGAAATAAACCGAGAAAGGTGGGGGAGCGGGGCAGGTTTCTAATAAGGGAGTCGGGGAAAAGGCGGAGGAGAAAAAGAGAGGGGTGGGAAGGGGGGGAGTCTGAGCAAACTGCGGTACTACGCGTGGGGCATCCGACTGGTTCTGGACCGAGGCTAAAATCAATACCGGAGTCGTTCAAAAGAAACATGACGTGCATACCGGCCGACCACCGGGGTGAAGAGACGCCAGTCAGAAGGAAACTGAAAGGGAGCGGAATGAAGGGTGGGGGTGGAATGAAATGGGAGAGCCAGCAGAAAGAAGGCCATTCAGTCCGACACAAAGGATATTCGGAGCTCTCTTTGCTAATCTAGAAATAGACAAAAATACAGACAAAACAAAACCTTTTTCTTTCAATTCAAAACAGAACGAAATAAACATTTTTAGAATACCAGTTTTGTGGTCTGCGAAGGGTTGGAATACCGTAGATTTCGAGTGTTTCTGTCTCCTCTCACTGGTTTGGTCTTTTGCTAAACCGGTTTCGCCTGGTCTCCATCTTCAGTAGCGGTGTTACTCACTTTTGGCACTCTGGATGAAGATGGCGAGCAGCCGAAACCGGTCTAGCAACAGACCAGATCAGCGAGAGGAGACAGAAACACGCGAAATCTACGAAATGAACATAATTCGACAATAGGCTGTCCATCGAATAGGACTCGCCCCGCCCCTTTGTCACCAATTCATATTTAACGACCAGAAAAATTCCGATTATTTAATGAAACTTTATTTTTTATTTAACTTTCCAATCATATCGCCGATTTTTGTAAGGCAAAGTTCCCCTCGCGGGACGTCATTATATCAAGAGCCGTCCAATCTGTCAACTCCTTGAGATCCTTCGACGCTTGCAGTTTTATAAATTTATAGTTTTTGCGTTTTCAAAAAATGTGTTTCCTACGACCCCCTATGATCCTGAAGTTTCTATAAATATATCATCTTTTTATGGCTAGAATTTGCTTGTAGTTCTTTTGCTTCAGAGGGTGTGATAAGTGGGAATCTCGTGATGAGCGGCTATATCCTTCGCCCTATCACATGCCCGAGCACCGGCCGTTTAAGCCGCACGACTTAACTCGAAAGCAGCTCGATTCGAATATCTGGCCTGTTTGAATTTAATGTGCGACATTTTTTTTACCCCCACCCAACCCTCAGGTCACCGTCACCCCGCCGTGGTCCGAGCGCCGGTAATATTTATTTCAGAATTATCGTGGCTCATAAATAAAACAATGAGACGATAAATAAAGGCGATTTGAGAAACGGGAAAACAAAAAGAAAGAAATATTATTCGTCGCTTTATTTTTTTCCACCCCCCCCCCCGGCGACGCCGTGAAAATAAATGTTGCCACGGAACGGAAACGTTCCATATATAAAATCCCTTTCGGGTTTTGGCCGGGAAGAAAGTGAGAAAGAATTTTCTCAGCGCAGTCAATGCGGTATTATCCAAATATCCATGTGCAGTTTTGAACTATCGGCAATAATCTTTATCTGTTACTGATAATATAATTGGATTAAAAAATTGTTGTATTAACTCTCCTTGAATAGATTTAAGTCCTAAGCGTAAGTGATAAACGGATAGAGATATATAACATCCTGTTTCTCCCCGTCAGTAACATTCTTCCTCCTTGTTGCTGCCCTGGATTTTAAAGACTGTTGTCACTACTTAATCCATTAAGTACCGAAGGCCCCGAATGGGGATCAGTTCTGATATGACATATTTATTTATTTCAACTTGAATTATTACTCTGTTATCATTATTATTTTCAGTAATTTCACATTAACTAAAAGATAAAGATGATCGGTTTCATGTGTTGGTTCAACTCTGCAGTGCCCTAATCCCCAAATGGGACTCGATTTAAAAAAACAAAATATTTGACAGACTGGTTTTTAAAAATATATTTGTAGGTACTATTTGATAATAGTGCATCGTAATAAGTAAATTTTATGCAAAATTATCAGGAAAAAAAATTTGGTACTTAATGGGTTAATAAACTTAAGTAGCCACCGACATCGTTAGTGCATCAATGCCTTTATGGACGGAATTCTAATGGCAATTCTGATGGCAGTCATTCGTGTGGTCGGAGGGTGGAAAGAGGTTTTTTTCTTCATATTTTTATCCCTCTTTAATTTGTAAATTGTTTCGAGTTCTGTGAAGTTCTGTGAAATTCGGCAGGTCGGATATTTTTTCTCAGAGTAACCGCATCGAGTGTAACGACAGTCTATCGGAAGGGAAGGACTCCTCAAAGTCCAATTAAGAGACAAATAATAAGTAGAGAGGAGATGGAGTGAAGGCGGAGTGAAATAAATTGGCTTAATTATTATCGCTTTTGACTCGGGAGTGGCTCGGGATAGCGTGGCGGGGGTGGGGGGGGGGGTGGAAATGGTTTTTTAATTCCGCCTTTCTCCCTACACTCACACACACACACACACAAAAGAGGGAGTTCGAGGGCCATCGAACCACTTCATTAGACGGATGGCAGGGGGGGGGGGTGGAGGGGGGCAACAAAAAAAAAATGCGAGGAACGATGTCGGGAAGAGGGACAAAACGAGGTCATAAAAAGTCCCAGATGAGTATTGTTTCGCATCGGGATTGTACCGGCTCTGGGGCTAGCCCTCATCCCCGGAACTTCCCCAATTTGAAACCCCCTCCACCTCAATCCATCCCCCCTACCCTTTGCCATTCCACGGCATCTCGCTCCGCTTGCTTTTCATTATGCAGTTTCATTTGTCTCTTCAATTCTCTCTCCCTCTCTCTCTCCCTCTCGGCCCACAACTTTTATGCCCCCTCCTCCCCACGGCGTTGAAAATACCGGTGGAAGGGAGCTTAATGAGATTAGGCCGGCAGGGGCGGAGGTATCCGTTCCTTTCAATCCGAAGATAGGACGAACGGATAAAGGATGCGCTTTAAGCTGGGGGGGGGGCGCGATTCTGGGAAACCGGTCTATGTGTCTAGGAAAATATCTGTCGGTGGAGTCGATAATTATTTTTTATATACATTCGAAATTGATTTTTGCCGGTAGATGAAAACGGGACTCCTCGCCATAAATTTTCCATTGGATCCCTACACTGGAGCCCTTTCTATAACCGGACATATACTCTTTGGTCCCCACAGTTTTCCATCCCCCCACCCCTGCCAGTGCCAGAGTTGGCGTGTCGCCCAATCGTAAAAGTTCTCCAATATCCGCCCGTTAATAGGTTCGATGTCACCGCCACTTTACATAAACATCAAATTTGCAGGGTCTAGGGCTGTGTACACCGTCGGAATTGCCGGCATTTATAATAATGCCGCCTTGATTTGCTGCGGAAATTATGTCTACTTCGAGTTATAACAGTTTTCGTCCGACAGACCACATCATAAATACCTATAACGAAAATACGTCTCTTGGCTGACGCCCACCGATAGACAGGCTGAGATGTGACGCCCGAAAATTCTGATATACTTGTAGTGAAATAACAAACACGGCCTGAACTAAACCGGTCTATCGGAAGACCGAACGATGACCAATGTCTAATAGTACCGCCGAACATAGTCGCATAGAATGTGCCGTTGATATATTAATAATTTCGATAATCCAAAGAGTTTTCCAAATACTATTCTTGACTTTTACTGTACTTCGAAATTCCGTTCGTTTACTGAAATATGTCAACTGATTAAACTGGAGGAACTCTTAAAGTCCAGTTTACACAATTTACAGTAGTGTATAGTTTACACATCTATAGTTCAGATATGCGGCCGTCGCTTTCTTATATAAAGAGAGTAGGTTCAAAATTAATTCGAGCGTTATACAAGTATTTTTAGCTTAATATTTTAAACATTTGGCATCATAGTATTTAGTAGCACTTATTCGCTGTAGTGCGTTTCGATGTATTGTGACGTTCCATTAACAAACGTTACGGCCTATTGAATTAGTATTGTGGTGGATACAATGGCGTTTTCCTGCGTGGTGGGGGCCCTGGGGCCGATGATGAAACCCGCCCGTTCGGTCGATGGTGGGACAACGAGGTTGTCCCATCCGTCGTTAAATAGAGGCGCAATTGGTGGCCGGCGCCCTTCCAACCCCCAGCCCCGCTCAAAGACCTAGAGGCCCTTTTTTCTATTTTTTTTCATCACGCCAAAAAGTTATTCATCAGGCTCTGGTGCCGGCCGAATGGGGCGTCAAAGAGAGGCCCTGATGGACCCCAGCGCCAAGTGCCCATGTGTTGAATGCCGCCCCACACCCATCAACAGACTTTAATCAAGCCCCCCTACCCAGACTTTTACAACGCCCTCAGGCCCTACCAGTTGCACTCTAATACTGTGTCCGGTTTTTGCACTTTTCCGCCCAAGTGCGGATCGATTCCGCGGCGCTCCTACTGAAAAATAACTCTTAAAAATTTGGACTCTTAAGGCCACTACTAAAACGGACATCGGAATTGACCTCAAGTAACAAACTGACAATAGACAAAGCAATACGGTAATGCCCCATAGAGCTATGGGCTTCCACCGAGACATCCGACATCGCTCGCATCCAGAGATTCCAATCAAAAGTCCTTCGCACCATCCTTATAATGCTCCCCGGTATTTTTCTAACCATACAATTCACCATGACCTCAACATACCGACAGTCGACGAAGTCACAAAATCCCGGTTCCTGAAGAAGTAAAGGCTTAAACGCCACTGGCCCAGAGAGATCTCACCTCGGACAGTAGTTAAATGGTGTCAAAAAGCGCCATCGTTGGATGATCTGTTTATCGAGACAAACACGTGAAAAATGTACACGTATCAATTCTACTTACAACTGTAAAGTTGATTGTACAAAATAAAAAAGTTAAAAAAAAACTGCTCCCCATCTTCAGCGATATTCTGTTCGCCAATATTCAGCCATTTTGGTTACCTATCTGGACTATTACTGCGGCGAAACCACAACCAGAATAGCCGAAACCTATCCAAGGATCCAATCAACTGACCACCAGTTATTACCTCAAAAGTTAAATATTTGAATAATTTTTCTGGTAATATATTTTATATGGTTTCTTATTTCAATTAAACGGTCGATGCTCGCTGGAACCTATATTTTTCTATATACCTATGTTGCAAACAATGGCGAAAAACCGAAACCGGTCGGTGTTAGGACCGAACGCTCGAGTGTACAATATAAATAGTAAATTGTCTGGATATGGTACTTTAAATGAAGCCGATGAAGTGGAAGCGCAACGATGGGGGGGATGGGCCCTTCTAGGCGGTGCATATTCATTATTAACGACGGACGAGACGTTTTCAGCAGATTTTCACGTTCAGATGATTACGAGGAACGAGCAGGGCAGGAAACTGGTGCCCCGGCTTTGATATTTTAATAATGACTCTCTTTTCGCGGGTTAAACCCTCCCCCATTTCCCGCCAGTCGCGTTTTTTGTCAACGGCTCCCCGCCGCGGCGGACGGTCGAATTCATTCTCTCTCTCTCTCTCCCCCCCCACCAACCTCGGACTAATATCCACTCTGATATTTTCTCTCTAATTAGTCTCGGCCTCGTATTTTTTTTCTCTCTTTATTCCCATTCAAAGACCGCCCGATTCAACGACCGGCTCTCAATTTAACATTTCCAAAGGGGGCGGTGGGGGGGGTAAAAAAAAACCGGTCGGGGGCCGAGACAGTTCTTTACATCGCTGTTAACGTACGGTCGTTATCAGAAGAGAAAAACTGTGGGGGACTGTGGGATATTAGCGAATAAAAATTGTAATTAATCCGACTTTAAAGTGACAGGCTTTCAGGACGAAAGTTTGAAAAGAGGATTCACTGAAAAGAGTACCGTTCAGAATTGGGTATCTATTGAATATCGTACCAAGGTATTATAGCGCTCAAAATAGAATAGTGTCACAAGAACCAATATATTGAATTGTAACGCCCATTAATTTTTACTGTAGAAGCTGAATCCGACATTGGTTATTATCAAAGAAAGTGAAAGGAACAGTTTTTCTAGACAGGGACAAGGGTTTATAATTGATTTGAGCTTCCAGAACTTCTAGGAATATCACAACTGTTGGAATATTGAAACAATTCCAGTGATGATATTGCTGAGCCGAACCCTCGCGGTCCATCTTCAGGACTGATGATATTAGTCCTCGTTTGCGCTCGTATTTTCCAACTGTTGGCAAACGACCGGAGACTATAAGTATAAGCGCGGGGGTAGGGTGAATATTATAGGATAACGGAGGAAAATAAATTAACAGATTGTGATTTATGGTTACTGCCCCCCTCAGGCAGTCTGCCAGCGGGTGCCGCTGCGACACTACGCCCGGGGAGACTCCAACGTCGGTACGGACAATTCTTCCGCTTGAAATTCAAACGGGACCATTAAATTCGGCCGAATTATGCGGTTGCAACTTAAATCGTATCTCGACACTAGTTTACAAATTGATTACAACATCCATATATTCTGCTTGCGACGTTTCGGAACCATCACAGATTCCTTTATCAGGGAATCTCGGACAGAACGGGTTCAACGCCTTCTCCTCCCCGTGTTGCAGGATTCGACCTGAAGTTGATAATTATCCGAATTATGGTGCGAATTTGCAATCGAATGAGCTTGGAGTTTTGTAATGGGTAGTTATTAAGAAACAAACTATGAAAAGGAAATTCTAATGAGGGTACTATCGCGCAGTTCTTACGGAATTCTACGCGTTAGTGCGAAATAATTGTTGAGAATGAATTGCGGAGGAAATTCGCCCGTTTCCGGTCTCTGTGAGGGGATGCAATTCGCACCTGTCGGCGGGCATCCCTTCGAATGCGGGTCGTAAAACACCGTTTTGTATAATGCCGTCGAGTCCTCGGGGTGCTATACCGGCGTACCCTCTAACCATCACCCTCCGACCACCACCCCGGCGGGGCCACCTCGTAAACCCGCCGCCCCCCATCACCGAGCACACCGATAAAGCATATTGCCCACGAGAGATGACTCGTTTGCATACCGGGGCCGCTGCAAGGAGTACTAACGCTGTGCGGGGATGAAAGTAATTTCCTTTTCGAAACAATAGAACTGGAGACGCCGGCTGTTATTATTCATCCGGGAATTTTTATAGCTCACAAATTGTTGGTTGGGGCTCTCCAGCCCCCTATGCGGGGGGGGGGGAATCGTCTTATATTATCAACCCCAATCACACAGTGTATTCCTACAGTATGGCGATTTCTAGAAATCACAATGTTGCTTACTGTAGGTTTTGCAGTTTCACTGTAAATTTTGTTGACTAGAAACTTAAAATATATTTTTTATCTTCTGTTCTATAATTTATTGGGTTGACAACTAAGTAATTGCCGAATACACCAACAAGTGGCGTTGTACATATTTTTAAGTACGTCAACATCTTTGCACAGATAAGATTCTTTGATACGTGTTCTTTGATAAGGTGTTAATTCCTCACGGTCTCATAAAATGTTGTACGCTGTGAACGGTGATGAAGCCTTATTCCGGTCGGAGGATTTTTCATTAAAGATGAGGAGCGTCCGGTGGAAGTCGATGATGACCGAATAAAGGCCGTTATCGATTCGGATCGCCATAGTTCGACAAGGGACATTGCAGAAAAGCCGTATCTTATACGTGCATTCGAAACCATCTACGGCTTATCTGTGCAAAGATGTTGACGTACTTGAAAATATGTACAACGCCACTTGTTCATGAATTCCGCAATTACTTAGTTGTCAACCCAATAAATATTTGAACAATACTTAACGGTTGTAATTCGAACATATTTCTTAGGCTCAATATTCTGGTTCACTAGAGTTTTATTCAGCATATTTTATGTATAATTAATAAAACCATAGAGCATATTCTGTGTGGGAGTCACCGGTAGAAGGACTCTCCGTTTTGCCGGTCAAGTACGTTCAAGCTCGGGGTACGGAATAGCCAGGGGTTGCGGCGGAGTGAGATGGATAGGCGGCCCTCCCCGAAGTTCCAGAAGGGACAAGAAGAAGAAGAATAAGGGCGGAGAGAGGGTCAAATGATGATGACGCAAGTCGAGTGTCACCTACACATCGGGGGTGGGGGTGGGTTGCCCGGGTTCGTCTCCCATTATGTTAATAGCTGCGCAGAAACCCCCGTCTGAGTATGACAGCTTCCACTTAGTTACACTACACACACCCTCACACACACACACACAGGGGCGGTGAGGTCCATTCTCTATCAACCTCACACACACACACACACACACACACACCCTATTTCTCCAGCAGACAGTAAACAGCCGGGCCTAACGACCCCCAAGCAGACACAGACACACAGACACACACATACACGGTGGTGGTACTCATACTCTGTGGTATTGGTGAGGTCGGTAGCAGTAAAAGTTATCGCCGGGCATTTACCACGCTCTCCTCTCGTCCACAGTTAACGCCGTCCGTCCTCTCCCGTCCTTGACAAATTAGCCCCCGTCCTCGCTACATTATTATTTTTTTTTTTTTTTTGGCAGAAGGAAATTAACCGCGTGTTTCCGCCGCCTCTCGCCATCCCTAAGCTGTCGGCCGCCGTCTGTCGACCGCCATCAATTGTAACTCCACCGAATTGTATATTGCTCAACTTTCCGCCTTTATTTGTTGTATTCATCTATGCGATCTAACCGGTAATAGGCCATACTGACAAAGTTGTTCAGAACCCGGTGTGGCGTTCTTAAAAAAAAAATTTGCTTTTATTCTTCTCAACCAGTGACGAAAAAGCGGGGGAGGCCGAAAGGGTCGTTAATAAAAAGCGAACCGAAATGAACGGCTTTTGAAGTGATTGTCCATTCAAACATCGGCCCGATGCCCATTTTCGGGTTTCAGTCAGAGTATTGTTTTATCGCGAAGGGTCATTTACCATTTTTTCCCACCCCCAACCCCCCCCCGCCGTATCCTTATTTCTGTTTGTGTCGACTGGTCCGCTTTTGTAAAACACGGCCGGTAGCATTTCATACTTTTTTTTTAACGCTCCCCCAATGCTCCTGTTTACCATTTTACGACCGGCCCGTGCTTTTCTCGTTTTGATAATTCTGCCCCGTATATATTTTTTTTTTTTATTTTCTATTTTTTGTTTTTAATTCGCCGCCCCGGGTCCTGTAGTTTGTACAATTATATGATAAATCATTCCTCGTCTTTCTTTTATTCGGCGTTTGATTTATATTTATGACGAATGGTCGGGCCGGGGAAAAGGAGGAGGACGTCGATTGGAGGGGTCCAGGATTAAAAACTGGACGCCGTTTGTATAATGGCGCACGCCACTCGCCCACCAAACAAACCGGAGACTCGTTTTCTTCTTACGGCGTACATTTTTCACGAAGGAATTTCGCCCTATTTATATTCGGGACGATTTTCTTCTTACACGCCCACCAGGACAAATATATATATATAATAACACGTTGCCGTATCGTTGCACACGAAGTACAATCCATCAATTCGTGGCCGTTCACGAATCATTTGCCCTACTGAAATTGTATCATAAAAACGTGGTAGATATTTTTGACTACTAGGTCAGCAATTATGTAGAACTTCAACCACGTAGTATAAAATAATTAAATAATTATTCGATTAAATTTTTATTGGTTGGATAACTATCGATAATCCCGCTAACCCTGACAAACTTTCATATAAGCCTTCATATAATTATTAGCCAAGGACATAAAATGTAAGTGGTGTTGGACATTTTTTGAATTAACACTGCCCCAAACGTTCATAGCAGTTTAACTGCAATGTTTGAAAAATAAAAAGATAACATTTCTGTCACCCCCTCGTCAAAATAACAGACGCTCTGGAGTGTCCTTCTCCGGACCGGAAGGGACAAATAACATCCTGGGAATATTTTCGGGACTGTGCCCGTCTGGTTGTATCCGCAGTTAATGGTTCTCAACTCTCACAATGGACACTCTTATATAGGAAAATACAGTCTTGGCTTTCCCGAGACAGCGACCGAAAGCCCGGCTAATATAGAATAACTTTCGTGTACCTTCGCGTACATTAAAACGCTATGATACAAACATTTTTTACTGAAATAACGCTCAACATTATTGCCCAAGCGATTGATGTAGAACTATGTGTAAAATGGGAAAAATACAGGGAAAATAAATTAATTTAAAGAAAGGGGGACACACAGTGGGGGTCCTCCATCATGCTGTATTTGTTACTAGGGGTAGTTTGAGACAATGTCACAACAGTTAAACATCAGATTTTATTGTACATACCCATAGTTGGTCTTAAATTAACATAAACTAATCGATAAGCTTGCAATGGTCCCCAATTTGTGCGTTCGGTCCAGGAAAGCGTTATAAAAGGAATCGTGAGGAATTTTTTGGGGGTTGGAAAAGGGATAATGGAAAAGCGAGGGATCGTTTATAGCGGTTTATGAAAACAGAGTTGGTGAAACTTTCGGCGAAACCTATAGATAGATAGATAGATAGATAGATAATAGTGAGGGGGTGTGAGGAGGGGGTCGGACTTGTTTGTTGAGAAGGTTTCAGTTGTGGGTGGGGTTGCCGACTGGGGTTGCCGATATTTCAAGCTGTACGTCTCAGCCATTAGTAGATCCATTAGAGGGACACGATGGGGGGAGGTCACGGATCGGTGCCCGGGTAATGCAACCCCTCCGCCGGCGGAAAGAGCAACCCCACAACCCACCCCCCTCCCTCAAACAACACTCTATTGGTTAATTCTACCCCTCATGCAAAATATTTACTATACCCTTCCGAAACCGAGCGGTAATCCGACGGCATAATCCCAGCGATATAAATCTGTTTTAAACACTTACATCGAAAACAGGCTTCAATCTAAGGTTTAGAGGCCAGTGTCTGGAGAACGATCAATTATTTACGCAGGTTTTGGTACTCAACTCAATATATACAGTATAAAAATAAGGTTAAATTATATCAATACGAAGTTATATAGGGTGGGTCTCCTCTCGCCTGTTCGGTCTTTTGCTAGACCGGTTTCGGCTGCTCACTGTTGCCACTTTGGATGTTTTTGGTGCAGTGACCGACACCGCTACTGAAGATGGCGAACGGCCGAAACCGGTCTAGCAAAAGACCGAACGGTATTCCAACCCCTCGCAGACCAAATATATTAAAAGTTATATAGCTTACGGACTATTGCATACTCTGCTTTGACTATTCGAGAAAATATTTTATGTTTGGTACGAATAATAGGAATTTATTACTTAAATCAAATCTTTTATATTTTTTGTCTTCTCTATTGAAATTATAGGAAGCGTATCTCTGTAAATCGTTACGATTGTTTCAAGTGTAGGTTTTACGAGCGGCCTTAACCGAAGCCCGGACATTAAGGATTCATAGTGCGAGGAGCCGGAAATCATGAATAATTCCGAGGTCGGAGTCCTCCGGGGGACAATCCGCAATTAGTCACCTTCTCGGAGTTTAAGAAATTTGAATGGGACCGCCGCCGGCTCCATCTTGTTCCGAATCTCCCGGCCGTATTAAAGATTCAGGGCGGCCCCGGGCCATTTTTCTGGCCCGCTCTCATTTCCCGCCCAGTGATAACAGATCCGGCCACGGATAGCCCGAATCGGATCTCGAAACTCCGGCTCTCGAATCGTAAACGGCGTGAGGCGACGCCACGTTCGAATAAATAAAATATGCGCAGTTCGCGTTTCACCTGCTGTGCGCCCTGGTCGCATTTCATGCGGAACGAAAATTGCTCACTCTGTTTCCAAAACGGGAAGCCATCCGTGTGCAGTATAGAGGGATTGTATAACTCGAAAACGGAAGACATTACCGTTAGTTCGATACGAACAACACCGGTGAGCTATCCCAAGTTATCGATGTCGTAAGTCGTAGGTGTTTCGGTCTTTTTAATGTCGGCTGTAACTGGATTGTAATTCACAATATGTAGGCAAATTCGAAATATATACCCTGTCCGGTCGTCGCTTCTTATTTACCTCTGTGGGATCCTCCTTTTCTTTCATCAATTACGCGGCGTCTACTTAAAATTCGACAGAGTAAACAGGCGCCTGAATTACATTGGGCAATAAACAAATGCGTTTCCCCCGAGGTGCCATTAGGGCGGAAAACCTTTGTTCGGCGTAGGGGTAGTCCGCGCCGGATTTAGTGTACCGAGACTACCGTTCCCAAGATGCCCTCCACCCCGCCCCCACCCAGCCGCCAGTTTATGACTCGCCATTGGGGCCGCCCCAACTATACTGATTTGTAACCGGCCCGTATCCTCTTTTACCGGCGAAAATAAACCCCAGAAGAATTCTTCGGAACTCGATAAACAACCCGTACTATACCGAACGCATAGGGGATGTGTAGTAAAATCGGTATTTGCAATTGATTCCCTGAAATAAAAACGCATATCCTTGCATCGTCCTAACATTATTTAGGTTCGCGGGCATTATCTGTCGGTTAGTAACACACAACTGAAATTATTTATAGGGCGTATCTCGATTGACGCATTAAATTCGAAATATCGACACAAAACGAACCAATTATTTTTTTATTAAGGTTTTATATATTATCAGTTCCCATTAATTGCTATTGGACCTGAAAAGATAATACCAGCTGACTTTCACTCAATTTAGCTTTCTTAGAAGGATCATCAATGTTCCGAATTTTGGTTGTTCAGAGCCAAATTTCTAGTTCAGTTACCCGATTTCATTATATTAGAGAAGGTCATTAAGACAAATTAGATATCCATCTTTTTTATTGTTCAAGCCGATTTTAACATTTTCTTGGAAACTGTTCTTGGACAGATGGCCGTTGATCGTTTCAAAATGGAAATTCTATAAACGCCCTGAACGGTGGACCAAATCTCGTTTTATGACACGAGCCCTTCGGTGGGCACACGATCATAACGAACGATCGAGCAATAATCCCTCGGATCGAAAAATCGTATACCAGCCGTCTTAGGGGTGCGACGGACGGCCAGACAATATAATTTTATTACCGTAAATCATCTACGCCGACGATAAATCCAGTCGTGGTGTTTTCGGCGATTCCCGTTCTTCGGATAACGCGATTACCGGATCGCGGTCGCTCCACAACCGTCGCCCCGTCTTCCCCCCCACAAGGCCTAATTGGACAACTGTAATTGAATTGGCGAGAATTATCCTCCGGCGTCCTACTGGAAGGGGCCGCCGCCGACTGTATCAACGAATTATGGCCGACCAAAGCAAGCGGAAAAACGGCGTCGGTAAGCCACGTGACCCTCCCCTTGTGGTAACGACGATACCAGGGTGTTTCCTTCCTGTCAAAAAATATAACTCTTAATAAGCGGGATATTTACTTTGGTGCGGGGTAACAATTGACTGAGATCGTTTAAATAATAATTGAACGTAAAATGATTGGGTTGGCAACTAAATAATTGCGGATTCTTCTCATCGTCGGGTGTGTGCACCCTCACATGTCGCGCATTTTTTGGTACGCACGACGTATAGTTGGCATGTAATATTTTGAAGATGTAAACATGCGTAAAAATACAAATAACGCCGCAATGACTTAGTTGCCGACCCGATATGTTGCTCATATTAAAGTATCGACCTGTTTATCGAAATTCCAGGAATTCCTATCTTATATAGCGTATATCGTACACAATATTTCTTATATCTTGTACATTCTAAACCGCCTCGATCTCATCCAATCGAACATCATACCACTATAGGACCAACTATAGGAAACATTTCTGTGATTTGCAACGGAGAATTATAGCTTGATATTGTTGTTGAATTTCGTTAATGAAACGGAGTCGGTCGTAAATAACTGCGATTCGGATGTATTGTCGTATAAGATAGGGCGTGATATTATCATCAACCATCCCCCCGGGAGATTTCTTATCCGTATCTAATTAAGGGGAGGAGTTCGGGGGTGGGGTGGGACGTCGATCGGGGTGAAGCCGACAGAAGGACATTAGAAGTGATATACTCCGGTGATGTTTTGCAGCGTAAGCATCCGGGGAAGGTGGTAGAGGAGGCCTTTGTTGCCGTTCAATTAGCAGGGGTGCGTGCCAAGGTGTGTATAACTAGGCGGGGGTTGGTCGGGTGGGTGGGGGGCGGGGGACGCCGCTACGATTAGCGCCGACACGCGCGTTGCGTGTGTGTGTGTGTGTGTGAGGTGAATGAGTCACTTCAGGTGTGCACGGGAATAGAGACGTTGGAGAAGACAGGGATGAGGGGGAGGTCTTGTGTGTGTGCGTGTAAGTGTGTACCCCTCGGAGCGTGATAATAGCCCCCGTAGTAGGGGTAGCGGCGGGGGTTGAGAGAGAGAGAGAGGGAGGGAGAGGGAGAGAGTGCAGGTCGGCCAATGAAATCGCCCCTAATGGAAGGGTGTCGTTTGCTCACCGAGATAGTGGTAGCACCGGCGTCAATTTGTAGGCCCTGGCAATAGCCGACCAAGAGGGAGGAGCGGTAAACCTATCTCTGATCTCTCCCTCTCTCCATCCCTCTACCTCTTGGAAGCTTCACACCTCACAAACCGCACGTAAGTATCTCCCCCCCCCCAACCCCCCTCTGTAATGCCGGCACATCGAAACCGACAATTTACAATCCGTTCTTTGGAAACGAATATTATTTTCGACAGATCTTATAACAATCATTGTAATCATACATGTGCGACAGGGGCGGTTGTCGGAGTCTCATTATTGCAGACCAAAATATTCACAAAAGAATTAAATGTTCAACATCATGTTCAAGTATCCAAAATTTTCATAGTTTAATTTCGACACTCCGTTATAAATTTCCATTGATACTAGTTCAACGTACCTGTTTTGTGGTCTGCTAGGGGTTGGAATACCGTAGATACTATTATGTTTCCATAACCGATTGTCAGATCGAGTCATTTCATATTAACGGCCAGAAAAATGTAATGTGCGAGCTAAAAAAAAAATATAACATACGCGAAATTTTGGCAGAGACTGAAATATTTCCAGTTCGCAAAATTATCATAAACAGTAATTTGTATTTTATTGCTGTAAAATATAGTGAACCGTAGAAAATTTCTGTAGATTTCCTGTGTTTCCTCCCGCTGCTTCGGTCTTTTGCTAGACCGGTTTCGGCTGCTCGCCATCTTCAGTAGCGGTCACTGTTGGCGCTCTGAATGTTTTTCGGGCATTCTCTCACTGCACTGTCACTGTCACTTGTACTGTGGTCTGTAGATATACGTGTCTTCTTATTGTGTTTTTGGGGGTTGTTGTTTTGAAGGAGGGGGTGGGTTGGGAATTTTGTTAATCCCGAGCGAGAGGAGACAGGAAACACAATACAGATACGGTAAACTGTATTAAAATCTTATTAGCTATAGCGCAAGTTGACATCATGTGAGAATGTTTTACTACATGTTATAATATTAAAGGCTATTTTATTACGTTATTAAAAATAAAAATACAACAGATTGATAGACCGAGGTAATATCGAGCCTACGTCAACTTCCACATTTTGAACCGAGCATTTCTTAATTACTTGCAGGCTCTCAATAAAATTCACTTTGTCGCGCTGTAAGTGTTACATTTACATTAAAGCTTTGGATGTAAATATTACATTTTCATTATAATTTCGAGGAGTCGAGTATGCCTTGAAGTTCAACCGAGATATGTTAATGTGTCGGCTGTTGAAATTCCACGCTACTTTTTTTCCCCGTTCGGGGTATTGTCGTGCGCTCGCATAAATTGTCGACAATTAACATTCACGATTTGTAAATGGAAAAACCTAGTATTCCTTCTTTTTTCCCCTTTCTGTCGCCGGCGTCCATTTCTGAATGTGGATATCGCGTGCTGTCTCGGTCTGGAATCATTTAATGCAAGCTGGAAAAGCGGTAGGTGTGAACTGGATGAGGTCGGGGATCAGATAGGCCCCGCTACGAAACCAGCCGACCCCGGGGCGGGGCGGGGGCGGGGGTCACTAACACAAATTGACACGACAGTTACAAATTAGTACAATGCATGGCACTTTTCCCCCAACGCCCGCAATCTCTGTCGAGGGCCACCCCCCACCCCCCTCCATTAGGGAAATTCGTTGAACGGAGGAAATGCCGGCTCCTTTGTCAACCCTAACGCCCAGTAAATTCTATCGAAATGTCTTTCATACTTCTTTCTCATTGTAGGTTCGCGATGTTTCCGTCTCCTCTCGCCGGTTCGGTCTTTTGCTAGGCCGGTTTCGGCTGCTCGCCATCTTCAGTAGCGGTGTCGGCGAAGATGGTTCAGTCCGAACCGGCGAGAGGAGACAAAAACATCACTAACCTACAGTATCGTAATATAGTTTACTGTAACTGTTTTGTGGTCTCCGAGGGGTTGGAATACGCTAGATTTCGCGTGTTTCATTATATTTTACAGCAATAAAATAATAAAATAAAAATTACTGTTTACGATAATTTTGCGAACTGGAAATATTTCAGTCCCTGTCAAAATTGTACGTATATTTTTTTAGCTGGCATAATTGTCCGCGTAGCTTACTATAAATGTACTCGTGTATTGAGGGGCCTATTAGGGAGGTAAAAATAATATCGACACGACGGGCTATCTCTCCTCGGCGGTGTCTTCATTAGGGCTAATTCCATCCCGTTGTTGGGGGCTAATGGCCGAGTTAGTTGGTGGCGGGGCGGGGGGGGGCGGGGCGGTCATTTCCCGGCGGGCTTGCCGCCCGTTAGGCCGTCATGTTTAGCAAAGTTTTATCTCCCTCGAAGAAAATCGTTGAGCTGTAATTCCTTCGGGGGCGGGGCAATTAGGAAACTGGCAATTTACTCTCATGCCGCGAGTTATTCGCCGCCCCCCGAGCCCGGTCTCTCGTGTCCAGTAATTGTTGCGCCCAACCACCAACCCCCGGTCTAACCCACAAACCGCTCTATCCCCCACAGTTCGGTTCATCTCCATCGAAGGGACCTTCCAATTATTCGATAATTCGGAAATGGGGGCCCTTTGAAAGGGGTGAAAGGGCAAAAAGGGGAAAGAAAAAACTAACGAGAAACCGCGCTTATTAATCTGCCTTCCCTTCGATAACGACTCTCGATTTATATGACTTTATCTGTTTCCACTTCGTTCTCAATCAAAAACTCGTGGACAAAAAAAATATACGCCTATTAACTATAGCTCGAGATGAATACATTTTTCGCCTTCACACTTATTCCAAAGTAGTATAAATGTAATTTAAATGTACTTGTACTTTTCATAAGACTACTCATTAGGGTAGCTTTGCTGTGTCCTAAGGTAGGCCGTTTTAGCTATCGTCAGTAACATCGTCAGTAACCGAATGAATAGAACAAGTAGTCCAGAGAGCCGCATTTTGAATGGCTCTTGTAAGAACACAAACTGGAGAATTTGAGACTGAAGAATGGGAAAATGGGTCGTGGGGTACTTGAAATTGAATTAGCCGGGTTTGGGACAAGAAAATAAGCTAAACAGAACGAATATCGGCATTATCAAGTCGAGTACGATAATCAAAAAGTCGGCCAACAATACGAACCGCTTAGAACAACAACCGCCGTGTCGGAAGTCGGTAATTTTCTGCCCGACCGTTAGAAAATAAAAAAAAAAATACCAATTATCGTTTGAAATACGAGTTTCTTCGTCAACCGTAGAGGAAAGAAAACAATTTTCAGATGGCGTGAAAAACCACCCCCTTCCGGCGGGCCGATATTAATTGCCCCGGCTGGTAACAAAACGGTTCGGGGTGGACCCGGCCGAAACGTACGGCGCCACGAAAAAGGGAAGTCGTTTTTAATATTTAATAAAAGTGTTCGGCGGGGGCGGGAAAGGGAGAATTTTACCCCGCTCCCCTGTCGTCTAGGCTATAAATAACGTGCGGTCGGTGGGAGAGACCGGCACGCGAGTCTTCGTACACGTACAATATATTCCATACCGAAACGCTTAAGACACTTCAACTGGACTCGCATCAGACAATGGAATTTTCATATTTCGGACGGTACAGAATCATATTTTCAGATTGGCAGCCAATTGAAAACCGGTAGTTTGCAAAATACCTTTAGTCCTGTATTTGGATTCGTATTCGGACGTTTTTATTTCCCCTTATTGTATAAACGATTTTTGTCATTCACTTGTAATCGCGGTAAAATATTGGTATCTCTCGGTGTATTGACACGGGACTAAAGTACTGTCTCGGTAGATTGTTTTCGAGATCAAATAAAATCCTTGGTGTTTTTATAAGGCATAATTTTTATATGAAGCCAGCACGAACCGGTTAAAGGGCGTCACGCAGTTGCGCCCGATTTCGGTCCGGACCCGCACAGCACCGGTGTATTGAAGGTCGCCGATTTCGTTTTTTTTCCCCCCTCCTTGACGGGCCCCGAAAATGTAAATCGGCTATGATAAGTCGACAAGTGCGGGCTTATCAAGCTTACCCGCCGTTCCCCCAATCTCGGGAATGTTACCCGGTGTTAGTTCAAACCGCAGGAAACGGGGCTTAATTCTCTAAGTTGTTCGATTCGGATAAAGCGAACGGAACGTATAAGTTGTACAAAATAATATAATATTATATATTAGGTGTACCCGAAAGGTGTAATCAAAAATTTGATAAGATGTATTTTGGTCTTGAGGAGTTCTCTTCAAGAGGGGAATCGAAAATTAGCCGGAAAAGTGGCAGAGAGTTGTCGATAATATCGGTGAATATACAGTGGATTAATAATTAAAGTTTCTTTTTTAGCAAAATAAAATGAATTCCAAAGTCAAAATGTTGATTAATTTTGGGTACCCCTAATATAATATAGAACTTTTGTAATGTACAAACCAATGCTATCGGTTTAGTTTAGGTCTAGACAGTTGAGTCGAGCAATAAAATTATTAAACTATATGTTAATGATGTTTTATCATTTAGATATATTACGATTATTACGATCTTCGGTTTCAGCTCTCTTGTTCGATCTTTAATTAGACCTGTTTCGCTCGATCACTATATTGGTAAGACGCGAGGGATCCTACCTGTCATATACAGGTATTCCAAATTTAGATAAACAGGTGTTGGTCCAATATAGAATATAGTGAATAACTAGAAACCATGAAAGTTGTTTTTTACTGATTAAAATAAAACCTGTTAATTGTCGATAACCGTGTTTATGCCATCTGTCTACACTTATATATTTTATCGTTTGTTAACGATAATGTCTATCGGTTCAGTAAATAGAAATAGGTACTTGCCCTGGGATAGCTGTTGATTGTTTGGCGGGGGGGGGGGTGAAGGCTGTTGAATTGTGAAGGTTTTGTGTCGAGGGTGCGGGGGTGTTGCTCGCCAACCAGTTGCCTGCGGATATTCCCCCCGGGGCCGCCGCCGCCGCCGCCGCCACCCCGAAACCGCCCCCAACATGAACGCTCGGAAAATATGGAAATTTTCCTGTCCAAAAAAAAAAAAATATCGGATTAAATTTAACGTCCTACGGCTCTGAAACTGGCCGATTGGCGGCCCGATCGTTTCGGCACCAAACTTAGACTGAAAATAGTTTGACGAACAATATATTCAATGTATTTCATTCTTTTAGTATATATTTTCAATGTTAACATCCGGAAGCCCTCCTGAATGCAAAATACAGTTATCAATTAACAAATACCTTTATTTAAATTTTGACAGAATATCGGCAAAGATCTCCTATACTCATAAACATTGAAACATATAGCTTACTTAAAATATGTACAGTAGTATTATTTGTTATCGCGATGGCAAAATTACCAATCTCCACATTGGTGACATATATTTGATTTATTCTTATACTTATATTCTTATATTATTCGCCTATATATTACGAGATATTTTTTTTTTTTAATATATTAGCTGTACCCAAAAGTAATCAACAATTCGATAAGATGTATTTGGTCTTGAGGAGTTCCTCAATCGAAAATTTGCCGGAAATGTGGCAGAAAGTTGTGGATAATATCGGTGAATATATAGTAGATTCATAGTTAAAGTTTCATTTCAAAATAAAATGAATTTCAAAGTCAAAATGTTGATTACTTTTTGGTGCCCCTAATACTTCTTATGTTTTATAAAAATATTTTAATCAATGAACGATTTGTTAATGAAACATATTTATTTTATACAGCGCCAATTCTTCAATTATAACATATCTATTGTTGAAATTCGTAATTTAAGAAAAATTGGGGCCCCAACTCCGAATTACAACAAGGCCAGCTCATTAACTTCAGTATACTGATTATATTTTATCTATTATATTAGAGACGGTGGCCGGGGAGGAAAATGTTGCATATTTGCGCAATAATCTTTATAATTGCGTCATAGCATCGATATCAGTTTTTTTTTTTCACCGGAACATGCGATAAACTTTTTCCCGCCGTTCTGGCAAAGAGTCGACACCCTTAGCGCGGGCCACGTACCCCCAAAGGGCTGTTTACACGACATTAAACTTCCATCGGGTCGAAGGTTGGGGTGGCGCCGACACGGCCATATTCTAAATATGAATTGTTAACAATCGTAGCGAACAAACAGGTCGGCAATTAACGATCGGGGCCCTGTAAACAGACCGGGGTTGGTGGGGGTGGGGGTGGTCGGTGAATAGATAATGCCGAAAGAGTGGAAGAGTGTCGTGGAAAGCTGCAGCCGGTGCATAATTGATGCGCGGCGTTTGGGAGATTTCCCGTGGGATGCGCTCCGACACCGCCCCGCACCCTCACCCCCTCTCTCTCTCTCTCACTCCCATTTGAATTGCAAACCCTCCCCCTCGGTCTGGAATAAAAAACAAAAAAAAAAACGGTAGGGCGGAGTGAGGTGGGGCGCACTTTTAAACGCGGGGACAATCTCTATTCCCGGAGATTTATTCCCTTGAGGCGCAACCCCCTCCCCCTCCCCCTCGGTCAGCCGGAAGCCCCACTGACCCTGATAAATATTTATCCGCCCGATCTTCTATTGCCGACCTTCATCCCTAATACTGAGGGTCTTCATACTGGCGCGTTAGTCGATAGCCTATAATTGAAAAATATATATACTACAAGCATAGTAGCATCACTCAGTGAACTATTCTATAGCTTATTTCGTCATTCATCTACAGGCTGGAAAGAATATCCGTTTACGAACCCAGTAAAGTGGCAGTGAAAAAAAGAATCTTGGTGGAATCCTGCGTATATTCTTGAGCTAAACAGAGACGGTAGAAGTAGAGTGGCACTGAAGACAGGACGTAACGCAGGAAATCAAAAACACTTTAATTCACCGACTTACTCATGAAAACCTAATGGAGCATATACCGTCGTCCGACTTGATCAAACTATTATAATCGGTCGGATATTACAGGTGTCAGTAATAATGCTGATCGGGTGGCTGTTACCTGTTGGACGTAATTAACGATGGCGGGCATTAGCGGTGTCTAGCGCGATGGAGAGAACAATAACTCGGATTCAACAGTAAGCGATCTGTAGAAAATACAAGGTACAAGGCCGATTATTTTTCCGACTCCGAGGACACTCGGGGGACGCGTCGGATTTAAGATTGATGGACGAGGGGAGGGCGCGGAGTGTCGAGTGGCGAACCGGAATGGGGGCTTGGGGCTTGGGGCTTTCGGGTGAAGGAGGTGATTGGGCGAGGGGCCGAAAAACCATTAAAACCTGCGGCCCCGAGCCCAATCCCACCATTTCATGGTTGGCAGGAAAAATAAACGGGGAAATTTCAGCCCCCTTCCCAAAGACCCCCCACCCCCCTTCGACCCCCTTCGGGGCCCTGTTTATTATCTCATTTCTCTGTCTCCACCCCCCTTCGTTTACCCCCAACACTATAAATTCGACGCCGGGAATTATTCCCCCTTTTTTATTTATTCCTAAGTTTTCCTGCGTCATTAATGTCGTAAAACGTTTTATTTCGATCGACGAGTATTCCGGTCGCCGTCCCTTCCGGCCATTCTTCAGTTTACCCCAGAAACGATAAAAAATATATACATATATATATATATATACCGCCTCCAGACAAACCTATAAATGCGGCCCATTGCTCAGTTTCGAAATAAAGTTCCGGGATTGGTCAAAATAAACAGATTAACCGGCTACGACTGAAATAAAATAAATTATAAAAATATACCCGTCGACTCGAAGAATTGTTTGATAGGGCCCTTGTCAGCCTCCCAACTGCCAACTGAGCATTAGTTATACAGTATAATAGTTGGAATAAGGCTGTTGTTTAAGAAACCGGGTTTATCGTTTCGCTATAAAATGTGAAACGACTTCTGGAGTGATTTCGTGTTGAATGTCAAGCGGGGGTGGGGGGTGGGGTACCGCGAGCGATTGTAAATAACAATCGCCAATAGTACCCCCAATATAATTTCCCAATGGAGACCTAAAATACAAACAACAGACGTAAATATTGATTTTGATGAAATAATTTCTGTCGTCGAGATACCGCTCACCCGGCACACTGTTGCGGTAATAATTTATGAAAACTAATGGGGCATGAAGCCTCAGTATCATTTCAGCTAGAGACTACGAGATATGGGGTATAGAGTCTAGCAGTAGGATATAAATACGAAGGCCGAATAGAGTAATTGTTTCTTGGACATCCTAAACATTTACCTTTGTGTAACCTTTAACTAACCTTTATTTTATTAGTGACGTCAGTGTCATGCCAAAAACGTGATTGGTGACAAATCTTCGAGTGATAAATTTGAGTGGGGAGAAAAAAATCTGGCAATTGTTAATATTCTTCAAATCAATTTGCCCGGAGAATCTTTGTATTTTGTAACTTTTGTAAGGGGCCCGGCATTTATTTGTTTTCAGTAAGGGGTTCAGGGTTAACGACGGCCTTCTGAGGTAATAGTAAGTCGGCCGGGGGACGGGGTTAGTCCCGGAGTGAATCCTTAGGGTCGGGGGATCACAACTTTGCCCGGCTGTGTACCGCTCCTAACTCACTCAGCGAGGGCCGCCACGTTAAGCCCGCCCGGCCTCCCAGGGCCCACTTTAAAATAAGTTTCATCCCCCTACTGCCCTCCACCCCCGCGGCCTTAATCAGGCGTATCCCCGGCCCTCCCCATAATCCGCAGGGAGAAAGAGAGGACGGAAGAGCCAGTGAAACCTGATACTGCTAAGTAAGCTGCCACATTCAGTATAATCTACTTGATGCCCGAGTACTTTGCCCTCTCCTGCCCTTAATGGTGCCCCCTCCCCCATCAACCACCCCTCGGACGGAATCCCTTTTCACTCCGGGTATCCTGTTGCATTAAAAACAACATTCTCCCGTCCGTTCAAACCGGACTATAAATCAAATCGAGGCACGTATAAAATATGAAAACTAAATCGGAAACTATTCCGGCGTACTTTACAATAAATTGAAATTATATAGAATATTTCTCCCGACTTATACATTCAGAATGGGATCGATTTGGTTTATAAATTGCGGGTCGACCCGAAACGCTAATTTTGTAAAATATAATTTGTAAAATCTCGGATTGACGGTCAAAAATACGGCCCCCGTAGGCTGGGCAATTAGCTAAATTCGCCAGTAAGCCATAAATTACTCGGTCCCGGTGGGGGTCGGTCGCCGAGGGGATGAAACCTCCCCGAGGAAAAAAACGGGGAGGAATTGGGAGCCGTCGTAAAAGCTTCGGGGTTTCGGGATGGATATCGGCGTCCATCCCCCCCAACCCCCTCCGATTAACGGCCCCCTCCAGGAGGTCGGGACTTTCCTCGCCTGTCCACGGCCTTATCTAATAAAAGAAACGAGGCCTACGAATTCGAGAGAAAGAGATAAAAGTGTGTGTGTGTGTGTGTGTGTGAGGGAGGAGGAGCGGGCATAAATATATTCGGCGTGGAAATCCCCGGGCGAATCGCCGAAGCCGAACATAAAATGAGTTTATACTTGGAGGGCTCTCCCCTTCCCCACCGAGCCATATATCAAACCCCGTTTATTACATGCGCCCGTCCTCAAACTCTTTTCTGCATTTTATAATAGATAAAAAAAAAGTTTGTGCGGACATACAATATATATTTGAATACATTTGAATCGCGGTACCTTTCTTAGACCGAACGTTTAAAATTGGACAATTTTCATACGTTTCGCAGAATTTTTTTTATGCGATAGAGACGCACTATTATTCTGAAACCAATTTAATTTATAGCAATTTTTTGACTACAAGAATTCATTAATTTCGAACCGATGGCGCAGTACCGTGAGAGTTGAAAAGGTGAAAATAGATGATGACAAAAAATCGAGATAATGACGAATAAATATAAGGTTTTATATATTTAAGAATGTACAATAATGGTATTTACCTTTACTCATTAAACAACCATATATGCTACAGTTATTTTCGAAATTAATCGACCGATTGGAAATTTATTGAAATGAGTTATTTGCTCAGCATTGCTGATTGTAAACCAATATTTGTACGGGGTTTATTTTCCGTCAGTTCGGTCGCGTATTTGTTGTTCTAACCGACGGGACATATTTCGGTGAAAACGTAATTTGACTTTCTATCGTTTATTTATTTATTTATTTCGAACAGAGCCGGCGAAAATTGTTTTTCCATTTCCGCGGCCAGTTCCGGTCAGTAAATTACGGGAAAATGCGCAGTAAACAGACAAAAAGAATTCGGTTAATATTGAGGCTAATAGGTGGAAATTTTCAATTGGGGGCGATAAGAGAATTACGATAAACTTGTTAGAATTAAGGCTAACGGCTTTACTTGTTAGGTAGAATATAGTCTTCGATGATAGGACAAAATATGTTTTACAGCAACACTAAATGTGCTGATAATAATTGTAAATTAGAAACTATTGTTACGCTGATGTTGCGTCGAATAAAATGGGTTTCGTTTTATACTTTCTCTTGTGTTTCAAAAATTGTAATCTATCAGTTTTAGACTTGCCCCGTAATAAATCTCCTTTTTTCGACCCTGGACAGGTTTCCGGTTGTCGATGTATTCAGCGTGTCGTACCAAGGAATTCGCTGTATCATTTTATGATAGGCTATTTTCGCGTAGGGGTGACTTGAGCTGCGACCGATCGGCAATCGATGGTTACACGGCGCCTCGGGGGTTGGTGTTGGGGTTGTTGTTGGGGGGGGTGGGGGTGCTACAAGTGAATTTTTGTCACCGGGGCTGTTATGCTAATACGGGCGTATCTCTGGACGTTGGGGGGGGCGGCTTTTGCGGCCCTCTTCTGCCGTAGGGGATGGTGAGCCCCGAGCAAGATGTATATTATTGGCCTAATACCGGCCCGGCCGGGAGCCAATAAAGGTGTCGCATAATTCAATTTTTATGGGGATCACACTTAATCCGACTTATAAAAAGGTTCGGCTAGCTTTTATCAGTTATGGAAAAAAAAAAAATTGCGCCCACCCCCCAGGCCCTGCTGCACCTCATTTCCCCCCTTACAAGTATCATCACGTCCACGGATTTACGGCCGGAGGATATTTAGAGTAGGCTTCCGAATATATTTATTTTTTATATACCCGAATAAATATTTCGTCGAAAATTCTTTATGAATGTTCGGTTACCGCGATGGCCGAAAAAAATATATATCTCCGAAAATTAATTCCGCGCGATTCCGACGCGGGGTAGGCGTCAGGTATTTAATTAATCGAACGCAAAATTCGGATGATAATGCTTTATGGGCAGTTTACTGATTTGTTATTAACTGAAATGAATTGAATTAACCCGAATTGAGTTTTGGGCGAATTATGAAGGAAAGTTGAACTGGGGCTATATCAAAAGAATAAATCAGTTCGATTTGGGCCGGGGGTTTTTAATTGAAGGGCAAACTGGCGGGGGCAGAGTCGGACTTGTTTCCATCATTAAAAATAATTATCCCTCTCCAATCCCCGGGCCTTTGATCCTTCGGAAAAAGTTATTTGGAGTTAAACTGTTTTCTAAATTTAACCCAAGGGCGGATTTATAAAAATGAATCTAGGATTGATTAAGCCTTTTGAAAGCCCTTATTGAATTTACCCCTACCTCTCGAAGATTAAATATATATCGCGATAACCGATCAGGGCTTTTATGTATCGTTTAGATAAAAGATTAGGGTTTATTGTCGTTGTACCGTCAATAACGGTCAACTGGAATTCTCAGTTTTAGTTCTAGTTTTTAAATCATCAGATTTTTAGTAGATGCACAGTCTTAGGTCACGTTAATTGACTTATGAATCGATTGATTTTGACATGTTATCATCTCAGTGCCTCCTAACTATAGTATACTGCGTAGTATATAGATACTACTCTTCGGTCGGACCCTGATGATGGAACCAGTAAGAGTTCCGAAACGCCGGAAGCACCGGAAAAACCCTTCCAGTAAAGCTCGCTCAGATGGTTTCCAAAAACAGGAACCGAGGTTCTTCCTAAGTTAGTTAGTTGCGAAGTTCTTGTCTTCGCTCATTCATCTGTCAGTACAGAGGAATTCCAAATTCTCTCTACACTGCGTATTGATTACATTTACAGCGGGGACACAGCAATTCGTGAACTACCTGGGCCGTTAGGCTGCCTCGTTCTTACTTAATTTCCATTAGGGGGTCGGAAACAATGGGGGCGAAATTTTCCGTCCCATTTAGGCCGGTGGCCGGGAAGCTACCGATCGTAAATCATGAAACGGTAAGTTATTTTCACTGAGCCCCCACCCCGTACCACAACCAAGATAGGACGTGCCCCCCTCCCCACTCACCCTCTCAGAACTATAAATCGTAATTAGATACCGGCCAGACTATCGGGCCATTACCCCATCGCAACAACCGGCGACAGTTTTTGCAATTTAATCTTGGAATAATAATGACCGCGGCCCACTCCAGAGAATCAGTTTTGTCGGATACATAAGTTCGGGCCTAAGGGTCGGGCATCAAACCATAATATAATTAATGGTGGGCATACAATTTTACATCAATACAATGGACTATACACCTCAAAACGCTTTAGGCCAATTGACGCGATGCCGCCGCCAGTTAACACACCGCAGGGGCCCCTAATGCCGGTTTAACGCGTTTCCTGTATGACGCGGCCCAACTATTACGAATATACATACATGCCGGGGCCGTTTGCATTCGAATAGAGGCCGATGTGTATCGAACTTTGGGGTTAGATTAAGCCACTTAAATCAGTTTGGTGGCCGGTAATGTCTGGACGTACGCGTACGTGGATGGGAGGTATTAGTGGAAACGCGTTCGGTAATGACCTTTGTATCATTGTAGATTAAGGGAAAGTGGCCCTTCCCCGCTTTCGCTAATTGGCCCTACTGCTCCCTAATTCGACCGATCCTGGGAACCCCTCGCTGTAGAACCACATAAAATTATATAGGAACGACCACCCCACCCCCGCTCCACAAACCGCCCTACGAGGTTCAATCGGTCGGGCTAATTTGTATTCGAAAAGGGCAAAGTTAGTTGAAATCTCCTGTTGCCGACGTGACACAATGTTATTGGGTGATATTTAAGTAAGAAATGATCATCTCCTTCGGCTTTTACTTTGATCGTACAGAATCTCAGCAGACTCTGCAGAATTCGGCAGGACTTCACCTCCGTACTATCAATAAGGGCCGAGAAATAATTGCCAATTCGTTTCGTCAAAATTGATAAGAGTACTGTTAAGTACATGCATACTCATTTCAAATGAAAAGTTTCAAGATCTGTATTGTGTATGAAATTTTCAATTTAAGGTATTTTTTCCCGGTACAACATTTTAGATTGCGACAAATACTGAAAATGGAGTCGAAGTGATGACATTACGCTTTTACAACAATCAAATTAGCGTGTACAGATAGAATAGAGAGGCTGTAAACGCTTTACTGTCCAGAGGTGTGGGCGCTATCGCCGGTTGACAATTTTTGTTGACAGCGAACGTAAAACCCGAAACGGGGCCCTGGGCTCTGGGCCGACTATAAAAATGGCCGGCCCTGATGAAATGTGGTTCTCTCACTCGCTAATGCTCACGGCCGGAGCACATAAACGCCCCGCCCCCACCCCGCTGCACTGCCAATTTACTAAAACCAATTACTATGAAAGGGCGTCTAATGTTTTTTTACAACCGGACGAAAGCCACGCCGCGGCGGCCCCCGTCCATGAAAATTGCGTGACGCATCATCGGGGGCGATTCAACTCAAACCGATCGTAAAATGTGTACATCGGTTTTTTTTTTTACAATTATCTTTGTGTACGGTCACGAAGGCGCCTGCTCTATTTCAGCCGGAGCGCGTGATTATGTTTGAGATTGGCGTCGGTTCTGCATTAAAAAGTACGGAATCAAACAGTGATACAGTGACGTTTTGATACCTCCATGTTGGGTGATACACCTCGTTGATCAAATTCAGTAATTCGATTAGATTAAATCAGTAATATTCAAGATTATAAATGATCTACAGAATTTAGATCACAGTCCCGAATTCATCGGTTAGATAGGTTGTCCCAAAAGCAGTAAAGTTGGCGACCGTATTTGTAAAAAAAACCGTTTGACAGCCGATAGTTTAGGGTCGGTACAAATGGGGGCGTTACGCGATAGAACAACGCGTTTTCATTGTTGAACAATATTTCAAAAGTAATGAAAGTTTGGCGGCCACAGTTGGATTCAAATCTTGCTTCAATTTTGGGACACCCTATACAAATATTTGTAAGAAAGTCATCCCTAGAAACACACAATTGTTATTTTCTCAAGAATGAAGCTGGCAGTCTACTCTACTTAGTCCCGGTATCCATCCATGCCTTCAACGTTTTTATAAAAATTAACTATTACTGTATTTATTACAGTTTGTCTACCCTCAATAACGTTATTATACTCCCCCCTATAACGTGACATAGGTGAAGGGCCGTGAACGCGTCCTGCCCATCAGAAGGGGATGAACTCAGTTACGGACCACGTTCGTTTTGTATTCAAAATGTTGTATCCGATTTCGCTAAATGCTGCGTTTTCGGCTTATCTGGAATTACGCCGTTTGATTTCGAGGTGCCGATATTCTTCGAATGTCGGTTTGGCGGGTGGAAGGTTAACGGAGGCCGGTTTGAGGAAGGGCCGACGGGCAATTAGGCCGGCGGGTGTTCAGAGGGCTCATTTAATCGGGGCCCGGCATAACACCCGGGGGGCGGGGGGGGGGGTGGTTTCTAATTTCATTTGGGGGAGGTCCACCCCTCCGGACCGCTCTGAACCGGTTAAGAAATTATGGCGAAATTTATAACGACGATGGTTGTAGGGGGTGGTTTTGGTGTTATCTGCGCCGGCGCACGTGTTTGCACGGGGAACCGTGTTTTGCCTAACAATGGGCACGTCGAAGGGTACCGCCGAAAAGCCGTCTATATCGTCTGTAAAATACAATAACTAAAAATAATATCATCAGAAATGAACAAAACAATAGATTCGTGATGTTTCTGTCTCCTCTCGCCGGTTCGGTCTTTTGCCAGACCGGTTTGCCGGCCGCTCGCCGTCTTCAGTAGCGGTGTTAGTCGCTGTTGGCACTTCGGATTTTTTGGGCATCCTCTCACTGCACCGTGTCACTTTCACACGTACTGTCACAGTTGTCGCACGCCATCATCACCGACACCGCTACTGAAGATGGCGAGCGGACGAAACCGGTCTGGCAAAAGACCGGACCGGCGAGAGGCGACAGAAACATCACGAACCTACAGTATTCAAACCCCTCGCCGACCACAAAACAGGTATATTAAACATGACTTCTTTAATCGGGGATAAACACCTACAGTAGTGGGGAAGAACCCTGGCAGTTCACAAAACAGGTCTATTTTGGCATCTAATACACAAATTAGAAATATTAATTATATTTTACTAAGCGGAAGTTATGGAGGTGAAAACCATGCTTTCAAGCACAGTAAAATAAAACAAATGCGTTAATTTCTACCTAGTTATAGTTGTAGGACTATTAATTTCTGCACTTAATTGGTTATGCAATGTTGTGCTTTCTCACGGGGCTATCCCCCAGCAGCGATCCCTATCCCCAGGAATCGGTGGGTAGATCCGAGGTAATTACCCAACTTGTATATCTGACTGTAGCAGGCACACCAACCACCCCCCCCAACCCACCCCCACTACCCCAACCAACTACCACCGCCATCCAGCCCCAAGCTCCCTTAACTGCTTGAACATTATCCAATTCTGTATTGCTCCGTGTGTGTCTGTGTGTGTGTGTCTGCGTCTGGTAACAGGGGATCCGGCATCCAGGCCTCCATGTCTCTAATTACGGCGGCAACACCGTCGCCGTACCAACCCTTAACCCACCCTCCGCTTAAATTGTCCCCAAAACCACCTCGATTGCGAAAACGGCCCGTTTGTCGGGTGATTAATTTTAATTCTCGCCCATATTTGTTTATAATTAATGAATGCAATTACGTTCAAGCGCGTTCGTCCGCGTGCACCGTTGTATGGAAGGCCCGGAAGGAGAACCTGCTCAGGTTCATCCCGAAAGATTTCCTGTGTACTGTATTTATGGGTAATAAATATTTGTTTAATATACCTGTTTTGCGGTCTGCGAGGGGTTGGAATATTGTAGGTTCGTCATGTTTCTGTCTCCTCTCGCCGGTTTCGTCTTTTGCCGGACCGGTTTCGGCCGCTCGCCATCTTCAGTAGCGGTGTTCGGGCATCCTCTCACTGCACTGTCACTTTCAAACTGACAAACACTGCAGTACATGTGAAACACACAGTGCCCAAAAAACATCCTGCAAGTGCTAACAGTGACTAACACACCGCTACTGAAGATGGCGAGCGGCCGAAACCGGTCTAGCAAAAAGACCAAACCGGCGAGAGGAGACAGAAACATGACGAACCTAAGGTAATAAATATGTTAGAAAGTATTTTTCCTTGGGTCCGTTCAACAAGGATCAGACTGATTTGGTGCCCGCAATTAAAAAATGTCTCCCGGAATAACGTATATTTTTCTTATTCCAGTATTATCCTGTTTTTCAGAAGACGGTGGCTCCGAGAACCTGTTTTCCAAGTTCGATCATCGGCCGGGACTAATCGAAAAACACGCTGTAGCGGCGGGCATCATCATCATCATCATCATCATCATCATCGTCGTGACCCCGCGGCGTGGGAGATCCATGAAAAATGGATTCGAACGGGAACGTTCCCTACTCGGGGCAAAAAGTGAAACGGGAACAAAGGGAACGGGGCCGGGGGTTGGGCACTCCCCAAGAGTGTTCTTCTCCCAATAAGAAATGTATCTCCTCGAGCGAGCCCACAATAAAGACGGCCGGGAGGAAGTGAGAGTGTGTGTGGGAGGGAAGAGGATAGAAATTTTCAGACGTAAGGGAAATGGAAAGGAAGACGGAAAGGGGAGTAAAACCACCCCACTGGAAATAATGAAGCAAAGGCGCCCCAGAGCCTCCTGCCGATAAGATTAATTGAAATGTCCCTTGAACCGATGATCCGCCGAATTTTCATCACAACCGATCTCCTCATATATTGAATCAAAATATTTCCATCGCCCCCCCCGATATTTTCTCAATCTTCCACCTGTCCGCACAACCTTGTGCAATCCAAGATTTGTACGGAACAGTGCAGTAATACAGTACTAGTATAGTAGTTGTATTTCTTCGGCCTATTATCTATTCATCCCCTATAATATCCCACTACCGTTCACTAAAATTATCCGTCCTACCTCACCCCCTCGCCCCCGGACATGTCACAAATTGACCGTGCCGAGATAAATGAAAGGGCAGCGGAATCATCATCAATCATTGCCTGCGGTCAGAATGGCAGTACGAAAATCATAAGTCTGATCACACGCATGTTTATCAGTAAATATTTATGATTACTATTGTCCGAAATGCCAACAGAAGTTAAAGGATACCATACAGCGGTATATAATTATTGTAGACTATATAATATACGAGTACGTGCTGGTTAAAACATGTACACTCTGCGTATAACTCTACTAGAACTATAGAACGCCTGCTAAAAATGTTGGCGGCATAATTGTATAATCGCTGCGGACAGGATTCGAACCTGTGCGGGTAGAACCCATTGGATTTCAAGTCCAACTCCTTAACCACTCGGACACCGCAGCCCAATTAGTGTTGCGCAATCTAAATCGCAAGCTTTAATATCCAGGAATTAAGTTTTTTTTAATGTAAAAACAGCATAAAAGTTGTTCTGAACATTCCATACAGTGAAGGGTATAGTCAGGAGCATGAAATTAGTCGCCAGCCTACAATTAGAGGGTGTTAAAAGATTTATGATAACTAGAGTTTAGGTTTCTCCCTGCGAAAGGTCTATAATGTGCTTAACATGTGGGGCATAATTATAATCGCTGCGGACAGGATTCGAACCTGTGCGGGTAGAACCCATTGGATTTCGAGTCCAACTCCTTAACCACTCGGACACCGCAGCCCGATGAATGTTGCGCAATCTAAATCGCAAGCTTTAATATGCAGGAATTTAATTTTTTTTAATGTAAAAACCGCATAAAAGTTGTTCTGAACATACCATACAGTGAAGGGTATCGTTAGGAGCATGAAATTAGTCGCCAGCCGACAACTAGAAGAGGGTGTTAAAAGATTGATGATACCTTGGGGTTTCTCGCTGTGACAATTATATTATGAAACTCAAAATGTGCATAATTATAATCGCTGCGGACAGGATTCGAACCTGTGCGGGTAGAACCCATTGGATTTCAAGTCCAACTCCTTAACCACTCGGACACCGCAGCCCAATTGATATTGCGCAATCAGAAATTCAAGCTTTAATATTCAACGATTTTTATTTTCTTAACGTGCTAGCTGCACAAAAGTTATGTCTTGTAGTTTTCAAAGCATGAAATGACCTTAGAGATACAGAGATGGTTTCGAGAAAGCTGCAGGTATTTTGGATATCAGCTACCTGTGTGGTTAAAAAAGCAGGTACTTCGCTCGCTGCGGACAGGATTCGAACCTGTGCGGGTAGAACCCATTGGATTTCGAGTCCAACTCCTTAACCACTCGGACACCGCAGCCCGATGAATGTTGCGCAATCTAAATCACGAGCTCTAATATCCAGGAATTTAATTTTTTAAATGTAAAACCGCATAAAAGTTGTTCTGAACATTCCATACAGTGAAGGGTATCGTAAGGATCATGAAATGAGTCGCCAGCCTACAACTGGAGCGTGTTAAAAGATTTATGATACCTCGAGGTTTCTCCCTGCGAAAGTTCCATAATGTGCTGTGAACTTAAAATGGGGGCATAATTATGATCGCTGCGGACAGGATTCGAACCTGTGCGGGTAGAACCCATTGGATTTCAAGTCCAACTCCTTAACCACTCGGACACCGCAGCCCAATTGATATTGCGCAATCAGAAATTCAAGCTTAAATATTCGACGATTTTTATTTTCTTAACGTGCTAGCTGCACAAAAATTATGTTTTGTACTTCTCAAAGCATGAAATGACCCTAGAGATAGGGAGCTGGTTAGGAACAAGCGGCCGGTATTTTTTATTCAGCTACCTGTGCGGTTATAAAAGCAGGTGCAATACTCGCTGCGGACAGGATTCGAACCTGTGCGGGTAAAACCCATTGGATTTCGAGTCCAACTCCTTAACCACTCGGACACCGCAGCCCAATTGATGTTGCGCAATCATAAATGCAAGCCTATATACACAGATATTAGTGTTTTAAAGTAAAAACCGCATAAAAATTTTCAGAACAGTCCATACAGTGAGCGGTATGGTAAAGAACATGAAATGACCCATCACCGTTAAGCTGTAGGCTGGCTGAAGATTTATGGAACCTCGGGGTGACTCCTGTGACAGTTTTATTAGGAAATGTCTGCTAAAAATGGGGGGGCATAATTATGATCGCTGCGGACAGGATTCGAACCTGTGCGGGTAAAACCCATTGGATTTCGAGTCCAACTCCTTAACCACTCGGACACCGCAGCCCGATTAATGTTGCGCAATCATAAGTGCAAGCCTATATATACAGATATTAGTGTTTTTAAAGTAAAAACCGTATCGTAAGGAGCATGAAATGAGTCACCAGCCTACAACTGGAGGGTGTTAAAAGATTTATGATACCTAGATGTTTCTCCCTGCGAAAGGTCTATAATGTGCTTAACATATGGGGGCATAATTATAATCGCTGCGGACAGGATTCGAACCTGTGCGGGTAGAACCCATTGGATTTCAAGTCCAACTCCTTAACCACTCGGACACCGCAGCCTAATTAATGTTGCGCAATCCAATTAAAGCGCTTTATGTTTGTTAATTTCTGTGTGTAAATTCGGACCTTTCTGGTTGACTTGAATCGACACGAATTTTGGAACTTGGTACATTCATTGATATGCAAATTATCAACAAACAGTACTCAAAGGTGCGGAATTGTATTACTATTAGTGTTTGCTTATAATAACAGGTAATTACTGATAATGATTAACACTGTGTAGGTGATTAGTAGTTGCGGAGTATAGTTGAGTACACTGATCCTAATTAGTCTGGATGTTATCATGTTGATGTGTAACGGTGTACTTGACGGTTAATTTATTCTCTACGTCGTACGTTTTTAAGGTATGTAAATTTTAAATTAACCATCGCAATTCTTAATAGATTTTCAATATACAATTTTTCCTGTATATTTCTTACTTAATGCTTCTGTAACTGCACATTGCATAACCTTATAAATTATATAATTATTATTATCTACAGAGTTGGGTTTGAGCAAGCAGCCAGTATTGTTAATTCAGATACCTGTGTGGTTATAAAAGCAGGTGCGATACTCGCTGCGGACAGGATTCGAACCTGTGCGGGTAAAACCCATTGGATTTCGAGTCCAACTCCTTAACCACTCGGACACCGCAGCCCAATTGATGTTGCGCAATCATAAATGCAAGCCTATGCATACAGATATTAGTGTTTTAAAGTAAAAACCGCATAAAAATTGTCCTGAACAGTACATACAGCGAGCGGTATGGTAAAGAACATGAAATGACCCATCACCGTAAATCTGTCGGGTGGCTGAAGATTTATGGTACCTCGGGGTTTCTTCCTGTGACAGTTTTATTAGGAAACGTCTGCTAAAAATAAAAATGTGGGGGCATAATTATAACCGCTGCGGACAGGATTCGAACCTGTGCGGGTAGAACCCATTGGATTTCAAGTCCAACTCCTTAACCACTCGGACACCGCAGCCCAATTAGTGTTGCGCAATCTAAATCGCAAGCTTTAAACTTCACCGATTTTATTTTTTAAAGGTACTAACCGCATAAAAGTTATGTTTCAAACTTTCATTACAGCGAGGCGTATGGTAATTTAAGCCCCTAGGGGGCGGGTGGAGGGATTTTTCCGTAATGGGCTGCAGGGAGACTTAATAAACGCGCTCGGGGTTTCACTTCATATTGGGTTGACAACTAAGTAATTGTGGAATTCACCAACAAGTGGAGTTGTACGTATTTTTAAGTACGTCAATATCTTTGCACAGATAAAATTCTTTGATACGTTATTATTTGGTCCTTTCTGAAAGATGCGGTATCAAAACTACGTTGACCGGTTGAATTTTGCTTTTTTATTTTTACGCAAGGGTGTTAATACCTCGCGGGCTCATAAAAAGTTGTGCGCTGTGTACGGTGATGAAGCCTTAAAAGGACGGTAGTGTCAGTACCGGTTCGCGAAATTCCGGTCGGGGGGATTTTTTATTAAAAGATGAGGAGCGCTCTGGAGGTCCAGTGGAGGTCGACGATGACCAAATAAAGGCCTTATTGATTCTGATTGCCATAGTTGAACAAGGGACATTGCAGAGAAGCCGAATGTATCTTATACGTGCATTCGAAACCATCTGTGCAAAGATGTTGACGTACTTAAAAATATGTACAACGCCACTTGTTCATGAATTCCGCAATTACTTAGTTGTCAACCCAAAACTACATTTAGGCTTACTCTAGGGTAGGGCAGGCCAAAGACTCACCTCTAGTCCGGTGGTCGTCCTCTCGGTGTCTCCATGCCTCGGACCCCCAATAGCCGGTCTTCACTCCTCACTTCACCCCTACGCACTTCAACCCCTTATTTCCCGGCTCGTGTCTCCCTCCTACGGCCTACGCACCGCCCAAAGGCCTCCGCATCTGTTTTTGTAGGCTGGGATTTTTCCTTTTGCCGAGCCCTAGTTCTTCGAAAACGGGAGGGTTGCTGCCCAAGAATTTGACCTTGCGGCCTCCATCCCCCCCTTGTCTAGTCCGATGCTGGGGTAGCGAACCTTCTACCACCGCCGGCCGGCGACTTATTCACTTGCACACATTCAATTCCATCCTTAAGTTTGAACCCGACTTTAAATTATTAAACCTAACACTAACTAATAACGAACTAGCGGCACAAAAATATACTTAACCCGATCGTCCGGGTTACAGTAAGACTTATAAAATGATAACAGCGTCGGGTTCCTGAAGATTTATGATACCATGGGGGTTTCTACCTGTGACAATTATATTATGAAACTGAAAATGTGGGGGCATAATTGTATAATCGCTGCGGACAGGATTCGAACCTGTGCGGGTAGAACCCATTGGATTTCAAGTCCAACTCCTTAACCACTCGGACACCGCAGCCCAATTGACGTTGCGCAATCTAAAAATCCATCTCTAATATTCAACGATTTATATTTCTTCTAAAGTTCAAACCGCATAAAAGTTGTTCTTTACATGCCATAAAGTGAAGGGTATCGTAAGGAGCATGAAATGAGTCGCCAGCCCACAACTGGAGGGTGCCTATAGTTTTATGCTCTCTCGGGGTTTCTCTCTGTGAATGTTTTATTATGTAATGGTTGCTCAAAATGTGGGGGCATAATTATAATCGCTGCGGACAGGATTCGAACCTGTGCGGGTAGAACCCATTGGATTTCAAGTCCAACTCCTTAACCACTCGGACACCGCAGCCCGATTGATATTGCGCAATCAGAAATGCACGCTTTAATATTCGACGATCTTTATTTTTTTTAACGTACTAACTGCACAAAAGTTATGTTTTGTATTTTTCAAAGCATGAAACGACCCCAGAGATAGAGAGCTGGTTTGGAACAAGCAGCCGGTACGTTTTATTCAGCTACCTGTGCGGTTACAAAAGCAGGTGCGAATACTCGCTGCGGACAGGATTCGAACCTGTGCGGGTAAAACCCATTGGATTTCGAGTCCAACTCCTTAACCACTCGGACACCGCAGCAAATACAAATACAAATATCTTTATTTTTCAATAAATATACAGAGTAAATCGAAAAACTATATAAAAATATTGGTTAACGCATGCATTCCGGCCCACGGGTCTGACGCATATCATCAGCGCAATGTGGATTCTAACAAACAGATTATATTATTTACGTTTATTTATAGTTACTTTATGAAATACGAATGTGGGAAAATGTATCCATGCCGGTGTAAGCCCGTTGGTGGCGGGGGGAGGGATTCTCCCGAAATGGAGACGCCAAAATCGCACTTAGGTGAATTTCACAGCTGTATTGACTCAAAAAACTGGGCGCACTACAAATAATTTACAGGTTGGCTTACGCTACGGCCGGCTAAGCCCAAGACTCACCTCTCGTCCCGCAGTCCTGCTCCCGGTGTCAAGGCCCCGTCTTGGGCCCCAAGACTTCCTCCGTCCCGCGGGTCCCCCGGCCCGAACCCTGCCGGCCGGTCTGCACTCCACACAGCACCCCTACAGACTACCCTGTCCCAGGTCCTTTTTAACCGCCTTCACAGCTCTCGGTCTCTCTGTTTCGCCGGGGGGGAGGGGGGGGGTTTCGTCCGTTGCGGGGCCTTAGTTCTTCCGAAAAGCGGTGGGGCTCTTACGGAAGAATTATATGGCAGGCGGTCTCCTTCAGATCTACCCTTTCTTCGAATACTGTGGGGTGGCTACCGAGGCTAGAATTTTATGGCGGGCGGTCTCCTTTTTCTCCTCCGTTCACCAAAAAGCGTGGGGTGGGGGTGGTGGGAGGTCGCTACCCCCCAGGATTATACCTGGCGTATTCCTCTCCTCTTCTCGCCCGACGCTAGATAACGGGTATTCTCCCGGCCGGCAGGCAATTTATTCACTTAAACATTAGCACTTAATCCTAACACGAAAATTATATTTAACCCGGTCCTCCGGGCTGTATACTTTTGTATACCATGTTTAAATGGTCTGTGTGAAGTGTTGGGTGTGGGTTGGGTTGGAATAATTCGTCAGTACAATTATTTATAATTTCTTATTTCTTATTTCTTATTAATAATCGAAGTCGTGCGGGTTAGTGTTAGATGCGCCGTATTTCTTATTAATAATCGAAGTCGTGCGGGTTAGTGTTAGATGCGCCGTATTTCTTATTAATAATCGAAGTCGTGCGGGTTAGTGTTAGATGCGCCGTATTTCTTATTAATAATCGTTATTTCTTGTTAATAATAATTTCTACTCTCTATGCGAAGTGCCAGCCCCCTCCCCGCAAACCACCGATATGCCAGTATGACTCACGACACTACCGACAAAATGATTTATCGAAGTTGGCAAGCAGCCGAAACCGGTCTAGCAAAGACCGAACCGGCGATTGGGGAGAGAAGATCGAGTGAAGTACTGTACTGTACACTTTGTTTAGGGCTCTCTAACTGCAACAGTACTGCGGACCCCCCTTTGCGATATTTTGCCCTTTACACTCAAGCTCGGATTGTCTTTCAATAATCATTCATTATGATTCCGAGTATTTAGAAAATAAGTGAAACGATAATTTCAAATATTGGACCTATTGTAGGCGTTGTTCAAATGCCCTATTCGTAGTTGTAGAGTTGAAAGGCGTTTATCCGGTAATTAATTGTTGCGACGGGGGGCTATTGGCGGGCGGGACATTGTGGCCCCGGCTTTGCCTCCAACCCCAAGTCGCCACAATATAAACCAGATTTCAGATTCAATTCCGTTAAACTGGAAATGACCGTTGTAACGCGGCGGGCCGGTGTAATTCCGCCGCCGCGTATAATACCAACGAATTAGCCAAAGGCCAATATAAACCGGGGCCGCATCGGGGTGGTTTGCATTGCAAATGGGGCGGGGGGGGCGATTCCAATAGCGATGGGGGCCCTACTAGATAATAGGGTTTACTTGCTAATGACGCCGCCCCCCCCACTTCTATTTATACCCCCGCCGTTCAAATGCTCTCCGCAATGATCGTTACCCAGCTAACCGGCATTTACGGATCACTCGAGTGCCCCGTATTAACCGGTCCGTCTTCGCTGAAGTGCGCCGGCCGTCGGGCAAAACCGGGGTTTCGGTCGAAAGCCGCGCAAAACGTCCCCGTCAACGACTTCTTCTACCCGGTATCGATCCGGGGGAGGGTGAAACCTAACGGGAAGGGGACTGCGATTCGGGGCCGTGCAAATGACCCGTGAGATTCGCCGCGGAGACGCGGCTTCTTGCCGAGGCTGTCGTCGCAGAAGGCATATCGTCGGGCCGACCTCTAATTGCCGAATTTATCTGGCTGTCCGGGCCGAAATATCGAGACGAATCGTATAATTGGTACGGCGATGCATCGCCGATTCGGGGACGCATCATCCCCCCCCCCATTTGGGGGCGAAACTGTCACACACACACACGAGTATGTTGTTTCCAGCTGCCACCCTCAGTCGCCAGTCAAGAATGCCCGCGTGAACATTTCAGATGTTTATTTCATATTGAGAACTTACAGTTGTTTTCCATCTCATTTCTAAGCCTTTGCGGACGTATTTGGACATGGGTATCGTACTGGGAATTAATTTCCGTCGAAACGTGAATACATAACACGTTTACATCGGATTTCGTTGTCTCCAATCGATGGAGCACCGTATCGCTTCGTGAATAGGTTCTTTGGGCATTGAGGTAAAAAAAGTGTAAACTGATACAAGAATGCATACAGTATAGGATTCGTATAGTTCCTCGCCGTGGTGGCTGAGAGCAGATATCGGACCGAGTATATGCGATTACTTATTATTGATGCATAGTGCAGAAGTACATTATGACTTCCTCGCTATTGGTATTTGGGGGCTCGGGGGAATGGAGTCAGCGGGCTTATAAGTGTTTTCTTTCTGTTCGGGGTCGGCGAGGGATCTCAATAATTCAGGCCGGTGGCCAATAGGGCCGGCCGGAGGTGTTTGTAGAGAGAGGCCGTGGCCCCTCGCACAGTGTTTGCTTAGAATTCCACCGCTTAGAGAGAGGAGAAAGAGCAGACAGAGAGCACTTCACCTCTCCAACCCCTCTCCCTCTCTCGTCCCTCTCCCTCCCACTCTCTCCCACCCCCGGAATGGACCGTACAAACTGGCACACGCACGTTGTCCCATTCTCCGACAGGCCCCCACCTCTAATCCTCCGGGCTTCCAGGCTTACGCACTCCTTTCGAATCCCATTACACCCTCTGTCCCCGCCCCGCACTAAATTTTATCATACCCCTTTCCCCGTTACCTTTCCCTCTTTTTTTCTGGTTTCAGAAGTGCCTCCTTTCTCCGCATTTGCATGGTGAAGATAGCGCGTCCGGGAGGGGGGTGGAAAATGGAAATTTTTCTCGCGAACGTTTTCGGGAGTGCGTCCCTTCTGTGCGGTCGCTTCCTCCTCAAACCGGTTTATGATAATTCGACCGTATTAATGTTGAAATCTAAATGAGAAATCTCTCTAATTCAGCTTCGGAGATTCGCATCTAAACGTCCGAGGGAAATACGAAATGAATAATACACAAATGACCGAAAGTGCACCGATAAAATGAATCGTGTATTGAAAATATTGAGGAAATATATTTATTTCGATGAATATATGTTTCACGATTTTAAAAATACTGTTTGGGCCGTAAGTGCTACGAAATATTACTGTCCGTGATAATATTTTACCGTGGGTTGATATACGCTATTGATAAAATGGACGTAATGACCACATCGAGGAGAAATATGTATCGCAGATTGTATGAAATCGTTCAATTTGAAATACATTTCTGTCAGCTTGTACGCATATTTCCGTCGTTTTTGTACTGCCGTGTAGTAGTTGGCGCTGTCTCTTTGTACTCTGAATGTATGAATCATGTAATTCGTTTCGGTTTTAACGGAAAAAGTTACAGTTTTTTTTTTTTTTTGTTGGGCGGCAGTATATTTAAGAGATGGAGGCGTCTACTCGACGGCGAAGAAAGCGTATGAGGTGTAAACCCCCGTGAAATATCCGGCCGGGTCTCGGCACTGATGCCTCAATATTGGATGGGGCTGGATCAGGTGTTCTGGAGTGGGACACACATAGCTTGTTACTTTGGAGCCCACAGAGGCAGAGAGAGAGAGAGAGAGAGAGAGAGAGAGAAGCGCTTCTCCGGTACCATAAATTCAGCTTTGAGAATCTCCTTTTCTCAACCTTCTACTTCCACCCTGTTTTTCTGAAAAAAACTGAAAAGAAAGCGAAAGGAAAGTTAGGTCGCTAGCGATGGAAGTCACTTTTCGGCCATAACGACGTAAAAATGATTGAAAGTATTCACATTGCATTACAAGTTAGCTAAGGTCGAAAATTATGGCCTACTCCTGTAATTAGATATAAAAAAAACTTGTTATTTTTTATGCTTACGAGCCTTCTTGCATTTCTCGTCGTGATTGGCCCGTACTTCACATACGAGTAACTTCTTTCTTTCTTCTTCTTATTATTTGTTTCTTACTGGAAACAATAAAGTGGACGAGATTCTGTGAATAATCGAATGGAAAACCAATAAGTGTAGGAAGACAGAGGCGAGTGGAAGAAAAATACAACGAATTGTGCTGAAGAATATTCGGGACCCCGAATCCGTTCCGATTTACATTTCAAGTGTTTATCAATTCGTTGAAATGACAGGAACGATCGAATTCACCGAGAAGAATATATATTTGAGAGGAGTCATTGAAGTGTTTGATTGAGGGTATTCACTTCACAATAGGGTATAAATACCACGTCTTCGTCTCTGCCCACCCTAGTGGGGAGGGAAATCCCCTCGATCCAAACCCGAAATCGGAAAACGTTTTTCATTCTTTATGAGTAGGAGACAATTCACCTTCTTGGGGTTTATTGGTGTAGAAAAATTCTACGATATGAATGTTTTATTCTCATAAAAATGATTGGAAGAGGTGAGTGAGGCGGCGACTACCAAACTAAGAAGACGTCGTCCTTGCTGAATGAGACCGGCGTCTCAAAGTCGGGCGTTAATGCGGAGGGACAAAGTACGTCGGGCCGGGGACGATACATCACCGGGTACAGGATTGGAAGCGAGCTGAGGAAGAGAGAGAATGTTAGGGGTTGGGGGTGGGGATGGGGGGGCCGGTTGAGGGAAGACTGTGTCATCATAGGCGGGCCCAAGGGCCATTTGGGGATGGTGGTCTGGGCCTTAGGCCGGTGGCCCACACCTGTGACAAATGGACAGGGCGAGGGAGGAGTGGCCCTCCCTCCCTCCCACCCTCCCTCCCTCCCTCCCCCGCTACAAGGTCACCTGATTGATGCCGCTCCCTGATACATGACTGGGCCCGCGGGGGACTCAACATAAATCACCCTTCAATCTCAATCCACTTTCCCATTAATGATCTTCTGCCCCCACCAACCCCCACCCCGCCGTCAGCGATATAGAGTGGACTTTTTCATTTCATTTGCCAGTCTCATGCCGCCCGACCACTTCCTATTAATATACCCGACGGCGGCTTCCAATCAGTATCTTATCCCCGGTCGAATTAATACGGGAGGGAGGGAATAATCTTAAAAGATTACCCGCGACATAATGAAATCCTAGTTGTACAATTCGGAATATTGGGTTGACAACTAAGTAATTGCGGAAGTCATCAACGAGTGGCGTTGTACATATTTTTAAGTACGTCTTTGCTCAGATAAGCCGTAGATGGTTTTGAATGCACGTATAAGATAAGATTCTCTGCAATGTCCCTTGTTGAACTATGGCGATCCGAATAGATAATGGCCTTTATTCGGTCATCGTCGACCTCCACTGGACGTCCCGGAGCGCTCCTCATCTTTTAATGAAAAATCCCCCGACCGGAATTTCGCGTACCGGTACACAGACACTGCCGTTCTTTTAAGGCTCATCACCGTACACAGCGTACAACTTTTCATGAACCTTTACCTGAAAATAAAAAAATAAAAACTTTTCATAAACCGCGGTTCGAGATCGACCCGTCGCTCCGTTTTATAACGTGACCCTCGGCTCGACAACAATGCAAATTTTCATATACCCCTAGATAACGGGCAATTATGCAAATTATTTTCAGTACCGCCGAACCCCTCCATTACGGAATTACAGCTGTGATAAACGCGTAATCGTATTACGGTCAAATTATATCCCGGTAGGTGGGCGATACGCCGTTGACACGAGTAGTATTTGTAATGTCGCCAATATGTGATGATAATAGTGAGGAAAGATAGAAACCGGTCTGGATTAGGAAAAAAAACTGAAGAAAAGCGGCGTGTGTACTCATCAGTTGGTCCCCCACCAATTCCACAAAGTGTAGAAAATTCATTCGGAGCCGCAATCTCGGTATCGGCCAATCTCGATTTCTCGCGCGGAGAAATTGAATTCCCACCGACTCGGAACTGAATCGGGACTCCGATTCGGGAATCGAAGGGGCGCGGAAATTTATGAAAATGGGCGAGTCGGGAATATTTGAGGACGCGGGAATAGTGGAGTTAGTTGGGGGCCCGGGTAATCGGCGGTGGGCGGATGGGGGGTCCGGGCAGGTAATCCGAGGGGTGAGCATTGTAGTTGACAGTTCGGACGCCGATAGAGAGAGAGAGAGAGAGAGAGAGAGAGAGAGAGAGAGAGAGACCCCCACGGGGGTTTCTGGAAAGCTATTTGGCCGCTTGAAAAGAGATCTCCGGGTCCCCGTGTGCGCCCGGGACCGGAGAATTATCCGGGTCGTGATCGGAGGGTGGAGACCCTCCCCCTTCGTACCCCGGGGGCTGTGGTGGGGCTGCCTCTTTGGCACGCGTCTCCGACTCGGCAATCCCGTCGCCCCCCTCCTATATACAAAAGGGCAGTCGACGTGTCTTCCGACCGCCGCTCGAACGGCCGAAACAACCGGACGGTCCCGTCCATTTATTTCTACGGACGTTCCGGCTCCGGTTTTAGTCTTCTATAGGGTTTAAATGGATTCCGTATCGAACCCCCCCTTTTCAATTGGAACTCGTACTTTACTAGTTTAATATACCTGTTTTGTGGTCTGCGAGGGGTTGTAATACCGTAGGTTCGTGGTGTTTCTGTCTCCCCCCGCTGGTTTGGTCTTTTGCTAGACCGGTCTCGGCTGCTCGCCATCTTCAGCAGCGGTGTTAGTCACTGTTAGCACTTTGGATGTTTTTTGGGCATGATGTTTGTCAGTTTGACTGACAAACACTATAGTACATGCGAAAGTGACAGTGCAGTGAGGATGCCCGAAAAACATCCAAAGTGCCGACAGTGACTGACACACCGCTACTGAAGATGGCGAGCGGCCGAAACCGGTCTAGCAAAAGACCAAACCAGCGAGAGGAGACAGAAACACCACGAACCTATCGTACGTTACTCTTGAATCAGTACGCTGCTACTATTTCTGTCGCCTGTAGCTTGTAATTCAGGAAACCCGCTCGGTAGTCCGCTCATCTGTCTCCATCCTCTCAAATAAAAGAACTATACTATTGACGTAGTGGTTTGGCGCCAACGAGAAGGCGAAACCGGTTTTGCGCTAAAATGGAGAAACGAGATCTTCGTTAATTACTTTTTGTCTATATCAACTATTTCCTAACAGTACCTTTTACCCCAAACGCCCGTAGGTGGGACGTTGCCAATCAATAATCTGTCGTAAAGTGTTATCTTATAGTTTTAAAACTGTATTTAACTTTTAAATTATAGGACGGGAATTTCCGTTGCTGGTTTGCATGGCGGGTGTTTAGGACCCGGGGCGAGGCTCGGGCAATTCATCAGCAGGTGGAACAGGAGAAAACCCCAACGGCCCCCATCACCCCCGACCATCAAGCAACCCAAATTACGCGCCGGGTCTCTGGGTTTAAATGATTGAATTTTCTTCCCGAAATCCGACTTTGACCGAGGGCGGGCCGGGCACCGCTAAATGTCCCTCATTATTCACGGTCGCCCCCTTCAACCCCTCCCCCCCTCCCCCGAACTACGCCGGGGGTTGAATAATAGAAGTTACTGTGGGGGCCTTCAGAGAGTTCCTCCCGCCGACCCGAAACCGACGGGCAACGATAATATTGTTTCGCTTGGGGGGGCGGCGGCTTCCAACAGCGCCCCCCCCCGAACCACTCCCCGGTGAATAATAAAGACTGTTTAAGGACCTCGATAAATATTTGTCCCGACGATCGATCGGAAAGTGAAAAATGGGAGTCGTCACAGAATGGGGTCCCTCGATGAAGACGGAATACGCTGTGCCGAGAGCAATTTTAGATTATCACAGAACTGAATATTTCCTATGCTTTTGCCGGGCATTTCCTTCGAAATTTCGGTATACCTGTTTTGAATACGGTGGTCCTTGTGTTATCTAACACTCATTGTTAAGATTAATCGTTTTATTATCGGTCACACCGGTTTCGACTCCTTATATCCTTTGATTTATATTTATATCAATGTCAAGTATAAATGATAAAGAATATATCAGTTCATTTCAGTACTTTTTAGCATAAGATTTTACATTAAATAATAATATGATCACTGTTTTTATTAATATTTGTATAGTTTGGAAATCATTCTGGATTGTTGTATGAATGGTTACAGGAATTTCAGTAATCTACGGCTTCAGCCGGCTCTCGATTGGAATGTATACCACTCTATTCATAACGGCATTAAAAGTATACTGTGTTGAACTGTCTTGAAATGTAGAGCCCACCTGTCTGCTCACCCTCTCACCCTCTCTCTCTCTCTCTCTCTCTGGGTCTCTCCCTCCGGTTACCGATAATCTGTTTAGCGGTGGCGGAGAGAGGGCGAGTCGAGGGTGCGACTCCGTGGGGGGAGGAGGGCAGGGGGGATTAGTGGCTTAAGTGAAATTCCATCCCCAGTGGGGGAGCTGTCGACAGCGTCGGTGGTGGTGGCGGAGGTTTCAGGCTTCGCGATGTAAGGGGATCGCCGGCCGCGACAACGGAGCCGAAGCCATGGACCCGGGCAAAGCCCCGACCAGGGGCTTCGTACCACCCCCAAAAATAAGGCCCTTATTCCGTCCCCAACTAGACCTTTTTATTGAATTAGTCCCGATCGGAAGGGTGGTGGACCGAAGGAAGCGTTCTAGAAACCGAAATTAGTGCGCTTAACCATCATGAAAAAGTAGGAAAGATACTAAAATCGTGGAATTTTAATACGGCCCGATTAATGACATGTCAGTTCAAATGTTCCGATGAAGAAAATAAGCTCATATCTGTTTGGTCGATTGGTCCAGTGTGTCAGTACAAAAACTGAATATTCTGTCTACACCCGAATTTTCGTCCTATTGTAGACCAGTTTCGGCTTTGCGCCAAAGCAAAGACAAGGACAAGATGCCAGACCGGTAACCAGAATTAATAAGCACACCGCAGATCTACTAACGGAACGCTATTGAAGATGGCTAGAAGCTGAATCCGATACTACAAATAATCGAGCAGGGACATGATAATAATAATCCCCTAGTTAGACGATATTCCCCTTAGTTCCATTAATTTTTTCCTTGCAGTTCTAGATTTCTTTAAACATTAGCAACATAAATGTATATATATATATAAACTAAAGGGAAATACGTTTCTTAGAAAAGAAAGTTAAGAAAATCCCCTTCTTCGGCCCAGTCATTTTATCAAAGCGCCTGCCTTATATTCAGAAAAGGCCTTTATTACTACGCTATTTGAAGTTCTTTCTTCTCGGATGAGCTGGAAATCGCTTTTCGAGAAGCGCTTTTCCCCCGGCGATTTGAATATCAAATGGCGGTCCGCGGTCCCGCCACGGCTTACAACAACGGTACTGAATCCAAGTCGGTCGTGGAGAGGTATTATACCGGCGGTAATCACCACCATTCACCCCCCGCCCCCCGCCCCCCGGGGGGCCGGGGGCGGCGATTCCTTCCAGTTCGAATATTCCCCATCACCGTTGTCCGTGATTCGATCATCCGCAACCAGACCGATTTTTATCCTGATTTTTATAAGGTGAAAATATTTCACCTGGAGCTTTTCTGTTCAGTTTTTCACATTTTATTTCAATTATACAATTCCGAACCATACAGGTGAACGGGCATACACAACTGTGAGTAATTAATTACTGGCATGCCGCTCTCGTAGGTTCGTATAGGGTGCAATGGTTGTATTTGAATTATTCATAATAGCCGGAGTTGAATCGTGCAGTGGAAATAGTTTGCATTCCTCGGTCGAATACGTTAGACTGATTTCAATTTCGAATCATAATTATTGTAGAACGACCCGATTGTAGAATCGGGTAATCTACGAAAACGGCCGGGCATAATTCCCGGTAATAGATAACCGGTAAACGTCAGACGATCCGGAATGAACGTAGATTGACGTTCACGCAAGATGAAATACCCGATCCCCTACCCGCGGTCTATTTAATAAGAATTATAATGGGAACATGTCCGATATAAAACAAGACAAGGGAGTAACGTGACAGTGATTATTGAACGGTCGGAAATTTCGAAATGGACTGAATCCCGTGGAAATTATTACTCGGGAAAATATTGACGTTAAGTCTGGTCAATAGTGAAAATGCAAACTTGTACGAATATGCAGCCGATAAGGCAGACAATAAAATTATCAATAATAATATATAATTAATGGTTTCTAAATGGTATGTATATACTAAAGTGAAAGACCAGTATTGTTAGTCAAAATTTCACGAACGCCAACCCGAAGGGAGAATCGAATAAAAAATGAAACTAGCTACAACTCCACAATTGTAGTATAATGAATGGGCAATGTAAATTTGTGTGCATTTCGAGTTGTTAACTGCTCCGGAGTTGTAAAAGGGAAAATTCACGCGATCGTTTTCGTTTTTTTTTTTTTACATCGCCTATAATTTCTGAAATGTACACCGGAATTAAAAAAAAAACTGAAAAAATAACAAAACAAACAACGCCACGACCGGCGGAGTCATCGAAGGGCGGACTCGGGACAGCGTTGATTAATCGTGGGTGTGCAACACGATAAAAAAAGGGGCAAAGGCCAGAAAATAAAACCGATTGATCGAGGGCGACGATAAGCCGGCGTTTTGCGCGGGTTTTATCTCGGCCTGTTCTAATAGAATGGCAATATACATTAGCGGCCCTGTCGGGGGCGGGGGGGGGTGGCACTTCGTGTCCAGGACCAGTAACCGGTTAATCGGCCCCGGCTCGGCCCCCAGATAGTGTTAAAATCAAAACAAACGACGGCCCATAACTCTTTAATTCATTAGGTAATGAGGCCCTACCCCCGCCCTCAAACTGACATCGCATTAACCCTCCCATCCACGACCACCACCACCACCACCACCACCGGCTGACTTACATCAACCCCACTCACCGCTGACAGCCAACAATGATCAATCTGGCACCATCATTTCCTTCTGTCGTGTTACGGGGTTGGCCGGGGGCGGTTGAAAAATTATCATTCCACCTAATCGGAGATATTGCATTTACTCGGAACGACTGAGGAGTTTTCCTAATTCAATTTCACTGAGTGAAACGGATTTAGTTCAATGAACGCGTGGTTATTTTAATTTATTTTCTTTTAGAATAGAGCCTATAATTAAAATTTTATAATCATTACGTTTTTTTTTTAACTTGCTTATGCAGTAATGCGTTTTTTGATACGGAGCGCCTTATGTTGTCTCCTATCCATGGAATACGGGCGGATGTATGAAAGGAATTAAATGAACACGTTGCACCATTTCTTGTCCTGCAAGTAGTCTCGCTTTCTTTTTAAAATGCAATTAAAATGTAATAAATTTTTTTATTCTAAGCAACTCGGTTTCTGACTTCTGCTTCATCGAAAACTTTTTTCTTTATCCTACACTTCGTAAGACAACTCAGGATGATCAACTCAATAAAAGTTTTAAAATAATTCAGTAATATTTTATTACTGAAAGACAACAGCGAAAGTGGCGACGTTATTGTTTTTACTGTTCGCTCTCACTCTTCGATACCGGTCTGGATTTTAAATTGTGACCTTCTCTAATCACTGGACATTGAAAGGTCGAGTACTGTGTACATTGATTACGGACCTCTCGGCAACGACTGGAGAAATTACGGCGGTCATCATTCTTCTTAAGCGATAATTCGGCCTAAGACTGAGATTAAGATCAACCCAGTTTTCAAACTCCGGTCATCAATCTCGTCGCGCAAATCTTAATGGAATGTCGAATAGCGACCGAAGAAATACGCCATTCCATCGTCCATATAAATCACGAAATTCACCGCTTATTTTCGTAAATATACCCCTTGGAATTAAATAGTTAAATAGAATCGTAAATTCTGCAATCAGAGTTCAATTCCAAACGATCAAAAGCGTGGAAGTTCCGTTCAATTATTACATATATGTTACCGATAATTGGCGTATGTACGCAATATTTACTAATCGTTATTTGTCACTGACACACTTATAATTTAGAAACTCACATTCATTCACCGTAGAATGTCGACATGTGCCAGATTTTGGTCTTTCACCTATCAATTTATATACATTAGTGCGTACGGATCTGAGGTATATATATATATATATATATATATATACCTTTATATAACATTCGACGTCACGTCGAACCCTGCTGACCAATCAGTAAACTTTTCAGAATTCGGATTACACAACCGTGTACACTTCCCACCCTATTTGTACACTCAGTATACTCAGTATACTCAGACGCAGGCGATGAGCAAGTATTTCGGTATTTTATTAAATTGAAATTTTCATTTGAAATCAAGAATATAATTAATTCGCGTTTATCACTTTCGTTATTTTTTAAAAGCTTTCGTTTTGGAAGACATTCAGGCCGGTTAAGGGTTGGATTGGATGATTCATTGGGCAGTTTTAAGCGATATGGCGATAACTCACGGGGGGGGTTTGCCTCGTGAAGAAGTCCAGATAAGAACAGTCATTTGTGGACTATTCAAATCGTTATATTTCGGGAAGAAAAAAAAACCTCCCGAGGCTTATGAATACTTATGAATCTTTTTTTTTTGGGGGGGGGGGGGGGCGGGGGAGGGGTGGCGGAGGGCCCGTCCATTCATGCGAAGACGGACACCTAGTCGGAAGTTTCGTGTGCCGGACGAATTAAGGAGCAACATCCGTAATGGTAAATTACTCCGGCGGTGGGGGTTGGGATGTAATTCTTCTCCGGCTATGCAAACAGACCGAACTACGGATCCAGCCCTAATAACAAGTTCGAAAATCCCATTTACAGCCTGTATATATACATACGTAGAAGGCGCGTTACACGACTTCGTTCTCGGAACGGTTGTTTTCCTCATTGCATCCCCCGCCCCTCACGTAACTACCCTAATTCTAATTTTCGAAATTCTATACTACCCCAGAGTTGCAAAACGTTGAGAATCAAAAGCGTACTAAACTCTAGGAAACTGCCCTTGTTCAATTGCAATAAAGTAAAAACTCAAAGTCCGTAAAAGGCTAATTGTTGTATAATAGTACTGTCGGTTATTCGGCCAGCAACAGGAGTCGAAACCCTGGAAATGTTAATTTCTTTCCACCCCCCCACCCCCGCAGTATTAATTAAGATTAGGATTGTTCATCTGTTAAGATCCGAAAAGAAAGAAATTCCCCGGTTGGCCGGTTTCGGTTCGCGTTATTCCGACCACGAAAATACCCTTGTCACGCGCTCAACTCCCTTTATAGTTTCTGGGACCGGAATTTTTATGAACGCCATCGACCCGGGCACGAACCCCCTCATCCCCGCCCAATTGATATTCGGTGGGATATTTAAAGGAACGAAAACCCGATACTGTACAGGGGCCTCAGCGATAGAGAGGGTACAACCCTCCACCCCATCCCCCCACCACCCTAAACCGGGTATCGAGAGATTGTGTAATTTTGTCCCGGGATCAAATAGAAAAACAGGGCTCGGAATTAATGACCGGGATGCAAATTCAGATTGGTGATTTAAGATAGTTACGGCCGGAATTGAGTCGGTTTTTATGATTGGGCGTGACGGACTTAATGGGAAAGAATCGTGGCTCCCGATCCGCAAGACCGCCATTATTTTTCGATTAAACTGCCGAGGAAGAACACAATTCCATTAGTTTTTAACAGATACCGGTTAATAGATTTTTCTCTTTCCAAATTCATTCATGATACCAAGAGGAAAACAAATAGACATTGATATTTCATCTCGAAATATATTAGTTTTTGTACGTTTCTGAAGTCTGAAGCGCGGAAAACAACGCAAAGGGATTTACAAGAATTGCTAAACCGCCTTTCTCGAAATAAATTGGGACCAAATTAACCGACGGAGTAGTATATTATTTCTTTAAATGAGGGCTCAAACGATCCGATTTTCGTTTCTCGAATAAATAAATAATTTTAATTGGTTTCGATGAGTCATTGGAACCGGAATTTGTTCCTAGTTTTATCGGACGGGCGATTAGATTAACGGCAGTGAATTGAAAGTGGATGACGCTAATAGAATCGGGTCTTTATTGCTTTCGCTTGTGCCGTAATTTTTCAAGTAAGGCATCGGGGTGGGAAGAATGGGGCCGAGGGCTGGTGGCCATAACGGTATTCATGCCCCTATTAATAGTTAACTAAGTTGGAGAGAGGCGGGGGCTGCGGGGAGCGAGGGGATGCGGAGGATATGTCTGCTGCTGCAGGGTTAATATTTAATGCGGGGTACACTCCGCGTTCTGATATACTGAAAATTGTTGCTCCTCCACCTCCTCCTCCTCCTCCTCCTCCTCCTCCTCCTCATCCTCCTCAACCCGTAGCTTCGAGTATACCCTGAAAGCCGGTATAACTTTCGGTCCGATCCAACGCTCAAGATTTTTCTCTACGATAGCATCATTCAGCGATACCACGGCTTACTTCAAATTACTCTAAACTAATTCACAGTAAAAAAATCAAATAAAAAAAAATTAAAATATTAAAAAAGCGTAGAATTATTGTCGTTATTAACTCTTGTGTTATTGCTGTTGCTAGCGCCGGTACTGGCTTTTATTATGAAAATATTTTCGAAACTGGCTCTGCCTCTTTCCAAAACGCTGTTGCCAATACTGTTGCTCACGCTGTTGCTAACAAGATACTGTTGCCGACGCTGTTGCTATAGCCGTTTCTCTCGCTATCTTCTATATTAGTTCAACAGTATTAGGATTGTCACTGTCCGCCTCTAAAGTGGTGATTCTACTTCGTTCGCTGAAGCTTCCCTTTAGCGTCGTCACTATTAAGCTGACGCTGGTTTTTAATATTGAATTCCTATTGAAAATCACGCGCTTGGACAAAACGAAACGGAGTTATCTAAACACTGTAGCAGGAGTACAATAAATGGGTGGAATCTCTGTCAAAATTGGTAATATTTATAATGACGCTTCCAATCTACTGCATGCAAACATACAGAATTTTTAATATACCTGTTTTGTGGTCTGCGAGGGGTTGGAATACTGTAGGTTCGTGATGTTTCTGTCTCCTCTCGCCGGTTTGGTCTTTTGCCAGACCGGTTTCGGCTGCTCGCCATCTTCAGTAGCGGTGTTAGTCACTGTTAGCACTTTGGATGTTTTTTGGGCATGATGTTTGTCAGTTTGACTGACAAACACTATAGTACATGTGAAAGTGACAGTGCAGTGAGGTTGCCCACACACCGCTACTGAAGATGGCGAGCAGCCGAAACCGGTCTGGCAAAAGACCAAACCGGCGAGAGGAGACAGAAACATCACGAACGTACAGAACGTTGATACGCTTTATCATTAAAATATTTACCCATTTTAACAGCGGAGTTGGATACAAGTCGGTCCAAGGTGGTAGTTGGTACCACAACAGATGGCGGTTGCACATTTAACGTTCCCTAATTCGATTTGAGGCCCCCGAATATTCGTCCTCCCCCTCTTATTGTGGAAGGGAGGGGGTAGAAAAACCCTTATTGGGTTTAGGGCAAACAATAAACCCGATGACATCGCCTCCGCTTCAACAGACCCAATCGGAATAAGAATGCCGGTAACGAACCCAAATATAATTTCGGCACAAAGCAGGCTCGAGGACCTTTCTCCCCGCCCTGTCGTGTCCTTCCGCTTCTCCCAAGGTACTGGGGACTGATGAAGTGTCCCGCGATGAGACGATGTCGAAGCGAACCACCCCCTTCCGCCCCCATCGCTAGGGGTGTGGCCCCGCGTACCGAATTACACAATGGCAAATCCTGTTTCGAGAACGGCACAATGGACGCTATAACTATAGTCAGCCGAAATGAAAAAAAGTCTCCAAACCGGCCTGATATAGCGACTCGGAATCTACATGTATTCACTAGTGTTTGACACTTGCAATATTGATCAGAGTGACCGTTTAGTTTGGGTAATGTTGAAATTTGAGTTGAACTTTGCACCATTTTTGGTGGTAGGAGTTCGCCCGGTCATTATATAGCTGCTGCATATCGACTTACAGCATCGTTTTTCTGACGACTGCAAAATCGTTCTCCTGGAATGAAATGAGTATCAAATTGGCAACTGGAATCAGACGATACCAACATATAAGGGTCGATCGAATCTCAATCTCCCAGGCGAAACGCGTTATTTTTTATTCTGTATTTTGTACGTATTTAGCCATTCATCTTGCGGCGTTCTTCCGAAAAGTTAAATCCATACGGGGCTGTATTCTGATTCGGATTTATAAAGCAATCTATAAAGATGGATCAGAGGGTGGCAGAGGGCCGGCGTTCGGGAGACAGGAGGCAATAATGGGCGTGACAAGGATATTGGCACGGCTGTCAGTGGGGCCGACGGGACAAAGCAATATATATGTACGGGAGGAACGGGAAGGGCGGCCCATCCCTCGGGAACCCGGGATACGGCGAGCCGAAACCCGACACAGGCACCCATATAACTCACACCTACCTGTCGCAATTTCGTTACTTCGTGCGCCACGTGTGGCGTCAGGACCAGTTGGACGTTTGGACCGTGGCCATTGGAGCGGCGCGGAAATAAAATTTCCCTCATTACGAATGCAATCCGAGTTTTCACGTAAACCCCTCAAAGAAAATGTACAGTCTATAATATAAACCGTCTCCCGCTGTCACAGAAACCGGAGACGACTCTATATTCTATCTGAAATTTACCGTCTGAAATGGGACCAGCGAACGGGGATAGAAGATTATGAGCACCGTAACTTCTATTAAAAAAATAATTTAAGCGGATTTAAATATATCCATAATGGTGTCTGTTTCCATTTTACAGTTAATCACCGAATAGAAAACAGCAACAAATCGTCCATCTGATTATGGCCGGAACATATTTCCATCAATTACAAATCCGAAGTACAAGTCTAAATGTAACCTACCTATTATTTATATTTATAACATAACGATTATTATGATACTGCAAACATACTTCCATTTAGAATTTATACTTGCATTAAACACCGGCGGAATTGTGTATTTTTCTAGGGGGCAGTTTTTTTTTTTAAGATCTCCGTTTAGTAGTGAATAAACTTAGGGCCCCTAATCCCCCCAGCGGGCCCTGCGTCGTGGCCTTATGGCCGGGAGGAGGTTTATACAGTCGAATAAACGGGCCCTCCTCCACGGCAGGTCAACGGGGATACTTTTATCGCGTATAGAAATAAAATTGTTATAGTTGAAGTCGTCGGAGGGGCCGGTTAAGGGACCGCCGGAATGGAGTTCTCGTTAACATAACCGACATAAAAGGGCCCATGAAAACGGCGTTGTCCTATATCTGACCTCGAGTAACGGTCCACATCCCTCCCCCAGTCGAAGGGATGACCGCGGTTTTAACGGCCCCCCTGCTTTACCCCCGCTCTAAATTCCGCGGGTCTAAAATCGCCACTGCGCTCGTTTCTTATTGAAATAATAAAACTCGGAACGCAGTCGGCAATGTGGAGTTGGGGCGCCGCCGTGACCGGCATATAACCGGCGGGGCGTTAAAACTCGAACGCGAGAAGACAATATGGCGGCAAATTATTAATTCGTGAATTCGAAGGATGCACTCTAAATAACAGTTGTATACTCTGGCTGTTTAGGGGGGAAATATTTGTGCCTAAGGAGCAGATTGATTATACCAACTACTTTTATAAAAAATTAGCATTTAGAACTTAATATTTTGTTTAATTACAACATATTACGAGTAATCATTTCACACGGTACTGATCGTTACGATCGTAAAATGAAGATAGTTACTATGGAAGGAATAGAAAATATCACCCTCGCGAATTGAGAGTGTAGTAAAGTAATGAATAAAAACATCGTTCAATTTAAAAAAGTTTTTTCTTATTGCTATGAGTATAGAGTTTCGTAGAATTTGTGTGTGTCGAGAGGCGGAGGAAATGCAAAGGTTCAAAAACTGCATTTCCTCGGCGCAAAGGCCGAATTTCGTTTATCTCTTCGACTTTGAGGGGGAAAGAGACGGTCGTGATGGGGGCGACTGGGAGGATATCGAAAGAGATGAAGGCGATGTCTGAGGATAGCGGCTCTCTGAGGGAGGGTGGTCTGAGCTCTTCTGGGACAGGGAGGAGGATTCAAACGTGTTATGGTGCGCCCGTTGGGATCAGACGAGACGGATATGGGGGCGTGGGGGGCGGTGGGGGCGGTTTTTAGGGCTCCGGGGTTAGATTGAGCAACAGATCGGTGTGCGGTCACTCTGATAAATGGGGCCGCTGTCCGCCTCCGAACGATCCGGGCCCGGGCCCTGATTGAGAGCCTCCCCCTTCCTCCCGCCCCCAACCCGGCGCTCCTTTAGGGGATGATCGAGTTGCCCAATTTTCTCTCGGACGCCCCTCCTTTTCTCGTCTCTTTCCGTGGCCGGGGACATTCCTTACCTTTGACCCCCACCCCACCCCACTCACCCCCAGGCTCTCTTTGTACGCCCCACACCCTTACAGATCGTTCGATGTTACGTGAAAAAGGTTTCCGTTCGTCCGCACATTTCGTTTCCGGAGGGTGGTCTCGGCCAAAATGGTGGTGTAATCCTCAAATTGTATAAACTTTAAAATATATTTTGTCGTAATCTAGAATTTGCCGAATTTTATCGTACAATTATGGTATATCAAAAAAAATGTACAACATATATTGAAGTTAATGTTTCCATAATTTCGGAATACTAATTTTGTAAGAATTTCATCTTCCGCTACCTCCTTCTTAGAAAGAGGTTACAAGACATTTTAATGTATACTTTATTCGGTCCCATTATACGTACAATGCTTACATAGCGAGTGAATCTATAATTTGAGACCTCCGACGGGAATAAATTGACGGAAAAGCGGAAAGTCTGTCCGTTCGGTGAATCAACAGTCGGCGGTACGGTATAAATTCCGCTGTTTTCAGCGAACTGCGGTCGGAAAGTGTTGATTTCCGACTGTCTAACTTTGACCCAGATACCGAAAAGTTGTAAACTTTCGGCCGGCTGAAAAACGGCGGCGAGAAAACGATGCCGGCGATCTCGGCCGCCCTAGAAATCCGCTGACTGGCGAAACGGCGAAACGTAACTTGAAATTTTGATAGCTTCTTTCTCTGAAACGCCGCACAATTTCACGCATTCCCCAGGGGGAAATTTCCGCTGCTTAATTTATCCGACGTTAATAATATCGTTACATCAATCTATTGGTCGGGAGGTCCGCAAGTTTCGGCACCATTTTCACTTGTAGGATTTTCTCATATATTACAGTATTATAAATATATAAATATTATACACAAACATATAATATATCTATCACAACTAATAAGGCGTTCAGTCATAGTACCGCTCCAGGAATACCTACAATTTAAGCCATGAAATAGCATTACAGAATCCAATTTTTGATTCTAAAACCGATTCCTGGACTTCTTCCTTTTTTTCTCGCCTTCGGTCCACTCAGTAATCAGGAATATAATTAATTTCGTTAGTCTAATCTGAAAATTCCTTAATTTATTACTGGCTCTGTCGATAACTATGCAAGATGCGCCCGACTAAACACATAAAGATAATTCGGACAAATACCGTAAAATTTACTATTTCGGATAAGCGGCGACTAATTTAACGATATTGTGAAACGGGCGGTCGGATTCCGACTGCTTTATTAAAGCGGACATTTGTCAAGCGCCGTTTATCTTGGCCGGTTACCCGGCCCGAAACGTTGCGCAATACATCAACAGCCTCGGTTAGATAATAACCGTTACAATTTGTGTCCTTATATGTCAATGTTTCAAGACTTATTGTACCGACGAAGACGGTTTCATTGTTGAGAACCGGGTGTGACGACCGCACGTTTAGATATATTGTAGGGGGAAAAATTCACTAGGAATTCGATGTATTAATAGAGTATTTACGGAAATCTATGGTGTTATCAGCAGAGTGATACACTGTCCTAAGTTATGAGACACTTTTCTGCATTATACGAAGTATATCTACCCCAGTATGTCGATCGTTATTTCTTCTGAATATTCTACTGAAAATAGAGTGGGTAGTAGAAAAGAGCGTTGTTCAGTGCTTACAGGAAGCTGGAGACTGTCGGACAAGTCATTATGCTATGCGGGCCTTATATTTTATGAAATTACGGAAACCGTCCCGAGTAAGTGATCGAAGGAGCCGCCTGCCCGATGATTCGATCATTCCACTCCCTTAAAATTCGCACCCCCTCTTATATTAAACCGCCGTATTAATTGGGGATTGCCGGGAGGAATGGGGAGGAGGGATCCGCGGAAAGTTTACAACGGAGTCTTTAAGAATGTCGCATATAATGACAGAGGGGGCGGCGTTCTCATTAGTGGGGTGGTTCACTCGAGAATGAACCCCCGCGATAACGGAAACAATGGCCGGCCACGTAAGAGAAAGGAAGAGGGAGAGAGAGAGAGAGTGAAAAGAAGATAGGAGGGAGGGAGGAGGGAGGAAAAAGGGAGAGGGTGAGATATATAGAAGAGAGCGCGAGGGGGGGGGCGCTTTAAGGAAGCAGAGGGGGTGGGTCCTGCTAACGGCAAAAAGTTGGCTCGTTACCGGCGGTCATTAACCGCGGTCAATCGAGTGGTAAACGCGTTTGCGGCCTCGGACCAATTTTATACCGGCCGGGGTTGGTGGCGGCAAAGAAGAACTGGGGGTTGTTCTCGTCCCGGTAACCCGACCCCAAGGCTTATCTGCCCCCCCCCCCACGCCCAGCACGTACCTACCCTATATTGCATTCGGTACCGGTCTTCTTCGGCTATTAATAAATTATAGACTTCGCGCGGCAAAGACGCTACCTGAATTCTCGGCACATTTGACTTCGTTGCGGCCTCTCTCGCCTGGAGTCCGCCCAACACTCCAGCGCGCTAAGGGATGAATATAGATCGTTTCTTGTGTAGCTTTCGTGGAGTAAATATTTCAGTAAGAAATAGGCGTGGGTTTGGGGCGTGGTGAACCGAAGCCAAAAAATCTAAAGTAGTAGAGTAGGGAACAATTTTTTGTCCAAAACATACTACGTGAGTTGTTTTTAGTGATTAATCGCCCGTCACTATGTTTCCTGTTCTTTAACTGAAGGAAATATAAATGATTAGGAGGTGTGGTAATAAAGTAGTTTCACTTATATTCATGTGAGATTGTACGATATGAATTAAGACTTTATAGTTCTGTACTCCTGGAGTCGAGTGGAATAATTTCGACTCGATATCCAGAATTAGGGTAAATGATGATAACCGTTGTCGAGGCTAATTCAAAATAGTGTTCCCGGATACGGGTGAATTATAATTATCCGGCTTCGGGTTTGGTTTATAGGCCGGGCGTATGGAAGCGATGTGGGGGGGGGGCCCAAATTATGATAATCAGCCGGGGCCTATATAGGGCGCCGCCTTGCCCTAATTGAGGTTTCGTGTGACCTCTGCTGGAGGGCGGCCATCTACTTCCACTTATGGGGCTTCTGGGCCCGCCGGAAATGACCCCGTGGTGGTGGGGGTGGGGGTGCCTCCGTCCCCATTACCGATGGGGCTTTTATTCGCCGCATTTACATTTTTCGCCCCTCGCCCCGGATCAACAAATTCGAGGGACCGAGCTGTCGAACATGAAAAGCGGATACTCGACAGCGATTCGAAACCCCCTAATAGGTTGGCCAAGTAACGAGTATATTATGTCTGCACTGCAGTTACAGCCGGGTCGATAACACGAATTATTGTTAGAATCCAACAGGTTTTGCATTTCAAACATTTTTTTCTATATGCGGTTAACTTCTTTCTGCACTATTTCTCAATACGCTGTAACTGATTATATAATGAAATGACTGCTATTGAAGATACAGAAAATTCGAAGCCATGTAGCCTTAATGAGTTTTTGTATTAATTTGGTGAACAGTAGTACTCTTCGTGCTACAGAAGGACAGTGTAACCGATTCCAGAAGAAAGAACCAAATCTCAAAGGGTGTACTAAAAATACATTAGTCATTTTACGTACGTGCTATAGACATAAAAAAATGTAGAGCGATAGAATAACTGAAATTGTTCCACGACAAACAACCTTCTTGTATTAACGATCAGTGCAATGGCTGAGTAATGTCTTGTACAATTCATAGTAGGAATATAGTTGAGGCGTTATTGTTTCCAAGTGAAAGTGTCATAACGCGACTTATATACACTGGTAAGGGCTGTATACAGTCTACATCACGTGAAGACTTTACGAAGCCCGAAAATTGGAACTGGCAGACATCTTGGCTCCGATCCGGGAAACGGTAGATGGGCGTCGAGAAATAACGACATGACGGGGATGCAAGGGGGGGGTTGTAAGAGATAAAAGCTGGAATTACTTGCGATGGGCGGATACTCCGGCCGGCTATCTTTCACGGGGAATCAAATGAAGCCCCGTTAACGCACCCGTTACGGAGACCGGATATGCCCTGTCCCGGACGCCACCGCCCCCAATAAAACCCTCCTAATTTCCAATACCAATTAGAAAAAGGGGAAAAATATATTGGGGCAGTTAACCCGGGCGGGGGAGGGGGGGGGAGGGAATATATCGTCCAATAACATAAAATTAGGCGAAAGATGTCGTTACAACCCATGACCGTGAGCCCAGAGATAACGCCATTGGGAACGACGGAGGCAAATATTTTTGTCCTATAATTCGGAACCGAGGTTATAAAACACCGTACGGGCTTATTTATAACTTAATGTTAGCGTTAAACGATCGCTTGAACACAACCTTCAGGACGAACAACCCTGAAATAAATTTAGTGAAATGCATTTGTGAAAATTATTATAGTATAATAATCACTTTAAAAAACCGGTTGGCTGGTCCCCCCCTCTACAGTAGCATTACGTACTATCTGATATGTTAATCGGCTTTATTCGGGTGGAATTTCATTGCCCAATCATTTTTCATATCATTGTAGACAAAAATAAAATTTATTTTCAAATTTCATCGATTAGAAACGTTTCCTATTTGCGGTACTAAGGGGGTGGGTGGGTGGGGGTTCGGGTGCTCGTAATGTTACCGCTCAATCAGAAGCCGGTATCTGATGGCTGAGATCGTTTTTCCTGCCTTTCCAATTTTCTCCAATTCGCTTAATTCAATACCGAGACAACCATCGGTCTAATTTGATAAATTGTTATTATTTTCAGTCTCTTATAAAAATTTGTACTGGGAATTTTTAGCTATCGCTTTTTCGACCGATTTAGCTCCCCCATTTATGGGTTTCAGTGAAAGTGAAGAGGACGAAAACGGTGAAATTTAAACAGACAAGAAATATAAAACGAATTCATGGCATTTTTGGCACGATTCTCGTGGCAAAATTTTAGTAGGCGGAATGCTCGTTCTCCCTGAAAACGGTATCTGAGAGGCCCTTAGGAAGGTATCACCAGAATTATATTTCCCCTCCGTCCGCCGGTCGTGTCCTCCAGTATCGGTGTGCCCCGGTTCCTGCTGGGGCGTACCCGCCGACGGGGAAGAGTATCTCCTCTGCGATACCGGTACCGGGGGTTCGCGACATTAAACGGGACGCATCCAGGAGGGGAGGGGTGGGGGGTTTCGCTCCAGATAAAGCGGAGTCCCCGATCTCCGGGATAAACGGAACTGCGAACGGGGACAGACATTTTGACGCTGTTTTTAATCAGTATAACGAGGAGCCGGCCAAACAGCAGGTATGAAATATTATCTTTCAATGTTACGCAAACGTAGTTTGACAAAATCGTAAGAGCGGTAAATATATCGAAAAAATAAATAAAAAATAAAGTTAAATATAAAGGTCGTTTTTAATATCGACTACACAAAATTTAAGAGTATCGATAACATTTAAAACCGCATTGAGGCCTAGATGAAAAGTTAATATTTAGGTTTGTTCTTCTTGCTAGACCGATTTCGGCCACTTCCGACATTCCGAAGTGACTCATCGCCCTTTTTTAAACTTTTTTATTTTGCACAATCAACTTTACAGTTATAAAGTACAGTTGATACGTGTATATATTTCACGTGTTTGTCTCGATAAAGAAACCGCCCAATGATGGCGCTTTTTGAACGAGTGGATTAGGATGAGGAGTGGAACTTCAGGAACCGGGATTTCGCGACTTCGTCGACTGTCGGGGTATGTTGAGGTCATGGTGGATTGTTCGGTTAGAAACATACCCGAGGGTAGCATTAAGGGTGGTGCGAAGGACTTTCGATTGAAATCTCTGGATGCGAGCGATGTTGGATGTCTCGGTGGAACCCCATAGCTGAAGACTGAGAGAGAAAATGAATATTTCATTGTGTATACCTACTGAAGAAAATGTTTAAATGGGCAACTAGAAAAAAATGAAATATGGGCTAAAAAATGAAGTTTCCTATTATATTGTTTAAGTTGATTAACCCTCTAGGTATTCTCAGTGTGCTGTTCAAACAGCCAGAGAGACCAGAGCTCTATTAGTGCAATTTTCTTGTTGCACAGTTGCAACAGTGCGCCAACCCTTCCCACCTCGTTATCGAACGCACAGCTCTGTTGTTGTTCCTTTAATTGGTTGGCGACCTTTGAAGAAGGCGGCGGGGGTAGGGGAAAGGGTCAATTCCGGGATCGATTACCGGTTCCCCGTTTTCGGTGTCGCAACCGGGAATCGATACCAGTTCCCTAATGACGCGTCCCATCAGTTCTCGCGTGCGGCCCACCCTCTCTACCTAACTAAATAATCGGTCATCCCCTCTAACCCTCCCCCCCCACCAACTCTCTCCTTTGTCCACGTTAAGATAAGTGACGTCGATCCCATGATCGCATTGTAAAGGTCGATTCGCTATTAACGTCCCCCAACTTGACTTTTCGTCCCCGGTTAGGCTTATGAAGAAATCGAAGAATTTAAACTGGACACGTCCAATTGTCCGCAATGAACAAGTCACAAGGAATCCTCTGTGATCGATTTTATTGGATCTATCCGTATCAGTTACTTTCTATATGGTTTATTCATCTCTGAAGGTGACATGTTTAGTATCAAATACACTGCAATGATTACAATATTATATTCGCAAAGGTACAATAGGGGTGGACAACATTATTAATTGTTATTTAATTGAAAATAAATTTCACGAATTATTATTCCCATATATGGAGGTAATAAAAATAAATTGTTATTTTTTGTGTTGGTTGGACGTCAGCTCTAGTCCCACTGACCTTTATGGCCAAGTGAAAGCAGACAATCAGCAGAAAATAAGGGATGATCGAAGAATAATTTTCTTAGTCTTCTGAGCCTAAGAACGATTAAAAAGTCGGAAAACGGAAACGGAAAAATTTTGTTTGGTCTATACCGTCCATACCAGGTCTAAATTGTAGTTAACTTCAACCCTTCTTTCCATTTATATATTTAGAACCAATTTTTTAAAAATAAATTAAACAAACAAGCATTTTCTCCTTCGCATCTCCTCGTTCGTTAATTTGACCTGTACTGAATTCTGACGTTAGTGCCGAAGAAAATAAGCGACGAAATAAAATAATTGGGCTCGTGGCAACCGCTAGTTGCTCGTTTGTGGTCCGTTCCCGTATAAATGTGATTGATTTGCCACTCATGTAATGGGGGGCCTCTTTCCCTATGCAAATTACTCAAAGCCGATTCCCTTATTTGTCCTGTTTAACCAGATCGATGCTTTCTAATCTATTGAAACACACGAGTTTTCCGTCCTATTACCGTCCTCGGGAGACATTTCGTCCATATATATACATTTTTTTTCGCTCCTTCCCTTTATATTAGCGAGACGAGCCGCTGCTCGCAACGAGTGTGTAAACCGATTTGAACGTGCTCAATATACATATTTACCCCTTTTCAACAGTCCAAACAACAATTTCGTCGTATCGCTCCTTGTTTATTCTTTTTTCGAGGGATGTCATCCGGAGTTCCTGAAGCAAACATTTTCATTAATACGCCAGTAAAATGAACGAAAGTTTATTTTGCTACGGTTTCGGTTGTTCGCCATCTTTAGTAGCCCTTTTCTGGCATATTGGATACGTGTGAGGCATTCTATCTGCAGTTCTACTGCGGGGGGATATTATTATTAAGGAATACGGCGCGTCTGATGCCAACCCGCATGGCATCGATTATTAATAAGAAATACGGCGCGTCTGATACTAACCCGCGCGACTGCTGTAGTTAATTATTAATGCCAAACAATAAAAATGCAAATTACAGTAAATGTGCAGGATGCCCCTCAGGCTAACAATACGCCATAACTGATTCAAAACCCTACTTACAAAAGAGTTATCTACATACCAACTGCAGTATACCAAAACTTCGAAAAACATAAAACAACGCATACAAAACGTAATTACTTAACTGTCCTCGTAGGCTGGACTAATGTCCCAGTGTGGAAAAGATGCTTTAATACCGTAGAAATGCAACTGAAGTAGAAGAAAAACAGATACTGAAGACCACCAGTGAAATTCTACCCTTTATTTTTCAATATTCCAAACTTTCGTGAACCTGCCTAATTCGATGAATAGTTTGGTGGTTTGGAATGTTCAAATTCCATGACATATATAATCGCATCAAATATATACTTTTTTTGTATTGGTATAGGATTAAATAAAGTGTCCCCTACCGAATAAAACCGGGTTGTGCAATTATAATAACAACGGCTACGGGCATTAAAATATTTTTCCAGGACCCGACGAAATAACCGGATATTTTTATACGGAACATTCAAACGTCTGATTTGCGAGCCGAATTGTCCGCGGCTTTTACACCGAACGCGAAAATTGTATTTTGCCCCAACCGGGCGGAATCGGTGAATTACTCCGACGTTCATTATCGTTTCGCTTCTCGTCCGCGCAAATTATTTCCGTTCCAATGGACCATTTGTTGATAGCGCCCCATCCCCTCTGAACTTCCACCGCGGCGTACCGCGTACCATTTCGGAGAAAAATACCGACCGCTAGTCCCTTTGTACCGACCGAGTATCCAGTTTTCATTTGATGTCCCGCCCGAAAGAAATCCGCTGTATCGTTCCTTTTAAAACCTAGGAATTTTTCGGAGCTGGATTGAAAATGTTTCAAAATCATTTCGACAGATATGAGCCCATGAGAACAGTTCGCTTTGCCCATGTACATAATTTAAGTTAGTTTTGAGTCACTGCTTGTAGGTGCGAGGGATGAGAATATCATTACGGAAAATCGAGGGCTTTCCTACAATTAATGAGACAGACTGTAGTTCAATTTTTTTCATTAATTCACTGTAACTATATTTCGAAATAATTTACGTATACCGGGAGCAAAATTTCCCTTTCACGAAACTCCTGAGTCACTTTTCGTCATGTATATGTTGGACGATATCATTATTTATGGGAGTTATTTAAGTTTCAGCGGACTTTTCGGAGATTATTATTTCTGAAAATGAGCAAAAACAAAACTTTGTCTCCTTCGGGCCTTTCGGAGTTCGAGCGGTGGGAGGAGATTAAATTTAAGAATTTAATACGGCTATAATAAATTAAGAAGCGGGGGCCCCCTCGCGCAGGAGGAGTCAAAAGGGCTTCCGGACAATTGTTTAATAAGGATTGCGTTAATCCGGGCGAAATTGCGCAGTCACGCCCAACTCCCCCCAACTCAATTTATGCAGGCCGGTGGCTTACCTTGCTAGGTGTCACACCCGGGACGAATTAGGAACAGTCACGGGCCTTCCAGGAAGTATAGTAGCTGTGTTTCCAAAAATTCGTATGTATCAAATATCAAAAAAAGAAACAGATGAAATAATTAATATCTCAAGATAGTTGTATGTACACTCGGCAGAGTGGAAAATGGGCCCGAGAGGAATATTTAAACGGGCCTAAATATTTTCAATCTTGCCGAAATACCTGTAGTTACCTTGACAACAATTACTAAGCACCTAAGGCCCCCAAAAGGTGCATCGAGTTCAATCGGGGTGGGTTTAATTATTTTCAGAAATTCCTCGCCCCCACCCCCACCCCAGAAACCTTTCAGGGTGGGGCGTGCGAAGCTCACCGCCGGTTCTTGGTGCGGTTGGTGGGCGGCACTTGTAATTGAACACTTTTGCCCAAGGAGGGGGGGCCGCATTGTTCCCCTTTGGCCGGGACGCATTAGTGCTACTAGTACTGAGACGCGCTCTTGGAACCGATCCAAGGGTTCTCCGCGCCCCCTCCCCTCCCGCCACCCAAAAAATTCCCCTTTGGGAAAAGAATCCTGTCGCCGCAGACTCCGATTAGTTTTTCGACCCGAGAGTTGGCCACTTCCGTTCCAGGGGAGGATGCTCCAGTATCCTGAAATTTGGCTAAATCTTGTTTAATTTAAATCAGTATTAAAAATTAACTGAAAATTATTTTATCTCTGAAATTTGACTGATGTTTGGTTGGAAGCTGGAATGAGACCCGGACTAAAGTTAACTAGATATAATAATTCAATACAACGTTAGTTTATAAATATATATTAAAAGATAAAAACTACTAAATTTACTTTCATGCAGGAGAAAAACAGCATACTGCACGAATGACGGTATGAAGTATGCGGATAAATAAATTTGTTATTTAAATTATTTCTATAATTTATTGATTTATTAAAAAAATATCTGCTTCGCCTATTATACAAATGGAAAAGCCGAACTGAAAAACAGTGACGATATCCTACATTTCGTTCACTAAAATAACGCTTAGAGTAGTCAATTTATTTAATCGGCGACTTCTCGGAAACTAACTTTTCGCGTGTCGAATTCGCCGTTCGATTAACCTTATTGAATTTTCTCTGCGAATTTTCCGCAAAACTTCTCTTCCTCCCCCCCCCTCCCACCCCGTAAACAATTCAGTCCGGTCCAACTTTAAAAGTTGGTTGGAATTAAAATGATTCGGGTGGAAAGAGGATGCGGAGAATGTGACTGTAGGGCGGTGAGGGCAACTTGCCAGAGGGACAATTCCCGACCCCACGAGGCTCGGGCTTTAGTATTAATTATTGCTTCGACCCTGTTGCAGAAAATTCGTACAAACGGCGGAGGGGGAGAATCCACGGACTGCAAAATATCCCCGCTATTTTCAACCCCTCTCGGCTATTTTTCGGACGTTTCCAACTGGTATCTTCTTCGGAAACATAGATAAACTAATTTATGATTCCATTTAAAGTGGGTACCCTCCGCGTACCATAACTTAATCGCCAGATTCGCCTAAGGAATAAGAATAAATTTTTTCGAATTAGATTTCTAAGAAAGTTTTGTCTTGCGTATTTGCCATCTGGATCTATACGATTGAAATTTATTTGCTAAATTAGGCGCTATCAAAGTTTGTCATAATGTTTTGTATTGGCTACGGTATATGCTGTTTACCTTATAGTCTAATCAAAAACATCGTATAGTTAGCTATCGATTCGTTCACAAAAGTAATTTAATTCCAGGGAAGGGTTGCAAGGTTGATGGTTTTATCAATATGTAAATCATATATATATATATATATATATATATATATATATATATATATATATGGAGGGAAATGGCTCAAGGAAGCCCTCTGTGAAGGGATGCTCCTCGAGATGGCGGCCAAACCAAGCGTAACGAACGAAATGTGCCGAGAATAAAGGACGGAAGCGAAAAGTCAGAGAGCGGGCCGAAGGGAGGAATAAGAGAGGAGGAGGAGGAAAAATTCAATCTGTAAGAGCAGCCGGATTTTTCGAGCCTACAGGAAACGACGTCCCGCGAAGAAGGAGGCCGTGAGTGCCCCGGGGGGAGCCCTTCGCCGGATACGGGACGAACGAGGGCGTTGCGGACTCCTGCGGATCCTTTCGTTTGATTGGAAAAGGCGTACGTTTTCAAACGTTTCCGAATCTGAAGACGATCCGGACACGATTGAGGCGATTTTGCGATCGACCGCAAGAATAATGGTAATAAATTCAGGCTTTCTGACACATAGTTCCGGTCGACAGGGAAGTTTAATATGTATATAAACACTCCGTAATTTATGTACTCGGTCTAAATCATCTCAATACGTGTTCAGCTACTGCGTCCGGGAGCCTCGTACTTTTTTATATTCGCACGCCCAATAAATATTTGTAATCCGGGATAGTTTGGCAGTAACTGTAACGGGGCCGTACAAAGTAACTTGTTTCGACAGTTGCTCAAATCACGACTATTCTCGCGAGATATTTGTTTTATTGAATAGTTGCCAAATGCAAACTAGAATTTTTTATTAAGACGTACAGAAATGAAACGGATTGAACAACTTAATAAGGTATACGAAAATATTAAGTCTTAACAAAATTATTTCCATTCTGAAAGTAAATCTGGAGCATACATAATTTCTAATTTTATCTAAGTTTATCTATTGCCTATAATTTTTTTTTTTAATTCTTGGCCAACATCTGCCCCTGTTTTATCCATCCATAACTATACGTATACCTTCGGGTTTACAATATCGGGAGATTCGGCTTTAAAATATTAATATTTGTTCGCCGATGATTACGCTCATCGTTATGAATTATAAATGTGTTGCCGGCTGTTGTTTCGGGTTATATTTTATTATATAGACGTTATCTTACGCGGAAGCGTCCACTCCATTCCGTGGGGGGAAATACCAGGAAATTATTACGCCATCACGAAATTCGTGCCTTTCGCGATTAGGTTAATTATCGAACGGTGGGCTGGTTGATGGGGGCGGGGGGGGGAATGAAATGTTGAAAAGGCAAACGGCAATGAGAAGAATCGAAACGAAATTGGCGACCGGGGAATGGAATAAAGCCGAAGGCGGAATTCAAACGGGATTGAGTGTGTTTGTGTTGTTGTTGTTGTTGATATTCAATTGGGGCCGCGACCGGCCTTATCCGGGCCGATGCAATTGGAAATGACTTATTCATCGGGGTGCCAGGGGTTGATGGTGGTGGTTTGATGGCCGTTAATGTGGGCCCACCTGCCCGGCCGAGTTGGTCCCGAACCACGCATCAAATAATCATGCACCCCACCCTATCGCTCCGACCCCCGTTCCGTTTCACCCTTCCTCCACACACCGACGCCGTTAATGGGGTAGCTTCCGAAAACGTGTCCGCAACCCCTTCGACCCCGAGATGCCCCCCCCCCACCATGGCGTTTTCGCTTCACGTAAAAACTGCCCGCGTTGAAGAACTCCTAACGACTTGACCACCGCAATTGCCAATTCAAGGCGTAAACTGTCGTCAGTGGAATCGTAAGGCGAACCCTTTATCTCGACAATTTCCAGAAGTTTTTCTCAGTTATAACACGTCCACTAAAAATGTATTCGTATTTCAGTGGCAAGCGCGAAACTGAGGCACTCGCAAAAAACGGCAGTCCGGAAGGTCGTGAATACAAAATTTCATTTAGGAACGGAGAGCAATATATTTGTAATTAATTCGAATATTAATGACAGTGTGCAGTAGTTATTGATAGTAGTTTGACCTATGTTAACGAGTGTTCCCTCCAGTTTATACGAATTTTATGATGTAAGAGTCCGTAATGAATCGATTCCGTTTTTATTAGTTTCTGTTAGATGCAATCAATTGAGGCCAATTGAAATACAGTGCTACAGAAACAAGAAACTATAGTGTGTTGCGGAGCGTCAACTTGTGTCTTTAGTTGGAGGGACCAGAGAGCGAACGCCGCCGATGTATTCCGGTTTTATGTTTCTGCATGCGGTGGAAATGTTTAAATTCGACGGCCGGGATATTGGAACGCCGATTCGTTTCGCGCCGTCGGTTCCAGTAATACTGGAAGCGGGCGGATATTCGGAGCCGATCGGGGTGGGGGTGTGGAGCGGGTTGCGTGCGGGACGGTCCCAGGATCATATTTTATTCGGTGGAAAATCGTAAAATTCCACCGCTCGGTTGACGCCCGCAGGGAGGACAGGAAGCAATCGTCGGTGTGCGGCCGTGGATGAAGGGAGGGATGGAGGGAGGGAGGTGGAGGGGGAGGGGAGGGTTGGCCTGCGGGTGATGTCTCTAGAAGGCTCACGTCAAGATTGGTACACTCCTGACGGCTTTAATCCCGGACCTGGCAACAGGTCCGTCTGCCATTCAAATACTCGGGGTACAATTTCGTTGTGACGTATTCAAAGGAGGAAAATTAATATCAAATATAAATAATTTTGACGTTTAACGAACAAAAAATTCTAAGTGTAATTCATCCAAAAGACTTCCTGAATATTATTTAATACGAACATTATTCGGTTTTACTGATCCCACATATTAAAATATTAAATTTAAACCTGTACTTACCCCTGTACTCAGCTGGGCATCGGATGAAAAAACTTTTCCATATTCAACCCGGTAGCAAAGTTTCTTTTCATCTCTAAACTCGTTTTCCTTTCGGAAATATGAAAGTTTGAAAACTAAGTTGTAATCACTGGTAATCATATTTTAGTGTTATTCAAAGTATCCGAAATAAGACGATTCCCTACGGTTTTGTATATACTATAAGTTAAGCTCTCTTTCGTGTATGTCGTGAGGCAAGTCCATTTTTCAGTTTCGTAATGACGTCGCCGAGATAGAGTCGGCGTAACAAGACGGGGGCGAGGATTACCGCCTCTCGATTCGCATTTACATCCCGGATCAGGGGAGGCGTGGGAGGTGGTGGCCCCGGGATCAAGATGCTAAATTCCCGTAGATAGAGAACCTGCTCCTCCTGCTCCTTATATATGCAAAAGGGACGCATAAAACCAGTATCATAGATCATTGCGGGGCCAAGCTTTGAAGACCTTATGGGCGTACATTAGTTACCGTTGAGACGTCAAGAGCGCCGGTAGGGTGGCGGGGGCGGGGGCGGGGAGGGATCAGCGTAGAGTCCTCTCCCTTCAGAATGGGATCACGTCTGGTGAGAAATGCCGGAGGACTAGGAGCATTGGGTGTGTGTGCGTGGGAAGGGACGAGGAGTTGTCGACGGCTTAACGTGTGTATATATGTGTGTGCGTGCGTGCCTGTGCGTGCGTATATATGATCGTGTGTGCTCCGGCTCCCCGAGTGTCATCCGTCAACTCTGAGCTTCACTCTGGAAATTGCACATTCATCATTTGCCGGCGCTATCCCTCCCGCCTGCCGGCTTCCCCTCCATCCCTCCATCCCTCCATCCCTCCCTCACTCCCTCCCTCGGGACTCCTCTGACCCGGCCACTTTGTTTACAGTCTGCACAACACTACCCCGGCTACACGTGCCTCATTTGCAATTATTGAGTACCCGTAACGCCGCCGACTTCAGCAAATATTTTTCAGTAGAGACGGCCATGTTATTTGAACACGAGAGATTATAGCAATTTCGGATAAATTCTACGCTTTCGATATTATTATCAAGATTATATAATATTTGTGTCCTGTAGTTGTCTTGTACGTCTATGTCGATTCTGACAATTAGTTGTTACAACAGAACTACTGCAATTAAGAATATTAAAACTGAAATTTACATTACGAATACGACGTTTGTCTCAGAGTCTCTTGAATATTTAAACTGGGAGAAATGAATTGCCGCTTTCCATCTAAGGTTACAATCGGCAAGATGTCCATATTTCATGAGGAAATGGAGTAATTGAAGGGAATCTCGTCGTCGATTGTGTTCAAGCGGAATTGCATCAACGCGTCGATCCGGGTCCGAATCCCGGTTGCGAAAGGAAGATTCACCTTTGATAATATACTTCGACTGATTAAACTCGAGATAATAAACTACGGTACAAACAATATGCCGTTATTAATGATACCGCTGAAAAGGAATTATTAGCGGATAAGTAATATTTATTTTTCCGCTAAATATTTATACGACAATTGTACATACTTATCTATGTAATACGGCTCTGTTGATTTATAGATTGGATGGGGGTGTTGTACTACGTCAAATCGATCATTCTGAACGTTCTAATATGCAGATTGAATCAATGCGCATATGTAAGGGAGCATAGAAATTATGTGTCGACACCTCCCCTCTCTCTTTCTCGATATATTGCCGAAAATTCCCGGTTCTGTAACTCAAACGGGGGTAGGGGGTAGGTTGAAAGTCGGGTGTTTCAATGAGATTCACTCACCGTCTGCCTGATAGGTCGGATGGCCAATTTGAATCCGCCCCCCCCCGCCCCCACCCCCCCCCCACATCGCATTATGGATTCACCCGTGAAAATTCGCCCAAGTGGGGTTCTGGTATAATGATTGTATCAATTAGGGGCCGTATATTGCTCACATAATACGCCGCCGCCGCCGCCTCAACTTCCCATGAATATACATCGCTACCCTCACCGCCCCCCGCCCAAGCTAAACCGTGCTCAACGGCTTTCCTCAACGCGATGGTTTCGGCACCGAATTCAATGGAAATTGAAGGCCGGCCGACACGAATTGGCTAATACCGGATGGCGGACGGGGAAGCGGCCGGAGACGGTTAAAATGAGGCCAATAACGGTAATTCGGTGAAATTATTTCTGCGTTGCGGACAAAGGTTATGTGATACAACTGTTACATACAGGATCGAGTTCCGGTACGAAATATTCGTCCGCTTGGCGAAATGGCGAGAGTATTAAAGACCGGTCTAGAACAGAACAGAATATGCGATCAGTGTTTTTCATTTCAGCCAGAAGGATCTACACCCGGAATTACGTTTTTTGGAAACGATCCTTGGACGATCTTAACCAATTCTCCCTCTTCTCCGGTATCGAACTCATTAATTGCGCCAAATAAATTTCATATACAGTCACAATTTTCTGTATTGAAGTAGGAAAATTTTTAATCTTATCATTCAATACCAGGTGCTCAGATATCAATTCTTGTCCCAGTACATTCGTCCCCTCAACCCTTAATAGGCCGCCAGCGGGTGGGTGGGGTGGGGTGGGGTAGTCATAAAAGGTTTTGTTTTATGCGTACGGAGCCATGTGTTCTCCGACACCTGTCGGTAGGCATTATTTCCGGCTTTATTTCCGAGCATCAATCGATAGTGGCCCAACTGCTGTTTTATTTAAGCCACCCCCTCCTACCCAATTTCACGAATAGGAGACCAATCTAAGCCAATCCAAAGGATTGGGATGAAATTGAATGCGGTCTCGCTCCTATTCATTTAACGGCGGCTCCATCACGATCCACCCCGATCATTGATTGTGTTTTGTAGAGTTCGCCATGACGACAGTCGTAATGTCGTCGACATTTATCTTATTACATTCATATTTAGCGCAAAGCAATCTTCTGTCACTTTCTCGCGTTGTCATAGACACTTTTTATACCATACCATTTTTATTATTCCCATCGAATACTGACAGTGTTCAACTACCTTGAATTCCTATCAAAATTCAAAATCAAGATTCAATCATTCTGAGGCCTTCCTATTTATTTATATTTTTTATTTCGGTTCCGCCCTAGACCGGTATGTCAATATCGTCATTAGCGTTCTATCTTTAAGGTACACAGACACTTCTTCAGTCGCAGGCTTATGTCACCTGCTGATGATATTTTGTCGGTGTTCTGGTCTGCTGACTTTCAGATACAATAATTTTCTTACACAGTTCGTTATTTTATTGTTGTCCGGATCTACCGAATTTATGTTTTCCTTTGAGATAGCCATAAAAAGGAACACAAGGAACGTAAGTGACCTGGCCAAATTAATAAAAAGGAAATCAAGATGTGACAATTCATCAATCGTATATGGGCTGTTACTGCGCCGTATGAAATTAAACTATTCACAGAGGGATGATGACATTACAAACCGTCGCAACTGTACTCACATAAATAAATAAACGAATAATTTTGATTATGACCAAATTAACGAAACTATTATATTGCGAAACTAAATTTTTAAATAACCTCATCCGATATTATTAATAATATTTATTTAACGTATTCAGTAAGGTAGGTCGAAAAACAGACAATAAATGGAATCGTGGACGGGGCGAAATCATGTAGGTTCCTTTGCGGACGGGGTACAAATGAAGTCGGTCGGAAATAACACCATTAATCAGTATTGACATTAGCGCGGGAGGCGACATAATATTTTACTGTTACTCTTCCCATCATGTTCGCCACCCCCGGGGGGGTTACCCCGCCCTGTCCCCAATGTTGACTAATGTTGACGTCGCTCTGTTTTCACATCGCCTTTCCCCGATGATCGGATCGGACGTTCCTCTCGCCGCCCCCGTTTTAATACCGTTAGCCTCGCGTTATAAGGGAAATGAGAGATATTGGGGGACATTGTCCGGTTGTTGAACAATTCCAGATTTTAGTTTTGGTTCGTAATAATTACACTGATCAATTCAAATCGATCGAAATTTATGCACTGGCTCAACGGCTTTGATTATGATCATAGTCGTCATCAATATTACGTGATATAAATCAAAATTTTGATTAGGGATGAAGATACATGAGATAGGCCCATTTTCGATTTTGCCATAGTTGTGACAGTTGTTTTTACAGTTTACTAGCTGGTGTACCCGGATGATTCTTTTGATAATATCTTCTGAAAAACAATCTTTTTTTTAATAAAATATTGAACAAAATGTCCGTCCAGCCCAGTTGTTGGGCTCGGTTCGGACAATGTTGAAAGAAACATTGTTTCAGCCCCCAGAACCCTGTGACCTTCTCCACTACGAAGCCCCGTCCCTAACACCTAATATAGTTGTTAACCGCGGCAAAAACGCACGTACATAGATAGTTTCTCCTTTATATAATATAATAGATTTCCGTGAACGTTTAATAGAGGACTGAAAATATAAATTAACTAGTCGATATTTGAATACGCCCAGAAATATGGTATTACTTCCTTGTCCACGGGAAACACCTATTCGATATGTGAGAAACCGGAAATGCCCAGATAAGATATAGCGGTAGAACATGGCCCGGGATATAACTGAAAAATTCCGCCCGACATAAACATTTGGGGTAATCAATTTTCTTTCGACAATTGGTCTTTTCCGAGTGGGGTATCGGTGTGGGAATTGTGCAAGCGGAATTGTGTAGGGTCGAGGATGGCTGCGAGAGATAACGAGGATTGAAGCTTCCTGAAGTGGCGTCCGCCGGCCTCCCCATAACGGGTTCATTAGCCTCCAGGTGCCAGTTGTTATACGGTGCCAGTTTTTAATGAGGGGTAGGGCAACACCACCCCCCACCACTCATTCCACCCCTCGCGTTCTGCTCCTCCACCCCCCGTGCTCTATGGGAAATGACGCTCTCATGTCCTCCTCCTCCTCCTCCTCTGTCCTAGGCGGGCTATTCCCATACACTCCGACATATGTCCCGAGTTGACAGCCGGTGCCGATACTCCCCGGCCGGTTACGATATAATAGCCGCGGGCCGTTCGATCGATCCGAGTTCCCACATTCTGGGACACACGTGGACGGGAAATGATGAAGCGGTACCCGGTACAACTGTCAAAAATTGGGTTCTCAATATAATTGGGCTAATATACGGTATTAGTATATACAAGTTCAGTTTCACGTCTGGTTGGCATGTATCAAAATTCTGCTTTCACTCCTGCCCGGCTGCTAGTTCTTTAATAATATTGACTTATGAATATATATGAAGATATATAATTATTCACCGTAATCTGTTTAATTACCGCCAGGACGGTGTATTTTAATCCGCACACAAAAGTATTTTATCATCGCACTTGGAATTCGTTGTCTGCCACTAGCTAACAGAACCCCAACCACCAAACAAGTTGAATTATTTGGACTGGAATTGTTCTCCAATTGATGTTGATACGAGGAAATTTCAACCGGGGCCATTTGAATTTGTCCGAATTTATTTATTTAAATATCACCCAACTGTTCTGCAAAAACGCATGAACGAGTTCTGATTAATTCGGAAAGGCGGAATCAAAAGTTGGCACGCACCGATCAAATTTTCGGCCGATTCCGTTCCCTCCCTCTCTCTCTCTCTCTCGCTCTATCGCCATTGCTAGTTTCCTTTTAGTTTTATTTCCCTTTTTTTCCCCTCTTCTTCTTCTTCTTCTCCATCCCGACTGTGCAATGTTTAATTCGAAATGGTCGCGGGCTGGTCATGCGATTTGTCGTGACCGGAGGCGCCGAGGTGGCGCTTTTCTGATTTTCCAATTTTTTTCTGACAACTGTAGAATTAGCCCGCCCCCTCCCCGCCCCCTCCCGCTCGGGAATCAAATCCCGCCCGACACAAACTGGCAGGATATTATTTAAGGCCGATTGTCTCAAGAGCGACTTTTTGGTTTTCTTTTATTGTTATCGAAGCCATTATTATGAATGTTCCCTGTTCTCCGATAAGCGGTCGTCAGCCCGTACTTATTCGAAAGGGGGGAGGAGGTGGGGTTAAAAACAGACGTATTTAGGGGGCCCCAATTTAATTGTTGGCAATCACAATCGGTTAGGTTTTTATTCGACAAAGACTGAAGGTAATTATATTCGTCTGGGTCACCGGGTTTATAGATTCGGTATTATTTTCCCCCGCTAATGATCCCCCGTTTTCCTCCATTTCTTTCTGATCCGGTCTACAATCAAAGGTAATAACCGGTGAGGCTCGACCACCGCATTGTTGCCCAAATGTAGTACAAGATTTAAGATAAAGTCGAAACTAGAAAATGTCGGTAGTAAAACAAATGATGTAATTACTGTGGTTCTCCGAGCGAAAAATATGTAGTCACATTTTATCGACAGGTTCGGTTACACATTTCCCTTGTACTTGTTCAGCTGATAGGAAAAGTCATTTAGTTACTATTTCACGGTATAGAATTCCATCTAGTGGTGGAAATATAGCTCATTCATCATCGTATTAATTATATTTATACCTTAAACGCGTGTATTAATGTGTTGTTACTTAAGAAATTGAAAAAGGAAATCTAATGACTTATGAAGATCCATGATTTGGTCAACGAATGGGTATTAGTAAACAGGACCCGGCATTAAATTCTCGGTTGAGTCAATATGTTTATTAGCATTTTTATGTATAAGCCTAAAGGTTGTGGACAAACTAGATTGAGAGGAAAGCCGATGTCGGTGGTTGAGGCCACTAGTTGCCTGGTTTGGGGGGTTGTAATGCTGGTCCCGACGCCAGGACGTAGATGACGTCACCGTCCCGACGTGGACGAGTCATCAAGCCACAAAGGTCAATTGACTCGACGAGGAAGGGCCCTATTCGACCACGGTTCACTGCTAATTATTACCAGCAGTGGTTGGCATTAAAAGGTCTCCTCCGGTGGCCCCGTCCGGATTTTCATTCCTTCATCCCTTCCCATTCCACCGCCCCCTCGTCCTTCTTCTCACCAATTGTCCCTTCTACGGCTCCCTCCGTTGGCAACTTTTAGCCTTTTCAGACCGTCCTCCGGTAATGGGGAGCCGGGCAATTACCCGGCCCCGCCTATTCACGGCCCCGCTCTTAATTATAAATCGAGTGAATACAATAAAGCGAGGCAACTGTGGCGGGGTTGGTGGGAGGGGGGCGCACTTCAGAAAAGGTTTTCATTTTCAAATGCGTTTCGTTTCCTTTTCCGCGGATTCGAATATAATTTCGGTATGACCGAAAGAAGTAATTCTATAGATTTCGTCCGTCGCATAAAATGCCGGCTGTAAAATTACTCCCTGCGATATATTGAGACAGGACATTTCTTCCAATAGCAAAAACTCGTGCACCCGGAAACCGGGAATGAGGTTGGCAAAAAATTAAATCAAAATATGAACCTTCTTATTTGCAGGAAACGCTCGTATGGACAGAGCGAGTCATTAACAGCAACCCAAACGTAAATTAAACGACCACAAGACTTTACAGGACTTAGTGAAGATGTCGAGCTGTCATAACCGGTAAGCCTAGAGATTTAGCGATAAATAAATCGGCGAATTTCAGTATCCCCTATAGTTCCCGACAGCGGTTTACAAACGTAGCGGAAAAAAATGAACCGACGTTAATGGAATCCGTAAAAGGAAAACAGTTTCGCCATTAGCGAAGCATTGGAAGGAGGGAAAAGAAGAAGGAAAATTTGAAGTAAGGGAAAATTACGGGGGGGGGAGGAGGAGGAGACGATTTATTCGGAATCGTAGCCGGGACGTGAGTGGTGGGGCGAGGGCGGACTATTTCGCTTTTCATCGCAAAGCGCGCCGGGGGAAATGGATGTCTGGGGCCGGCCATAAAAGAAATCCAATTTAAAGTTGTTGTCGGGGGCCAGCGCCGATGTCGAAGACGGAGGAGGCGCTGGGGAGGAGCGGGCGGAGGAGTTCCCACTCAGTCGGCGACCTGTGACGAGCCGTTCGAATCCGGGGACGGCCATTGACGAGTAATTATTACAGTTAACGGCGGGTCGGAGGAGGGGATTGGGGGGCGGAGGGGGCAATTCGAGTTGGGCCCTGCGCCTCCCAATGTAAATTACACTGGAGCCAAGTCATTACAGCCGACAACAATGCCCTCTCCTCCTCCTCCTCCTCCTCCTCCTCCTCCTCCTCCCACTACTTAGTCAATACTGGAAGAGCCCCACTCCCCCTTTCCCTTCTAGTCCCGGAGCATTAGGCGTCCGCCACCCCACCCCCACCCTCCAAGACCCTCCCCACGTCCCTTCACGACGGAAAACCCGACCGAGCATTGCGGGAGTCGGTTCGACTTGTGGCTGGTAATGAATTACAAACAATCCTTGCTCCTCCTCCTCCTCCTCCTCCTCCTCCTCCTCCTTCCACGATGCTGACTCGTTAATTCCGCCCTTGTTTCCTTTTAAATAATACACCCCCACGGCAATCTCGAAGCGAGAAGTTGGGGCGTAATAAAATGTGAACAATTTATAACGGCCCCGACAAGTAATGGAGTACTTGTTACTCCAGTATATGTTATTGGGTACAATTCTGTATATATACTGTATAGAGTTTGATCAGTCCTGCCCAATTATATCTCCTCAATGTTTTGAAATTGTAGGCTACAGCGTTATGAAAGTAGTAAAGCAGTAAAGCAATTTGTTGAATGCGCTTCGAAACTGGGTATACTGGGAACGGAATTATGTCTAATAAATATCCATATAACATTTGCTCAATAATGTTCTGGGGCTTATAGTAAGTTTTAATAAGAAATACGTACTAACATTGCGTTCAAGGAGTTGACGAACAATATTTTGAAGGACGCGCGGGTGGCCTTTTTTATGTGAAAAGAATATACGGAACGTGAGAAATGGCTGTCCAACATCGAGGTATGGTTTCTTTGTACTGGAAGAATCCATCCAGGAAACCTTCAGACTCATGGACCATTTATAGTACTGTGTTGGGTTACTGCGGTAAACTGTTTATTATATGAAATCTGCCCGTGCGAACCGTAGCGGTCGGTTATTCGGCCCGACTTCGACCCTTCATTTATCCCACCCCCGTTCGGTGTATTATTATATTTCATTTCGTGTCCGACCGGGCGTGAATGATCCAGAGTCTGGAACGGTATCTGTTGTTTTGCCGTCGTTGGCTATCACAAGACGGCGGTATAGAAGGTGGCCGCGTTTTTGGACACGTTCCAAGAACCTGAGGTCCCCCGGCTAGAGGTGGCGGGGCCGGGGCGGGGTCGTTGGGGGCGGTTCGGCCCCTATCCACCCTCTCGGTCCCTCCGGGTACCGCATTGCGTATAGCGCGGCGCCACCCCGACATCAACTATATCCGCCCGTTGCCGATGCTCGTTGCCCGGGGCCACGTTCATTTCCGAACGGGACCGGCCATCCGAGAAAGGGGATGGACAAAGAGCCCCAGCCACCCAGCGCCCCATTCAACCCCCGCTGACGCACTTTATTTTCTTAACGGCGCCGTTCGCCCAATTCTTGACGCCGGGAAAAATAAACCGATCCTAGGTTGAGTCTAGTTTTTTTTTTATAACTTTATTTATTGTACAGTCAACTATGTGCTAGTTATAGGTACAATTGCGGTTTGTTTGATTAGTTTCACTTGCTTCACTCGATAAAGACGCCATCCAATGATGGTATTTCTGACCTGTAACCGGCCTACAGAAAGTCTCTAGGCCAGTGGCGTTTAAGGGGATAATGGATGGGTAGAAGAGGAAAGGGACTGAACGAGTGGATTTGGATGTGGAGAGAGGCGGGAGTGGAATTTAAGGAAGGACTTCGTCGACTGTCGGTATGTTGAGGTCATTATGGATTGTTCGATTAGAAACATACCCTGGGGGGAGCATTAAGGATAGTAAGAAGGACTTTTGACTGGAATGTTTGGATGCGAGCGATGTCGGATATCTTGGCGGAACCCAGCATAGTTCTATTCCGTATGTCCGTGTCGGTTTTAGTATAGCTCTATATATTGTCAGTTTGTTGACTATTGTCAGTTTTGATGTCCTTTTCAAAAGGGGTGTCAACAGTCTCAATTTACGATTTAGAGGGTACGATTTACTGTTGCGCAAAAGTAGCTAAAAAAATATATGACCGACAATATTTTTACTAAAGTAGACTCCAAATAAAATTTTCATCACTTAATGTCACACATTTCTCGGTTAATTTTTAGTTAATCTATAGCTTGTCTATATAATATCCGTATATATCTTGCTGGTTGTGTGAAAACAAATCGCATTATGAAATCTCGATTGAAAGACCTGTGGCACTGAGCAACTGGTCCTGCAGCAACTAGTTCCGGAGTTTTTACTCTGAATTCATAGTTCCGGACGGATCGGTATTTGAAGTACTATTCAGATAAACTACCCGAATTGGTACGATTAATTTAACGATAAATTTAACAAAGCTTAGAAAGTTTACAGTGATCGGTTGACTGCTATAAGTGATACGGATATATGTTTATTAGTTCCGTAAATCCTTCCTCTCTTCTCAACTCTCCTTAATGGGTCAAATAATGGGCCGATGTGGTTTGCTCAGGCGTAAGTAGGGGAAGGCGGGGATAAAGTTCTCGTGGTGGAGGGCGCCCCCCCCCCCCCCCGCTTCCCCTTCATCCCCGACCATTCCTCAAGTCGGCAAATGTTTTCAACAAGCAATTTAAACTTGCCTCAGCTTCCTCAAACTTTGACCGCGAGTTCGGCTCCCCACCAGCGCCCCCACCCACCCCCACCCCACCCCCGACCAACAAAATATGACAAATGCGCCGGAAATGAGGCTCCACAACGCGATATATTTTTTTAACCACGCTACTTCAAAACTTCTTGTTCGACCGTAAGTTACTAACTGCGGCTGACTAAACGGACTGGTAAGTTGGAATACAGCCTTAAAAATGCAAATACTTTTTGCGCTTCTGAAGAAGCGTAAAAGAATTATAATTTGTTCGGTGGGAATCTTGTGTCTTCACGCACTGACACGGCCCTACGCTAGACCAGTTACTGTCTGCATTGTCAGTCCTACTGGATCTATACTTTGATCCGTACAAAAAATTTCGGGCAATAAGGATGATTGCCATTAGCCTCAGCCTACTGTCATTATACCGGTTTTAGAGCGGGGTTTTTTTTTATTCCATAGGGATGGAGGTCGGTTTCGAGTGGCCCGCCGGCCAAAGGGTTATATGAAATCGGGGGATTGGATGTGCTGCGGGGGGATGAGCCGTAGCTCGAGTGCCGACGAAAGGAAGTAAATATTTTACATTCACTCCACATCAGAGAAACTGCCCCTTCGGCCCGTTATTGAGAGTCTGCGGTCCGCGGATCCCGGAAAGTTGAGCACACGCTCAACCCAGGCCGGCATAACTTCAATACGAAAGCGTAGAAATCAATTCAATTTCGTGGAAACATTATTCGCTGGCACAATTAGAAGCGGAGAAAAAAGTGTCCGCAGTCGCGAATTCGCTGAAATTTCATAGTAGAGAGGGTATTTGCAATATGATGTTGGATATGGTTTATAATGAAATTCGCGGTTTGAGGGATGGGCGGTCGCTCCGGTGACATATACACCGGAGGAGCAGCGTATAGCGTAGACCTTTCGCGGTCGTATGACATTCTCGGTTCGGTCGGAACCCTCCGGTTCTGATTTAACATGTATGTGGGGTGGCCGAGATTGGAGCCGGGGGTGGGGGTGGGGGTCACCGCCGCCTCCGCCCGGAAAGCCCGCACTGCACCATTCGTTCGTTGCTCGGCGGTAAAGTCGGGGGCCCGGGCAGCATAAATGTATAAATAGTTGCCAACGAGGGCAACTTTGCCCGGACAAGCGTCCGCAACAAGAGAAAACGGCCGTTTTTCCCCGCTCGTTTGTTGTCGGGGCCAAGAAAGCGGGCCGATTAACGAGTCGCTAAATATTGAAAAATTAACCCCCCCCCCACCACCGCCACCCCCCAATGGGGAAAAACACCGCCGGGAGAGTTGAGTGCCGCTATTTTTCATTCCACTTCGAGTGCAATAAGAAAAACGAGGAAAAGTTTCGTTGTTGCGGACGAAACTCAGAACGACCCGAAACGTTGTAGCGGAAGTCTGCTAAATTAGAAATAAAGCGTCGCAGCCGCTGTGTTCTTATGTTGTTCAGATTAATGATTAAGTTTCTCCCAAAGTATTCTCCTTTGGTCTACTAATTGAATGCGAAATGACTGAAATTTAACGACTCTATTACTCCCACGTGAAAATAAAGATTAAACAGAACAAAAATATTACAACGGCACATACAAATCTGCATTAAACATTTGAAATATGAAACATTTTATTTGGGTATTTTTCGCAAATAAAATGCCTGGTTGCATTCCGAGAATCTCGGTGCTTGTTTTGGAAAATTTGGGATCAACGCCTTCTTATAACCATCGACAACGCTGGATACCAGTGTTAAATTCATATACGTATATATTAAATTAATATACGTATAGAGTTTTCATTTTGTTTGGGGCTTAAATGTTCATAGAGTAGGGTGGTACTTCTTCGCCGTGTGAAATGTAGCACAAAAGTGGAAGGGAATGGTGGTGAGTGGTGCGGTAGCCTTTAACTTTGACCATGGTGGTGTAGGGGGGGGGGTGGAGAGCCGGGTTACAAGCTGTACCTGTTACGCGTCACCAGTTGAACTTTCTGGGCCGTTGGGAAGGGATGAGGGGTGGTGGGGCTGGTAGCGCCCTGTATATAGCTGTAGTACTAGTAGTAGTAGTAGTAGAATGCTCTTCGAGCTTTGTTACCTACTTTTCTGTACGTGTGTGTGTGTGTTCGAGCGTTGCAGTCGTCTATCGACCCGAGTAGGGTCCCGCCCCCCCGCCCCCCCCGCCCATTTCCTTTTTTCCCACAATACACCCTACCGTAGTTGGGAGTTTTGGCTTGAACCCAAACCCCCCTCCCCCCTCCCCCCCCCGGAACCCCCTCTTGCCTCTATTCCCTTCTCCAGTTTTCCCCCACGGGCGGTAGTCGGAGCCCCGGTGCCGCCCCCGGGGGGGCGCAGCCACCTCGCCCCCGCCCGCGTTAATTTTTCAGGCCACTTTGGCTGAGTTCCGGCATACGTGCTCCCCGCCCGCCTCCCACGGGTTTTCTCCCCGATATCGACCCTCGCCAGAGCCGCCCCCCCCGCCCCCCCCGCCCCGGGGATGTCCTTTCCTTAAATCGATAACATCCTTTCACTGGGCCAACTATCGTGGAGGGCAGATCCGTTCTGATTGGGCCCCAAATTTCTTTAGGGCCTACAAAAATTAACGGAACTCCCACCTGTATTCGTGCACTGAAAATAAATCGCATTATTAACCCTCTAACGAACCCGTTCCGGTATATAATGGCGTCTTCATTTTGTCGCGAATGAAATAAAAATGAAAATTAGAGCTGCTATTATTACTCGGAGTATATTTTCTGCAGGTTTAACCCGCCCCAAAATGTTCAAAGACTAATGGGGACATCCGAATTTCATTAACGCTAATACCTTAGTACTTGCGTGGGATGTGTATAATTGGTAATGTGAGCTGGGGCCGCACGGTTACCGGACGTGTACCCAGTACACCTCTCGGGTCCTCTGCGGACCAATTTCAGCTAAAGCTGTAGAGAGATGTTTATAGTGTTAGGATTTATGGTATTTATCTTATCTAATATTTCTTTAAATTATTTGAATCAATGTTTTCATACGGATCGTAATTGAACTTGTTTGGCAGGTTCTATTTTCATCTAAATCGTACACAAAACACCGCGTAATTAATAATCTTACGTTTAACGCTTGAATTGACGCCGCCGTCAAAAACCCAATAATACTCGCCGCCCTCGTGGGCTCAATTCCGGCCTACAATAACGCTTCATTAATAAATAAGCCAAGGGCCCCTTTCCCGGGCCGACCGTTTACTCCCTTCCCTTAATCTCGGTAATTCGGCATTGACGCCCAACGTTTCATTGGCGTTGCCTGAAGGGCCCGTCGATCCTGTAAATAAATTAGGGGCTAGCCGGCGGGGGCTAATGAGAAAAGCGGGCTCTGAAGAGGGAGAACGAGAGAGAGAGAGAGAGAGAGAGAGAGAGAGAGAGAGAGACCGGGAGCAGAATGCCGGTTGAAAAGTGGGCCGCATACCTCGGCCGGCCCTTACAATTAATTTAGGGCCATGCAAACTCTTGCTAGGGCCCCGACCGTCTAAGGCCCCCGTCTGAAAATTAAGTCCTACCAACTTTTACGAGCTTTCCATTTATACGAATAGAAACAATGCTACTGTAACTACCGTGTACGACAATCAGTTTTTTTACTGTAATATCGTCTCGCCAGACTAACAATAATAATTTGTAATATTTCAAACATAATAAAAGTTCTACGAATGATTTACTAAGAGTCGGATAATAAATTAGGAATACGGCGCATCTAATACTAACCAGCACCACTTTGATTAATAATAAGAAATACGGCGCGTCTAATGCTAACCCGCACGACTTCGATAAAGAATAAGAAATACGGCGCTCCTAATGCTAACCCGCACGACCTGTATTAATAATTACAAAATTATAAAATGTTCATTGTTTGTATACTGAACCAACAATATTTAATAAACATATAGGTAGCCTAAAGGCACATAAAGGTTATTAAAGCACGGATGTAATTCAGAAGATATGACAAACAACAGGATCAATATTATTTCAGGGGAATTTTATTTGTTTGCGATTTTAGATTAATCGCGGACCACGGGTTAATGGAGTTTCGAAATGGGGATGTTGCCGAGATAATTTATATACCTTCGTTGGGGCAGGAAATCCGGGCCAATTCCATCGGAAAACCTGGCAGCCTCCACCTGTAGTAGTTTTCCCCTTGATATCTTCTCGAGCTCCCGTACGAAATTGAAAACTTCTCTTTCCGCCCCCCCTTTCTCTTGTCGACTATTCGTTTAATAAAAGTTGGTCCCCCCCCCCGCCCCTCTCGGTCCGATGGCACCGATGACCAAAATCCCCGAGTAATGAATGCCAAACGAGAAAGCCGCTTGCCTCCGTAGAGCAGGGCGCATTATGAAAAGTTATATTGAGAGGGCCCGGATAATCTACTCGTTTCCTGTAAAATCTTGGACCGTTTTACCCCAACGCAGTCTTATAGAAAATGAAATCGTGGCCGGTGGGTACCGTCCTTGGGCGGAATTTTTCCTTTCCTCAACAGCAACCCCAGGGTATCATCAGCGGCGTACTCGTGTATGGGTCCAGTACCCTCAAGGCCAAAGGCCTCATTAGCTGCACACTTCATACGTATATAACTTATAATATATGTGACTAACAAATACAACGGCATTCGTACTGAAAGGCCACCGTCTTGTTCATTTAATTTTTATCAATGGGTTATTTTTTCCTTAAATACTGATAACATGGGAGTGGTGAAAGGCCTTAAGCCGGACAGAGTGGCTTTCCATAAAATGGGAATCCTTAAAACGGCAAGTAGACGGAACAGATACGCGCTGCACTCGATGAATTACGGTTGGCATTAAATTATAATTGAATTTTAAATTCGGCCCTGAGCATAATGGGCCATACATAATAGAGGCCCACTCCTCCAGCTCTATAGACGCTGATCGATTTCAGTAATAAACCACCATTTGCTCGGTGGCCAACCAAAGGTTCCAAACCTTTGTCCGTCACTGATTACTCCTCATAAATAAAGTGAATTATTTAAAAAAATGGTGGTACTACAAACCTAGGTTTACGTAAATCCTTAACTTTTCGCTAAATATTTAATCCGGTATACCGATTTTTCTTGATCTTGCACTCATTTCGCAATATATTTTTTTACTAATATAAAAAAATATAACGTTTATGACTGATGAGCAGTAATGATTTCAGAAACAATCAGTGTACTTGAAAAAAAAATTCGTAATAATTTGATTTATTAACAATATCAATATTAATATTCCCGGTTCCGTTTTCTCGCCCTATATAGATCATTTCGCACATTACATTTATGCGGACTAAATGTAAACCGCTGCGAAGAGTAAATGGAAAATATAAACGAAAAGGTGTCTTTCACAGCTTTTCCACCCCCCACCCCCCACCCCCCCGAATGAATATGTAGCAACATTCTAAATACATTTTCTCTACACCATGTTTTTACCGTAGCGTGTTACCGGCGGTAGGATTGCTGCCGGAATATTACATTCGGCGGACGTGTTCCGGTGGAGTATTTCGGAGTAAACATCGGCCTCCCGCAGACGTTTCGCCGGAGGAATTTCCGAATTACATTGTCGACGAAAACTCCTACTTATTTATAACAAATACGACCGAAGTATTACGATAATCATTTTCGAACCTGGTTCGAATAAGTGCCGGGCATTTTATCTAATCGTGTAACACGTGAGTTAATAACTTCGTTAGTTATTAGAATTTATAAATGAGTTTCTGTACGGTTTTTAGGAGAAAAAATTAAATTTCCATCGATAATTCTAAAAAAAATCAATCGTCCCTACTTCGGTTCAACGCTATTTCGGTTTCGAATATATATAAGATTTTCTTCCTTTTTTGCCATTTATCATTGTTTTTGTTTCCTTTAATGCTTTTCTTTTTCGTTAGTGGGGTATTTGTTCCGGGGAGGAGGAGGAGGGGGCTTATATCTCCCCAAGTCCCTTTTTTTAGATCGTATTTCGTGAAAGCGGGAGTTTTAACTTTGTTGCGGTTTCCGGCATTCCTACTGTTCGGACGGTCTGAAAATCCGAATAAAAGGAAATGGACGAAAATATACGAAGGGTAATTTTTATTTAAAAGTTCAATATTTGCGCATAATAAAAGCGCATCCTAGAGCAATGAGTTTGCTCGATAGATATAAATTGGGAAATGGATAAAATCGACAGTTCTATAACTTAATACTGAGTTAATACCGGGTTTGTACCCTTTGGGCGTGGATAAAAATGAATTTTAATTAATTTCTTCGGAATTTTGATTTTCATAGAAGCGGGTGAGTTCGTTGGGAATACTTTTGAGATTGTAACGCCCGTATAATGAACTCCTGCAGTGTCTGGGCTTTTCCTCGGAGGGGGGAAAAAAAAGGTAAAATGTAGGAGCGGGGCCGAAATGTTCGTCGTCCCGGCCTCCACGAAAAAAAGAATTTATATGTATGGAGATGCGAGGTCCTGATGAGGAATAACAAGTGAAGTTAGAGGCCGGCTGTAGCCCTAACAATATTGTGAGGGCTGGAGATTGCGGGAGGGCCGCCGCATTCCTCCGGAGGCGGAGGCGGAGGCGGTCCCACCCCCGGCCGTGCCATCTCATCGGCAATGCAAATGAAGCGGGCCGCCTAAGTAATCCCGTGTTGCCGGGGCCCTTTTAAAAGATCCACCCCCCCGCCCGCCCCCACTCAGACTACCCCTCAGATATTTCTTCTCCACGCCAGCTCCGCCCCGACCGATACCGCGGCACCAGTTTCCCCGCAAACGAGGTTCGCTTCTATTTCGTAAAGTAATCGCAGACAAAAAAAAATCATACCTCTCTATACGGTTTCCCCCCGCCGGCAACAATATAACGTTATCAAAAGCTATCAATTATAATACTTGACGGAGCTAAGAGATATTTTATGAGAGGCACAATTTCCATGAGCCACGTTTCAATTAACTATTTGCAGTTTGTTCTTTAACAACTGATTACCGATGGAGCGCAGGTATAGGGCCGCAGTTTTAACTAATACAAATTTTTGATACCGTTCCTTGAAATATAAGGACTGAAAATTCACGACATCCACATTATATATAGGGGCGGAATTATGAATAACCGTTATGCGTTTTATTTGAATGAGGGCAATCATTTTGTCCGACAGAAAAATATGCATTCTATCTCTTGTTCCTTCACATATTAGTCGGTGTTAAGTTACAAACTAATAGCATTAACACCAGCTATTCTTATAGCTTAACATATTAACATCAGTTTGTATTTAAATTAACATTTAACACACTTTGTCCACTAAAATTTACCTAGGATTTCAAGTAACACCACTTAATATGTGAAATAACAAGTGAACCCTTAGAGGGAAAGTACCCGAAACTCGTATATCGAAACTTTTCAATTAATGAATAATAAAAAAAAATAAGCCCCATCGCTCAGGAAGAAACATGATGGCGAGACAAACATTTTCCTCGCAAATTGAACCTCGGATAAACTTCGCCGACTTTTTGTTTCGAAGAGTATTATCAATGAATTCCTCGCTTAAAGGAAACCGTCCGTGGGGGGGTGAGGCTGTGATTTAGGTACGGGACGTGTACGGGGCCGCTATGGACGGTGAATAGTTATTAACCGGGCCTCATTTTCTTTGCTACTTAACGGTCCGTCGTTACGGGGTAGGCGTTGGGGAGGGGAAGGGGCGGGTAGCCTCCCTAATACGGAATTCATGCAGTGAAGTGGGCACACGATGGGGGTGGGGGTTGTTGGTGAGGGGTTGACGCGTTGAGCAGTAGGGGACAGTAGAACCGAGCTACCGAGCTGGGCCCCCGCCCCCGGCCATCAGTATTCAGAGCGGACGGTCTGCGTAGCCCGCTCGCTCGTTTAGCGAAACACCGCCCTATAACAAACGCGGGGGCAAACTCCGTGAATAATATTTATATTCGGTAGGGGCGGCGGCGGGGGCGGCTTGTGAACTCGGTACACAACCGCCCAAATAAGAAAGCCCGAGGGAGACCCCTCAGGTAAACCGACAAAAGTAACGATTAGTCGGTATAATTTATTTACATCTACAACCTCAACCGCTGTTTACTGTTTTGGCAACAGTAATAATGACGACGAAATTAATTATCATTTACAAAAAGTAGAAAAACTGCTAATTAATTCCGCGGCGGTTTGGAATATCACCGCTCTCGTTCAATACGGCTACTGCAGCGTTATTGATATTTGTTGATACCGAGATACGTCATATTATCGCATTGTCGACAATCGATTTATTGACCGAATCAATAGTTCGGCCCGCGTGATAGGAATCAACCGCTCGCAAATTTAGCACATACGACAGTTTCGTGAGTGAAATAACATTGGATTCGAACCTGAAATCTGAATTTCTTTCAATTTTCCTATTAATTTCTCATCTTGTTACCGGGTCTGTTCTCTAAAATGAACGTCCACTTGATCAAGGCATCATAGTTGGGGATTTTTTTTAACTTTATTTATTGTACAATCAACTATGTGCCAAGTTATAGGTACAATTGCGGTTTGTTCGATTAGTTTCACTTGTTGCACTCGATAAAGGCGCCATCCAGTGATGGTACTTTTAAGGATAAGAGAGGAAAGGGACTGAACGAGTGGATTTGGATGTGGAGAGAGGCGGGAATGGAATTTGGGGATGATTGTTCGGTTAGAAACATACCTGGGGGGAGCATTAAGGATGGTACGATGGACTTTTGACTGGAATGTTTGGATGCGAGCGATGTCGGATTTCTTGGCGGAAACCCATAGTTATATTCCGTATGTCCGTGTCGGTTTCAGTATAGTTTTATATATTGTCAGTTTGTTGGCTATTGTAAGGTTTGATGTCCTTTTCAAAAGAGGTCCGAATTTACGATTTAGATCTCTTCTTTTCAGTCGGTTTATGGGGATGTATTGAGGATAATGACGATTTTCACGTCCCTCCTGCGTTTATTAACGAACTTGTCTTCGCCACCGCGTCCGTAAGTGTCGGTTTAATTGCACGGGTAGGTCGAGTTGCGTATCGAGAACACTCGAATTCGAGTCAAAGCTAGACTCGGGGGAAACGTTAGTAGGGGCGGGATGGACGTAGACGGTTGTGAAGGCGTCGTATAGTGGTTAGGTGGCCGGGGGCTACAATTTGTATGCGGCCTATTGTCTTTAGTGGGGCGAGGTGGTGTGATCTCGGCGGGACGTGCATTGTACGGGGGGTGGTGGCGGGGGGCGGGTTCTGTGGAGCGCCCTCGTCTGGAGGACGGGGCCCCCTAACAAGGGATCCGTGCTCAATGGGTCGTGTGCCGGCCAGAACCAACCCTTCCACCCCCCTCTAACCAACCCCCGCCCCACCCTCCCCCCGCGCCCTGTAATTAGATAGCGGGTCTCGCTACCTCCTCTGCCCACTTCCTCTCGACCGGCCCCGGCCCTCTCGTTCATTAACCGTGTGACGGCGGGCCACTCACGCCCCATCCCCATCCCTCTCTCTCTCTCTCTCACTCACTCCTGAAAACACCTCATTAACAATCTAGAACAAGGAGCCCACTCCCCCTCCCACCCTCCCGGCGAAACGTAATTCCGGCGGAGCCCGCCGTGTTTAATGGAGGATTTCCGATATTTGCTTTCCTTTGAGTCGTCTTCGGCTCAAACAAGTCCTGCCGGCCCCGCCGTTAAGCCCGATCGAGAAGAGTTTAAAAGTCCCTTCGGCCGAGTCCGTTCCCCTTTATTTTCAGTTCCGGTTCTTGTTCTCCCTCTAATACAAAAACACGGGATGGACTTAAGTACCGGAATATGCTACTATGGTTTGAAATAATAGCTTATTTGTAAACACTCGTTCTCAGTCCCGGAAACAACCCCCAGAAAAAATATAATGTTCATAATTTTGTACTAACAATATCGAACTATATGATACTATTGGACGCCGCAGAAGCAATGCCCCGCTCTCTTAATTAATTAAAGACGAAACAAGATAGATAGAGAGTTCAATTTCCTGTATATCGCAGATCTCCCGATTCACTTCGATTAGGTGTGTTAAGGGAACAATTATGTATGGAAATACATATATGATACACTGTCCTGTAATTATTACGTAATTATTTAGGACCGAATAAGTGAGCGGAAACAGAAGTCGGTCGGGAAGATAAAGTTTTAAACCAAATCAGATTTAATAATATAAATAAACTGAACGCAGAATCACGAAATGTTCTAGAAATACGAGATGAAAATTCGCGTTAGAATAACCGAAACATAATGGAAGATTAACAGTTTTGATAAGTGATTTTGTTAATGGCCTAATAAAAGTCTGGCGGAAGCGCTTTATTATTTCCTGTATTCGTAACTATTTTAATCATTACTACACGAATCGTCAATCGGTTGCTTTCCCGGCGCTCAGACGCTTTTATTGCGCGCCATTAAGCCCTCCTCCCGGCCCCCTCCAGTAGGACTAATGCGATTAAACCGTAATTAGAAACGTCGGCACTAATTGTTTCCTGATATGTTTTCAATAAGGGAGCGCGTCGGTTGCGGTTGAAAATTGCTCGCGGGTTGCGGGCCCCGCGCGTAATTAGCCCGTGGGGCGGGCGGGGGCGGGGCGGGGCGGGGCGCTTCCGCAAGATTAACCAACTCTGCGGGGATCATCCCGGACCGGCCTAATTAGCGCCGTCAACACGCCACATCTATAATTACTCACGTTTTTCGCCACCCTCCGAGGACCCGCCGCGTCGCCGGCGGCGGCGCAGGAACCCACCCCCTAATGAACGCACTTGCAATTAAACAAAGCGTAAAGCCAGATAAGCAATTTTTTTTTTCAATGTTCCGTTTCTGTAAATAATCCCGCCGTAAATGGAAAATAAACAAAGATTACCCAGTAGGAGAATAATCATACCGGGTCTCCACTCCTCACTAATAAATAATGCGCTAAAGGGACGCAATCCTTCTACGGCGCGGTGGGATATTCCAAAATTTAAATTGGAATATAAATTAGCAAAAAATATCGGCACAATTTACACGAGAAGACCAGGACAACGTCGTATTTCATGTAATTTTCTTATACGTTGACGTATATTTATTATAATTATTATACTACATTATATATTCAGGGTACCAATGTTACATTTTACACGCATATTTCTGTTATATAATTGTATATTCAATGGATCAAACAATCTACCTTTACAAGTAAAAGTGCACTAATCTAGAGGACTCGTTATGGCTGAATGAGTATAGTATTATATTGCGAGTAGCGTATTGGTATTAAAGTTTACCTAAATTATTTTTAAACAGCTGTTTTAAATTGATAACATTTTTTATGTATCCTACTCGTTATTAGGAGATTTTTTCAACAACATCTTTTTGTTTTACTTAATGGAGTGCCCTCATACAACAACAGTATGACTACGGGACACTTATCTCAATCCTTACTTCGCGTATACCTTGAGAATGACCTGTATCGAAGATTCTCAAGCGGTCCGCTTTTAGGATGTTGTACCGCCTTGTGGTGTTGTACCCGCACTTCGGGGAGCTGATTCATCGGCGGCCATTGGTGAAGCAGCGCCAGAATTCCCACAGGAAACAAAGGGACGGCACAATGCCCTCGGCTGAAGCGGCAGTTCTGATACTAGCAGACCGTTATAATTAACGCGTCACTCTTGCCATGTTTTCTAGTGGTAGGTGCAGACATGAGGACAACCGAACAGCGTGGGAATCAGTAATTTACTTCAGTCGCTTACTACTGAGGATAGCGAGAAGCCGAACTCAGAATAGGACCGGTGATGATATCGAGAACCGTCGCGGATTCCCCAACATTGACTACATAAGTTTTAGTTCAATTTAAATCGAAAAATATTTGTAAAAATTAAGGTATATAGGGAATATAGTGCATTGAATCGTTCGAACTAAAATTGGTGTTAATCTTATACTGTATCTATGACGCAGTCGGGAAACAGCCGGCACTGCGGAATGAATAAAATATCCCAAGGATTGGACATGCCAGGGTTAAAAATAAATCCCTGGCTATTCGTCTAAATGTCCCCCTCGGTTCGATATCCGATCGATAATAAATCATTCGTGTATCGGCCGGGGACGAGCCGAAAGATTCATTTATTCCTGCGACACTACAGGTTGCAGTGTTCATTCCCAGCGGCGCATAATTATTTTAATTATTAAAGTTATTGACATTTAATGAATTTTTCTTGAACAAATAAAGATCACTGGATAAGATTGGGTCCCCCTTTTTTGTCCCTTCGCCCCCCCCCCCAACCCCTGACCCGCCGCCCGGTTGGGCCCCGGTAGGAACGTGGCCAGAAAGGGCTTTCGGGACACGCTATAAAGGTATCTAATAAATTATTCATTGCACTAAATCCATAGCTGAGCCGGCGGTTTCGTTATTTTATAGTTTTATAATTCCGGTTATTTTATTGTACCGGACAATAATTTCTTCTTATTTTTTTTTCCTACCTACTTCTTCTTCTTCTCCTTGCGCTTTAACTCGGTCCGTTGTAAATCTCTTTTTTGCGGATAATTTGACACAAACGGATATTAAAAAAAGGGGCGGGGCGGGGAAAGGACGAAAATAAAAGGCCGCCCTCCTTTGATTTAGATTGATGCATATTTTCAGAAACCTGGGGGTTGAACAGTTGTGGAAAAGATGAATTGTTGCGGATTAAACCTCTCGGCGGCGTTATTTTATTTTTGATCCAATACACAAAGTAAACTCGTCCAGAAATGAAAGATTTCGTCGAGTTAGTGTTAATACTTTTGGGCTTAAGAAAGCGATTATCTTTTTGCCAGAGACTGAAGCAAAACCAAATTTCTCACAGTATTTTCTAATAGTAAACGATGCAAAATTACCATCGATTTGATTAACACCCTAATTATTTTTAATAGTCGACTTCATTCAACGTTAATTATTCGATAAAAGTTATATATTGAATTTAATTATCAAATGATGGGAAATTCGCAAAAGATAAGACTTTATGCTACTGTTATAATAACGGTGTAGTGAATGTAATGGCAATATTCATCGGCTATCCACGAAACTAGTGAGTACCGAAGCTGGCGACAAGACGAAATCTAGTGTAAATCATATTTCACCTTCGAAAGGCGAGCGCATAGGTTCAAATATAAGTTTAAAAATCGTTATTTTTTTTTAGAATTCATTTCAGTTGATCTATTAGTTTGGATAACTTTATTCGAGGATGGGGGCGCCGCTTGAAAAAAAAAAAGCGATACTTCCGCGGAAAACTCTTTTCGCTGAGCGGGCCCGTTTTGCCCCCCCGCCGATTTATGACTTTCGCCTAAATAGCCCTTAAAAAAATATATATAAATTACACTGACCTTAAAACGGATTTATGTAACTGCCTGACGCTCTTGAGGCTGGAATTTATCCACTGCGGAGGGCCCCCGGAGGCCAAGGTGGAATATATTTATGTGGCCGTATCTTCCGATCGTATCTTCCGTCCGGGAAGTATTATTTTACAGGGTTTTAATAAACAATTTGAATTATTGAACGATCCATCCGAAATTTCGTTCAACTGTTCAATTCCCTGTTTTCCCCGACTAGAATATTGATAGAACTACTGTAATATTTACGTCTATAATTCCAGTAATTATTCTAGATTTATTTCAACATAAAAATCTACGATTCTATGTCTAACGACAGAGCAATATTCGTCAGTCGAGTCCGGCATAACTTGGATCCCTTGGATAACTGTATGTGTTTACACACATATTTTATAAATTTGATAAAATTTAAAGAAAAATTATATCCCTTTGTAAATTTTTACATAGTTTGGCGTCCCTAGTGTGAAATCCAATTTTAATTCAATTGCAAATTTAATTGATTAAGCGAAAGGAGGAGCTCGTCAGCTCGAGTTTACTCATTATACATCTTGTTTGTTATTATTTTCAATCTTCGACCAACAAACCAACTTCTGTACCGAGAGAGTACATTTAATCTGAAACGTGTTCGCCACTGGCTCTGATACTGGTTCTGGTACTTTTAACGACTGATATTGCGTCATTGCCGATTAGCAGGAGATGTTCTGGAGGCGGGCTGTGTTGGCAATTAGGAGCCGGGTAGGCCTCGCTTATCTCTCAACCGCCGTCCGACATACTCGCCCCTAACCGGAACAGTTTAACTGCGTTACTTACCGGACTTAACGCCGGCCGAGGGGTCGGCGGGCGGGTCGTTAGCCCCTTCGCCGGGAGGAAGGGTCGGACCCCTCACGGCCGCAGGACTGTACTGCGTTTCTGATTCGGCCCGGCTATTTATTAAACTCCCCTGACGGTCACTTTAAGTTCGGACTAAGCAGCGAAGTCAAATTGGAATCGGGGACTTGTAGGTGGCCGTACTCGGTAGGCGTTCGATTTACCTGCGGCGTTCCAAACGGAGTTGGTGAACGCAATTTGTCCATAAATTAACGCCCGATTACTTCGTAAAGTAAAGCGGGTAAAGTCGTTTGCGTGCACAATGGGGCTATAACACAGTACTAGGTTCTTAAAATTTAATGAATTCGATGATTCTTCCCAGTTAATCTTCGTTAGGAATAAATTTCCTAGCAAGTAAATGTACGGAAACATTTTTCCGAACAAAGCACCCTATCGCTGGAGGCACCGCCTATGGAGGACGAAAGCCTGTATCACCGATGATACGAATGCGAAATAAAATTCGCTACAGCCGATAAAAAGTTATAAACAGTGGAATAAATGAGAAGAGATGGGGCTAGACCGCAGGCGCGAAGACAATGGGCCGGGGACAATGGAGACTGCGTGTCCGTGGACTACTTCCTCCAGCAGCCTTGAGAAGGGACTCGGCCAATGTTTCTCAACAGAGGTAGGATGTGACGCTATACCGGGGGCCGATCGGCCCCACCTCCGATTTCCCACGCGAAACAAAGACTGCGCAAATCGCATTCGGATACTGTCCTTGAGGGAGGACAACGGCGTTGACAATGGCGCTCCCGCATGACCCTTCCCGCTGTAGGCCGAGTGCGGGAACAGATTTCGACGACCTGGCCGCCGAAGAAGTATCCTACTTAATACCCTTCCGTCTCATATTCGGCTGTGAGAAACAATAAACTACTTGAAGATGTAGACCGGTCTTGCGCCGCGCTCTCAAGCTGTCCCATCGGAACGTTGGGAATTGTCTCGGTGAATTATCTCAACGGGAGCTACCGGTTCCCAGAAGATGAGTTACCATTTCTTAATATTCAGTACGGCTTATCTCTTTATTAATTGGCCTATAATGAGAATGGCTGACAGGCCGAAAGAGTCTCGTTGGCCTATTGGCAAAAACAGTTCGGAATTCCTTACATCGGATTCTTTACTTTCTCAAAAAATATTTTTGTGTATTACGTATTATTCTGCTATTAATAATTATTTATGCATTGTCAAAAAATATAATAAAACGGCCGAGAGTATGACCGTTATTATCGGTGGTCAATTTGTGTGACTCCCGCGGTATAACAAATATATTCTGTACCGTGTAAAAAAAAATTCATTCACCGAATTAGCACCTACCCGCGTGGGGACGAGGAAGCATCCTGTTTGCACTGTCATACCGCTTTTAGTAGCAGCGGTGAGTCACAACGTCCGGGCCGGTTTCCCACGCCTATCAAACGTTTTCGATATCAAGGTGCCGTTACGTCCGCTCGAGATATTCGATAAAATTCTTGTTCATCGGTCTTTATGCGAACAACACCTTTAGCATCAACGACGAGCAAGCGCCGATTGCAAAAACTCGCCCGATTTACGACCGGGCGGAAGAAAAAAAAAACAACGGCCATAAAAGATGCGTTACGCCGGATTTCGGTAGGAGGAGGGCGGAGCATAAAACGGCATTCGGAGCGGATTCCTGGAACATTTGTAGAACGTGGCGAGGGGCCACAGCAGGAGTCCTCCCCCTCCCTTCAATGAAATTGGCCCATGGAATTGCTGGGATGTTTCTGCCTGCCGACCACACCCTCCATCTCAACAGGAATGTAAACGTTATGTTTTCAACCGCAGCCTTATCCCTCACAGTCCCTATCGCTATGTAAACAATCCAGGATTTCCTAACGACAAGCGTATTAATGCATTGACGGGCAATTAACATTCACTCCGTTGTAAGACCTAATTAAGAAAATGAAGGTTCTCTCCGAGTGGTCTCATATGGAAACTTTCAATTGACTGTGAGGCGTTGCAGTCTTCACCGCAGTGAGGTGTGCATTACAAATTCTGAAGGTGGGAAATTTAAGACGGCCAGGATAAGATGCGTTTACACCTCGTTACACGTGCATATGTTGTAAGAAACTATCATCCGGTATGTTCGAATATTAACGCGGTCCTCTTTAATCCTGTCTTCAGACGGGTCTTCAGAAGCATCCTGTCGGTAACTTGATGACGTGTCAAGGTTTACGATGAGAAGGTAGGATGTACGAAAGTGGATAATACCACGCTTTTGCGCCTGCCAATAGAATTTTAATTAATTTCTGTGCCCATTACGATTGAATTTTTAATAGTCGGAGAGCGATATTTGGCGACTGCAAATGGTAAGAATCCTGAAACAATAAATCGTTCCCATATCGTATTTAAATGTCTCCGAATATTAAACAATTCCTTGTCTAATAATCACATCCGAAGTTAATGCTCGCTTATATAAAGGACATGCTACTGAATTTGAAAACCGCAAAATATTTCCATGCTATACAAAATGATGCAAGTATTCCTTTCAATTAATACCGATATAATTGAACTCATCGAGCCATGTGCGTATGGTATAGAGATTTTGTATTGTCGCGTGTGCCTCGCACATTTTCAACGTCAAGTTCCCGCAAAACGCCCAATACAATTTTAACTTGAGCGGCCGTCAATGTTGAGTGGTCGATTAGCGTGCATTTTATAGCTGTCCGTTTAACGAATTGCCCTTCCTTCCAGGAACCGAACGACCGGTTAAAACCCTCCCCAATGATGTCCGATCGGTTACAAGCATAGCATTATGTAAAATAAGAATGCGTGTCTTTTACAAAACGGCAAGGCGACGTGCATACGATTCCGTGTTCAGATTTTCGTTCCGAAATGTCGTGCTCTCCAGATATCATCTCGATGATGGTCAGTAATGACGAGCTGTGTGTACACACGGTAAACAAGTACAGGGAGTGAATGGGGAGGGGGGGAGGGAGGGAGGGAGGAGTGAAAAAAAGAGGAAAACTTCCTTGATATAATGGCTCAAATTACCCCCCTCCCCCGCCCGCCAACCGAATTTCATACGACGGGTATTAAACCCCACGGTTGGTTTTTCTCCCGTTTTTCGGGCCCCTAATGAGAGGCCCGGAATGAGATCCATTCATTTAGATAGGACCGCTCCGGGAAAACATGAAAACTTCTTCGAGTCCGCAGAAAATGGAGAGGGTTTGAGGGTGAGAGAGAGAGAGAGGGAAGGAATTATGGAACAATTTGGTGTTTCATCGTACAACGGAATTGCACCAAACGGGGTGAAAAATAGATAGTTGGCAAGGATTGGCTAAATCAAACAAAAATATAATTTAATACAATACCAATAGTACCAAAATTAAATTAATTAAAACTTAATAAAATTCATAAGACAAAGGAACAGTACAACATAATTGTATAAGGAACAGTACGAAAAATATGTTTGGCTTGAAAGGAAGAAATGTCTATGCGTAGACATTTTTGGTAATCCATGATGAGTTTAGAGTACCAAACACTTAATCGAAAATGGCGAAAAGTGAAAACCGGTCTTCCGCTAACCAAACCAGCAACAATTATAGAATATAAAAGTTTTCGAAATTACAATTAGTGAAAATTAAAACTTCCAAGAACGTTCGCGATAGTATATAGTTGACAGTGATACAAAAGTAATTACCTTCTTCATTTAGCCGTTTATTTCAGTTTCAATTTTGAATAGTGAAGAATATTGAAATACTAACAATACACGAGGCACCAGAAAAACATGTTTAATTTTGACCCCGAAGCATTAGGATATTTGTCGTCTTCCCGCAGACGTATTTACCTCCCCCCCCAAAAGGCGTTTAGCGTTATAAACTCTTCCGAAACCAATTCAGAGCCGACGTTTGAGCCGGGTCGGGTCAAATTGGATTGTAATGCTTTTAAAAGCGAGTTGGTTGCGAGGGGCAGGGGAGGGGGGTGGGTTGAAGGGGGTTGATGTTCGGAGAGGACGGGAAAAGAGCGATGCCAATCCGTAAATTGGTATCCCCAATTAGATTGATGGGAGGGGGGGCCTCGGACCGGGAAATACAGTGCGGCGCTGAGAAAATTGTGTAAAAACGTTTTCCCAACTTGACCGCCTCCCCCCCCCCCTTCAAAGTGCCCAATGGAAGGTACACATGTCGGCCGGCTCTTAATACAACTGTTAATCAACTTCGGGGCTGCTCTCAAAGTTCTCAAATTGTTTCGGTATAAAAATTGTCTTCAACTTTTGTATTTACAGGAAAATATACTATTACAAATGGATAACACTATTTGGTGGAGCAAAAGTTACCGAAGTCAAAAACAGATATATTGAAATGTATATTCCGTTATTTTTAACGAAAGGAAACATTAAGAAGGCGTTTTCGATTGGAGAAAAGGAACAGACGCTTCTGTTTGAAGGGCGGGACATAAATATGGGCGCAGGCCCCTTTTATTAACCCCAGCCCGGCGCGCTCCTTTTCGAGTCTGTTGCACATTTCCGTGATGAAACATCCCGGGGGTTGTTATTACTATTGGGGTGGCGGGTGGACGAGAGGGTGCGGGAGCGCGTCACATGCTGCCCCTGTTAGCAACACCGGACAGAAGGGGAGTGACACGCGCTTCCAGGGCAATGTGGAATTATGACCGAGGTACAGTTCCGAATTTAGTATTTACTCGAGATATATATTAAAGACATCAGCGGAATACGCCGTATTGGAGCTTGCGGATTTAAATCAACCTGACCTGACACTGAATCCAATTGAGAAATTATTAAAGCTGCGGTCGGAATGATCGAAATTTACAGTCATATCGAGAAGGTGAACGAGTTTGTAGGTTCGTGATGTTTCTGTCTCCTCTCGCCGGTTTGGTCTTTTGCTAGACCGGTTTCGGCTGCTCGCCATCTTCAGTAGCGGTGTTAGTCACTGTTAGCACTATGGATGTTTTTTGGGCATCTTCACTGCACTGTCACTTTCACATGTACTGTAATGTTTGTCAGTATGTCAGTCGTTTATATATATATGTTATTGTTATTGGAGGTGCAGTGAGGATGCCCAAAAAACATCCATAGTGCTAACAGTGACTAACACCGCTACTGAAGATGGCGAGCGGCCGAAAAACCGGTCTAGCGAAAGACCAAACCGGCGAGAGGAGACAGAAACATCACGAATCTACAGTATTCCAACCCCTCGCAGACCACAAAACAGGTATATCAAATTAGTGAACGGGTTTCTTATCATTCGCCGATGAGGGCACAGAAGTAAACAGTGAGATCGGTTCACAGGGTTGCAATGTGGAAGAGGGTGGAGGAGGATATACTGTAGGCTAAACTGCGATGATAAACGGGAACGGATTTAGGGAAGAAAGGCCGGGGGGACAGGGGCCGTGATAAAGTGTATAGAAATGTTGGACCGGGCCCGAGAGTAAATTGGGGGGGGGAAGCTCGGGCCGACGGCTTTTATTAAAGCGGCCTCTCCCCTTCTTTATCTCGGGGGCCGCTGATGGAACGTCGGCCGCTCTCTCACCACCACCCCCGGGGCGATATTAAAGGTAATAGGCTACTGTTTGCAAGACTTTTGTGCCGACGTGTGCACATGTGGCAGGCGCCAATGTCCCGTTGCAATTTCCGGCGGGGGCGGCGGCACATCTGACATCGTGTCTGACTTTACACGGAGACGCGTTCGTTTATAAATTACGACGGGGCCAGAAGATGCCTCGCGTCAGGGGCGGGCGTCGGGACGCCCGACGAGTAGGAAGATTCTCCGTCGTTCCAATGATTTTCTTTTTAACTTTATTTATTGTACAATCAACTATATGCCAGTTATAGGTACAATTGCGGTTTGTGGAGAGAGGCGGGAATGGAATTTAAGGAAGCGTGATTTTGCGACTTCGTCGACTGTCGGAATGTTGAGGTCATTAAGGATGGTAAGAAGGACTTTTGACTTGGAATGTTTGGATGCGAGCGATATCGGATTTCTTGGCGGAACCCCATAGTTCTATTCCGTATGTCCGTGTCGGTTTTAGTATAGCTTTATGTATTGCCAGTTTGTTGACTATTGTCAGTTTTGATGTCCTTTTCAAAAGGGGTCTGAACAGTCCAAATTTACGATTTAGATCTGTTCTTTTCAGTCGGGTATCGGAATTTCACGTGAGTGGTTTTTCTGTATAGAGGCCGAAGTAGCGAGCCTGCTGTTGGGTGGGGATAGGAGGATTTTCCACCGCCGTTATGGGGTGTTTTGGAATTCATTAATATTGTATAATCAGTTGTAAAGTCAAGTTGGAACAATATAAATCAGCGAGTTCATACAGATATGAGCAAGCCGTATAGTTGTTTTCAACGGGTTTAATAAACCCAAAAATTAGCATATGCGGTAGGGTTTTTTCCTGAAGTTTTATATATTCGTTTATACATAGAACGGGCCTACTAGTGTTGCGTTTGGACGATCTCCAATAGAGTATTCTCTGGAACATTAGTTCAGTGTTCGGGAAGGAAACCGCAAGAAAAACAGCGTTGCGAAATGGGAACGGATTCGGCGCAAAGTACACAAGCAGTCGGCTGAAAGTAAATTGCGGAAGAGCGCCTTTCCTTTTATTAAATCCCCCCTACGCCCGCCCCCTTCTTCGCCTCTTCGGCTCCGGCTCCTGATGGAACGCCGGCTCTATATTAAAGGTAATAGGCGGGCCGAGCTCGTTACGCTACCGAACTTCGGTTTCGCGCCACAACCCCCCCCAGGCAGGGAGGCCACATGTGGCCAACGTCATCCGCCCACGAGGGGTCGCACTGTGTCCCAATTTTCATCTTTTTCCTTATACCCCCACGACGAATGGATTCTGTCGGCGTTCTGACAGCCTCGGAACGCTCTAATAAAATTAGTTTCTCGGGATGCAATATCACCGACGACCGCCTCTGAGAGATTACCGGGTGGGGGGTGGCTCGGGCCTACGCGCACCCCCCCCCATGTACAGGTCTAATTGAATTAACACCGCCGGCTCTGTTATACCGGTGCCAAGTTTCGAGCTCTGAAATGAATGAGAGCGCCCACAACTTTTGAGCTACACAATTCTGTATTATCTCTGTTTAACGGGCGTATTAAACACTGTATTAAATGCGCATCTACAAGGTTTGGCCAGGTAGAAATCGACCTTGTAAATAATTTTAACTAAAATAATTAAACGATTTTTTTTTCACGAGTAATGCACGAAATAACGTAGACAGCCATTTCCTACCATTCAACGGCGATTTCATTATTGAAATTTGAACAATAAGTCAAAAATTGCTTTGTCAAAAAAAGGTTGGAAAAAATGCCCTATTTTATAGATGTTTCGTCCCTCGTGTGTTCCGGTTTCGGTTTCTCGACACGTGTAAACTTGAACTTTATCTCATTGTTATTGAACTTAAATTGTTAAAGAATAAGAAACGAATCATATATATACTACATAGTAAAATTGGTGTAATTTGGGCTCAGATGTGGACTTTATTGTAATATCAGCAATAATGAAAATATTTTTATATTATATAATATTTGCATATACAAAAATTTCTTCTCTCTCTACCCTTGCAGAAGCTTAAAATTACACTTTCTAATTACAAATTAGTTGTTTCGTTTACATATTATAAAAGTTATTCGCCTTATTGACGTTCGGAACATCAACATCCTAACTTCAATTTTTGTTTTCGCATCAGGGCCCGCATTAAATAAGCCCGCTCGTTGTTGTTTTAATACAGCCACTCGAAAGTGGTTTCAGAGACAATCGACGCCTTGGAAAACGAACGCAAACAAATGAGCGGGCTCACTTTGAAAACTTAATTACGACCGGCTTCACCGATCCGTCCCAAGGGCTAATTGTCATGGAAATGGAGCGAATTCGACCGGATGAGGAAATGGCGGCAACCCTTCAGCCGCCGGGCATTCGCTGCAAGCCAAGTTTCTTCGTCAAAAATTGTGCTGACCCGGATAAGATACTTTTAAACCATTGGAAGTTATAAATAGTGTATTTTATTTTAATTAGATTTACAATGAAGTTGGAATCATTGAGGATTCAGTTGAGTCGGGTCCGATATATATTTCTCCCGTTTATAATTTGAAAGTAGATAAAAACTGTTGTCGGTTGAGTTTTAATTAGTCGGGGATGAGCGAGTGGGCTAGGCAGGGGCGAACAATGCCGGTGTTTACCCGGCTAGGGGTTTCTGTCGCCGCGAGAAAAACAGGTCGATAGTTGACTCGAAGGTTTTTCCATCTCTCTTCCTCTCGGCCGGCCTCTGTTCCACCCTCTCTTTCCCTTTGCATAATATATTTTCAATAAAGTCGGAGTGGCCCGGCACGGAGGCCCGAGCCTTGAGTAATGTCCCGTCCCCGTTCCTTTTGTTCTTCTTCTTCTTCTTCTTCTTCTTCTTGTTTGGGGGTGTGGGCTCGGGGTGGCGCCCCCTAGATTAAGTCCTCCTTCCAGCCCTGCACGCCGGTGGCCGACGCTTCCTGTCCCTTTCGCCCCGGCCCCCACTTCCGGCTTTATTTCCACTCGGACTCCTCCGTAGCGCCGAGAGGAATCCTTTGAATAAATACCGGAGAGGAAAATAAAAGGGACGGCGTTGAGAAGTGGTCATACAAAATATCCAATATCGGGGGCAAATAATCCCTATTATTATTATTCGAGAGCCTGCGTTCAATTAGTTATTTTCGGGACTTTTAACAACAACTGTGTTTCCTTTTTATATTGCCCATAAAAGGCCCGTATCAATTGCAAACGTTCGTCGGGGCCTCGTTAACTGCTGTCGCCGCGAAAGTACGCCACTCGGGCCCGTTTCTGGCCACCCCGCGTCATGATAGCTGTCAATTATCATGGGGGGTAGTACTAGTGACATTAGGGTGAGGGAGCGCCGACACTGGAGGCTCACTCCTAATATTAGCAGTATTGCTTGGGCCCCCTTCAGTCATCCCCTACCGCCACGACCGCCCTTCTCTTAGCCCATTCAATTCTGTCGAACACGTCTACTCCAGACACGGCCGACGTGATATACAATAGAGATGACGGTCCATTTGTGATGTACTGTATGGGGCCGGTGGCGGGGCGGTAGGGGGAGCTTTTGTCACGGGCGGGATGAAAGTGGACCGCCGCCAGCCAACTGTCTCGGCCCCCGCCGACACCAACCCCTAACTACTTCCTCACCGGCTTCAGTCGAAACGTTCAACCGGCTAAACGCCCCAAGTCACGGAAGCATTCCTAATACATTTTGATCAATTCCAATGCTCCTATAAATCGAGGATACACCCACAAGACTCAACCCAAATCCCACATTCACACTCCAGGCACATAGAGTATAGGGTACAGGAACGGCCCTGTTCAGGCTCCCAAAAGGACAGGGTGGGCCATAAACATTATTAATTATTGAATAACTTACAGAACGAGAATTAAAACTCAAAGAAAAATAATTTGTAATACTTTTCCTGTAGTGCGAAGGGTTGGAAAACCGATTTGAAATACGGCGCGTCTAACGCTAACCCGCACGACTTCGATTGATAATAAGAAATACGGCGTATCGAATACTAACCCGCACGACTGCTATTAATTAATAAGCATTTATTAGTGTTGAAATAGCCAAATTGCAGTAAAGGTGAAGTGACAACCGAACACGGTCTCCAAACCAGCCAAAGGACTGTAAAAGAGGGATGGTAAAAAAATTAAACAGAACCAAAAAACTAATAGTTTTTTTGTTAGTTCGATTAATTAGTTGCAATTTTTAGTTTGAGGTAAATCGGTTGAACCGATTGCATTGATGAGAGCAGAGGCGGAAGATTATGTGTGGTATTTGAAAGTAAATACAGACTTAACAACAACAATGACACTGTCAATACAGTGGTAGGATCTTTCAGTCAACGGCCTACTGAGCTGCCGAAGAAGGCTATCCGTCGAAACCGGTCTAGCGTAAGACTATAGAGCGGAAACAGAACTATAGCCGACAACTAATTCTAGGATTCACGCCAGTACCGCTTATGACTGATCGACAACTCATTCGATTATCCCGCGTTTTAAATTAATTAGGCAATTGAAACTATCGTAATTCGTAGTCTACCGTTTTTCGTCAATTTTGTGAAATCCCGCAAAATCGGAAGAGAACCGCCCCCCTACACACAACCAACCAATAAAGCGTTCATCCGCCTGTCAGTATATGGGTACGGGGGCGAAATTGAAAAATGAATTATTGACAGGGTCGATATTACAATTATAATAAACTGGCGATGCCCGGGGCGTGATTGCATTATTTCCCGTATTGACGCTTCGGCTGTCGGGCCCGCCGCTCTAATATTCATGCCCTAATAGTACAGTCCGTCCTATCGGTCCGGGTCTCGCCAAATTGAATCCTATCGGGGGATAAAAATCGGACGTTCGGTTTTTTTTTTATTTAGTATTTTTTTTTCGTGGCGGAGAGTCTATTCCGCACAAGAGGGCCCCCCCCCCGTCCGCGCTCTATTATTAATAGCGTGCTTGGGGTCGGGGGCGAGGGTACACCTGCCCCGTGTACAGGTGTTCCGTTCGCCGGTTTCAAAGCGTAACCGGTTTGAATAATTGATTGGGGCCCCGGGCCGTTCTGTACGGACGTCGCAATTACTGTCGCCGGTACACGGCCGGAAATTTGCGATTTCCCCGCTCTTAATTAGTTCGAATCCGCCGCTGTCTTCTCGAATTGTACAGTTGTTGTCGGTGCCTATTGAAGCGTTTCGACTGTCAATATTGGACGCCCTAAAAATCGTATCTCTAAATTACATTGTCACCTGAATTGTAACGCAGCAGTTACATCCATCTCGTTTAATCAATTCGAATCGGCTAACGAAGGATAATACGTTTCGTTGACTAGAACTCGAATAGAATATTTATTACAACAAGATTGGGATTTTATAGTAGAAAACGGCCCATACTATAAGAAATTTTAGATAACATGTTATTTATTTTTCTGTCACAAGGTCCTCAGAAGCCGTCTGAAAATTAAACCCATATATATTTACTACATATATAGTTCTTGACTGCAGTTTCGTGCCTTCAATAACGCTGGAATTTCGGCGAAACTGAATTTCGCCGTCTGAAATGGCGGCCGCACTCTGAAAAGAGTACGCACAGTTGTGCCAGTAATTGCGGTATTGCTCCGTCGAGGAAAATCCAATTCTACCGATAGACTCGAACAGTTTTCCGAATTTCGGGGGATGAAGTGATGCGTAGGTTGGGGTGGGGTGGAGGAGTTTTTGAAATGAGACGAGAGCAAAGTCCAATATTAAACAGTTTCAGGTGGGCCCCCATGCCCGCTTTCCTAATAACTGCGCGGTCCGACTCAACCCCCCGAACAATTGAAACGCTTTAAACCCACCCCCCACCCTCTTACCGACCGCCCTCCGCCGGGCCTTTGTTATGCAGCAGTTGAGAATCCATTAAATTTCATGCGAAACCCCGCAGAAAGTTTAACGACCGCTACTTTGCGCCAGCCGTTAAAGACAACTCATTCCGTGCATTGCTACAATTGTTGTCCGGGATTGCAACAGAGTTGTACGCGGAACGGTGCACGTTTAGAGAGCGATACTAGACTAGGACGGTTGGGAGTGAAATAGATTTTTACCTTAGAATTGTTCAGTGCACAGTTTAGAAACGATAGTACACAATCGTCTACTTCTAACTGTACGTTTTTTCTTTATCCTTTTTATTTCGTACAATCAACTTACATTACATATTAGTACAATTGATGGTAGCAATGAGGACTTTTGGCACATGAACAATTACGTAATGATTACACAGCCGTCGTGGCGGGGATAATGGATGGGTGGTGGAGGAGAGTGACTGAAGGAGCAAATTAGGATGAGGAATAAGGGGCGGCAATGGAACTTGAGGAACCGGGATTTTGCGACTATTAGGGGTATGTTGAGGTCATGATGGATTGTTTGATTAGTAACACCAGAAATTCGGGTATTGATCTACTTATCTTTATGTTTTTTTTAGATCATTCTCATTTCTGTTTTGTGTGAATGTTCCGTCTCTAGTTGATGTTGACCCGAGTATGGAAACGCGTTGACAACGTTATCGGTTTAACGTTGTTGTAAGCTTAATAATTAAACGCGTCGAGGCGTTGTGGGGGGGGGGGGGTGGGAATTGGCGGCGAAACGTCTTAAAAACCGTTTAACGGCCGTAATTCATTATTCAACGTTTCGTGGCCGAGTGCCGAGTTTAACGACGGGCGTAAAGCGATGTTAAAGCGGGCCCACTTTGTATGTGGAGTCGAATATGAAGAGTCGGTTTTTACTGCCGCCGCGATCAAGCCGAGGTGGGAACAATGGCGGGAGTCCCGGTACGGGAATTGGCGAGATGAAGCCCGCTCGTAAACTTGATCCCGGCTAAAGTTTTGCCCGGCTGCCCCCCTTAACACGGGCCCGCTCTTAACCTTTGGATTAGGGCCGTTAGGTTTTATTCGGCGCCAGCAACAGTCCCTCAGGGCTCACGGCCCGTTCGTAGCCGGCACCGTTTACTTTTCTCCATTTTTCACCCCCTTTTTACCCCCACTCGGGGCCGCACAATTTCCCGGCACTCGTCGACGCACGGCGACAATTGGGAATTTTTTTCTCCTGGAACGCGATGTCCGGAATAAGCGTGTTTTTCCTCGTCGATTTGATTGGCCAGTTGCAAAAATAATGCAAGATTTAGACCGAATTAAATGTTTGTTCGCATTAAACACAGGAAAAACTTCAATGACATATAAAAGATGTAAACAACATTGCTTATTACCTCTAGTCCGTGTGTACGAGTCAAGTTAGAGAAATACTGCATTATTTTGAATTTTTTTCACTTTTGAATGTTTAAATTATGTCTGTGAATAATTGTCTAAACTTTGCAAGCCACACTGCCTAGTTTGTTCAATTCCGAATATATATGGAGACCTTTACCTTACAGCGGGATTACTTAATTCGTCTCAGTGTGTGCAACTTGCGTAGACGGGATCGAGGCCGAATCGTCTGCAAATTTGATTCACCGCGACATAAAAGGAATTGAAGACTGTTGGATTCAATTCAGGGCATTGTACACTGTACTGGATTGGGTGGTGAAAACCGGAGTCAAAGGGGAACGGCGCGGAAGCAACAGCCTCGCAAACTTCCCTTCGGCCGTTTTCATGTCCGACCCGCGTTTCACAATTACACCGAGCCCAATAATTGTTCTTCCTTTTCGCTCTTTTTCGAGCCCTTTCCTACTTTACGATTCTCTCTCCCCTTTTTCTTTTATCGCCGCCCAAATGTTTTGGAAGATTCGAAATTTTGATTCGGAATTTCCGAAGTGTTTGCCTCACATAGCGGGGATATGAACGCGGCCCTGTCCCCCCTTCCGTCTCGTGTCAACACCGCCCCAAAAACCATACCTGTTATGTAAAGTACTTTGGAACCGCATTATCCTCCCTACGTTTTACCTTCGCCCAATCTATTATACACAATGGGGTCTAATTTCTCTCAATTCCGGTTGACAGAGATACACGGCTTCGATTTCTTCTCGGGCGTCACGCATGTTTTTCTATTTTCAGTCTGTTAGATTGACTTACGTAATGCTCAATACACTCTATATGCATCAATCTGAACAATTCGCTTTATAAAATATATGATTTAAACGTATGAATAGAACACTGATAGTGCGGATTATACGTTTGTTTGTAGTGACTCGCGGGAAGAACAATATAAAGTTTTGAACTTCGAGACCTTCATAAAGGGCATACAGATTGCGTCTGTAGTAATTATGCGTTAAGTATCTCAGTATATTACTGAGTATAATGGTAACGACTGGGCCCTCCCTTTGAAGTTGAGTAGATGATAGTTTTGTAGGGCAGTTCTTCGCAGATTTATACGCGCCTTTAATTGGAGAAGGGCAGCAGGAGACGGGGGACAGGGCCGGTTACCGAGATTGGCAGTGGTATCGATTCCCGCGGCGGTACTAAATGGGGGAGGGGGGGGGCGGTAGTTCCGTCTCGCCGTGGCAGTTGCCGAGGGCTTTATACCGCTCGGTCAGCACAAATTACCCCCGGCACCGCAGCCACCCTTAAATCGATTCCCGGGGCCCCTTCCCCCCCCCCCAAACTTTTTACGCCGTAGCCCCGCCAGCACCCAGGTGTAACCTTAATGGGGCTCATTCAACATGTATATACACTCTGGATAAGGGCTGACCGCCTCCGCTGTAAACTTTCGCCCTCAGGGACGGTCTACGGTTTTCCGATCCGCCAACAACAAACCGCGTATTTGAGACGGCTTAATACATTAAGTGACCGCCACCGGACTAACTTCCGGAGCGGGGGTCAACCCCGTGCCTGAAGAAAACGGTGGGGGAAGACGTTGTAACGTTGTTAAGCATTGTGCGTTTAACTATAATGTTCAAAATGGTTATTGTGATGCCCCGCGAATGTTCTTCAAGGATCGAAAGAACCCTACTCCTGTAGCCGCTGTGCTTAATACATTAATATTCCCAACTCTTATATCTCCATTCTGCCTATTGTCTCTATTCGATTTCGAACTTTTTATACCTCTCCCATGACTGTTTTTTTTATAGTTCTGTCTAATTCTAGAACCATAGAATTATGTCTGTGAAATCCAAACGGTCCCTTATACATATTTTTCTTTGGCTTCGTACCGGCGTCTCAAACCATTTGTTGTAAGATGTCAAACGGGAGTTTATATCCCTCCGTTTTATTGATTTTAGACATGTAAATTATCCGCCCCGACTTTATAGCCGGCTCCTCACGTCCTTCCGCCGATGAAATTCCGGACGGATGCGTCGAACTGTTGTCCGACGGCTGAGACCCATTCAATCCATTCAATATCGGCATCGGCTTTTCGCTAAACCGCACGCGGTACAGCGCCGACGTCGTCTTCGGGTAATTTCAATACAGCGCCCACGGCAATATCCTACCGGGAGAGAGAGAGAGAGAGAGAGAGAGAGAGAGAGGGAGGGAGAGAGAAAGGGCCATTATATTCGAATCCTGCCCCTGGAAAAAATAAAAAACAAAGAGCGGCGATAAAAATCAAAAGCCTATAATTCCACATGGCACGTGCCATGTGCCAAAAACGGCGTCGGTCGTAGGGGGGGTCATCGAGAACCATACCGGAATTTCATATGCACAGAGCTACAGGTGCATTCAATCGTTTCCAAGCATTTAATTACGCTCTTTTTATTTCACGGCTAAATTCACATTATCAAAAAGTAGAAGGGTACAAGAGGGAAAAAGAATTGTACGTAATTTATAATAGAAAGATAATAATAATAAGTTAAGCTTATATTTTTTATTTTTCAGTTTAACTCAACATATAATGAGATATATGTACTTATATAAGAGCTGAAAATAATAAGTAACTATAAGAAACTTTATAATGGAAATGTCCGGACTTAACCCGATTGGACACCCCGATGGGTATGTAAAAGTAATTTCCCTACTTTTTAATAAAGGCCAAGGTTTACTACCGTTATAAAAGGCTGTATTTGTTTTTAATTTAAACTTTAATTACTTTTCGACGCTTTAAGTTTCCTGTTTCCACTCGGGGTACTTCAACGGGATTAGCGGTAAGCCTGGCAATGACATTTTTTCTATAATAAACGTCACATCGCCTTTCGAAAATATTTTTCGGAAAATTCAAATCAGCGGGGACCGCAACCCAAAGGGGGTGATTTATTTTTTTCGATTTTCCTGTTAACGTACTGTGATTTATATAATTGGGAATGATGATCTTTAAGTTTTTCCTTTTATGACATTTCTGTATTTGTGCAGTATCAATTTCGACTAATTAGAATCAATGATTGCTTCAGAAAACTTAGGGCAGTCGAGCTAGTGGAACTGAAAAGGGTGTGATCATAAATTACGTCGCTGGTTATTTTTTTGTTATGTTTTTGATGCTCACTCAACGTCTGCCCCGAAGGCCTAAATGTCAGGGACTAGGGCGCTTAAAAAATATCGTTGCTCAAGTCCCGAACAACCGGCCAGTAACAGGAGAAGAAAGTTAGCAATTCATTAGGATTAGGGAAGGCGGCGGCGGCGGCGGGAATTAATCTTGGTAAATTTCTTAAAGAAAGTTTGCATTTACGAGGAGAGGTAAAAAGAAGGGAAGGAAAAAATAGACGCTTCCTTTAAATTCTTTGTAATCAATTGAGTTGTCCCTTTGTTCTTGTGACGCTCCGATTAATTTGATTATGAGGGGGGCGAATTGTTTTTAGAAATTGAATTCTCAAGAAAGTCCCGGACGCTTGGCAAAATAAATAAATACTTTAGACGAGAACTACTACATTTTACTCAATTATATTTGTATCAAATCGCACTGTCAATGAATATTTGAAAAAAAATTTAAGTCACGACTTAAATTTAAATTACATTTTCCCCCGAATGTTATAGTCCTATACCGGAAGATTTGCCTATTTACTAACTCAGAAACTGTTACTCTGCATACAAACAATTAAAATAATTTATCGGAAAGGAACTGAACATTCCTGACTTGCAGTCAAAAGAGGCGGGCTTTGTATTCGCCCGGTTTATGCCCGAAATGGGATTTGGCGACTTGAATTCGCGCTTCGGTGAACAGTAATCGTTTCTGAAATTAACAGCGGGACTTTCAGCAGAGCCGATTCAATACAAAGGAAAAGCCGTTTCGAATTTTGGCCGGTAGTTGAAGATAATTGAATATTGACGGAGTAAATGAAAAAAAAAGTTGAAAGTATTAAAGTTATTATTGTGTCTTCTGGACATGTTGAGAAGCAATCAGTGCGCAAATTCGCTCGAATTCGGAAACTTTCTATATCCTTGAGTTCAAGCTAGTTTAAGTTGCGTTAGTAAGACTGAACTTGACTTGAAATCCTTCTAGATTGAAAGCCATTTCATTTTTTCTACTTCTCCAGCCAGTTTCTTTTCAATTATAGCGAATAGTAGTTTATTTATAATTAGTTTACAATTAATTAAATTTGATCTAGGAAGAATTTACGTTGTACATCGTCTCACTTATACCTTCAAAATAATTTATGCAGGCCATGTTCGATTCTTATAATTACTATTACAGGTATAATCCATTAGTAATTAATTTCGGACGGATTTTCCTCGCTTACGATTGGGAGCATAATAACCTAATCGAAGTAAGCCTGTCGGCGTTAGGGGCTGTAATGCCCCCTCTTGTAAACTTGATCAAAGTCAAACCGACTTAGCGCTCCTCGCCACCGCACACCATTTTCGCGGCTGGTTTCTGTCCGCAGCCCAAATCAACTTCAGTGAGAGCGGGGCTTTTGAAAAGGCGCCAATAGACAGGTGTCGATACCGGGGCCGAGATAGAAACGACGGCATATCCAATTTGGTTAAGAGGGTATCCTTCATCTCAGCCAACCCACCTTCCCCCCCCTCCCTCTGGAGCGTTTCCTCCCTTCTGGGGGGACAGACGCGGCACCGAAGACGTTCAATTTCAATCCGGCAAATTCGGGGTGAAGGAGACGTTGAATCTGAGTGTGCTCGAAATCCCAATTCCGTTTACCGCACGCGAATATGTATCTGCGCCGAGAATTAAGCAATATTTGGTAGAACAAAGCCCCCGTTTGTTGTTGAGTTTCTATACGATTTTATTCTATTTTTCTCTATTTTCCGTTGACAAACAAGTTCGGCTTCATTCCACCGAGGTGAATTACTCTGGAGAGAAATAGAAAGTCTCTGGGATTAGTTATTTATTAGTTTTATAAAAACCGACAAGGACAACTCGGGGTTGTCACCAAGACATCCAACATCCGGAGATTCCAATCGAAAGTTCTTCGAACCACCCTTAATGCTCCCCGGTGTGTTTCAAATCGCACCAATTATAACGAATGACCTCGACATACCGAAAGTTCCATTCCCGCCTTACTACTGAATCTAATTTGCTCGTTCAGTCACTCTCCTCCATTACCCTCCATTATCCTCACCACGATAGCTTAAACGCCAGACCTCGGACGGTTGTTAAATCGTGTCAAAAAGCGCCATCATCGGGTTGTCTCTTTATCGAGACAAACACGTGAAAAATATACACGTATCGATTGCACGTATATCAAACTTGTTCTGTTTTGCTAACTCAAATAATTTCCCGTGTTTCCGAGGAAATTAGATAAAATTACGCGGTTGGAGTATGGCAAGATTTATTGGTTGGAGGGGGCCGGAGCGGAATTTATGTGTCGGGAATTGTGTGGAGGATTCTTCTTGGGGAAGACGCGTGCTCCGCCGGAATTGATGAGCGTGCACTAGTGTGCGGGGGCGGCGGGGGCGGCGGTGGCACAGTCAGCAAGTGTCAAGTAGCCCCCGGCCGGCCAACCTAACAAGTGCACTCTCCCATCACTGCCCTAGCCAAATTGGTTAGACCTTCCTCTACCTCTATGCGCCTAAACCCCAACCCCCACCAGCCCTTAACCCGGCAACTCTCTTTCTCTCTCCCTCCCTCCCTCTAAGCCTGTTAGTAGGAGTCCTCCTCCTCCTCCTCCTCCTCCTCCTCCTCCTCCTACTCCACCTCCTACGTCTTTCCTTTCTTCTGCCCTTCAAAGGGAGTAGGAAAGCGCCGCGGGACAAAGGACGATCGTCTTTAATTTGGATCGATATCCCATCTCCCCCAACCCTCTCCACGTATCCAATTTAAAGGATAAGGAAAAGACAGCTTGTGAGAGGCTTATCCCTTTGGCCCTTGATCTATTGTTTTAAAACTGTCAAAATGAAAATGAATATAACGAGATACGCCAGCGCATAAAGTTTATTTTATACGTAATATAGTTTCGAGTTGGGAGACAGATAATCAGAAGCGTCACCGATAAATTCGCTTAGTTTTTTCACTACATTCAACGAATCATATCCCCAAGGAAGTATACATAAAATCAGCGTAGCAGTAAGAGAAATTACACTTTCCTTATGTGCAGTAAATTATTAAAACTGTTGAGGAAGACGCAGGACGAAACCAGCGGTGTCGGGCCAGAAGAGCGGGCTTCAGCATCAAAATCCTTCGAAATCATCTACAGGATTCACTTTTATGCTTGTACATGATAAGAACACAATGTTAGGATGAACATACGAAATTGTTTTATACAATTATGATATTTCGTTGTTCTTGGAATAATTTTGATTGAACTAAAATTTGGATGGGGACAATATCACTCGTTTTTAGTAAAACTCCAATATTTTAATGAGCCTCAGATTTATATCGCATCGAACGTGTTAAAATTTAATCTTGGGCTCAATTTTAGTATAATTTATGCGAATAAATCTGCTGAAACTTGCTGATTAGAATAGTATGAGCGTTAAAAGAATCAGAGGAGAATTTATTGGGTTGACAACTAAGTAATTGCGGAATTCACCAACAAGTGGCGTTGTACATATTTTTAAGTGCGTCAACATCTTTGCACGGATACGATTATTATTTGGTAAACGTTTTTATTTGGTCCTTTCTGAAACATTCGGTATCAAAATTACATTGACGAGTCGAATAAAGGCCATTATCGATTCAGATCGCCATATTTCAGTGAGGGACATTGCAGAGAAGCTGAATTCGAAACCGTCTACGGCTTATCTGTGCAAAGATGTTGACGTACTTAAAAATATGTACAACGCCACTTGTTGGTGAATTCCACAATTACTTACTGCAGGTTCGTGATGTTTCCGTCTCCTCTCGCTGGTTTGGTCTTGGACCGGTTTCGGCTGCTCGCCATCTTCAGTAGCGGTGTTAGTCACTGTTAGCTATACATATACTGTGGCGTGTACAGTACATGTGAAAGTGGCAGTGCAGTGAGGATGCCCAAAAAACATCCAAAGTGCCAACAATGACTAACACCGCTACTGAAGATGGCGAGCAGCCGAAACCGGTCTAGCAAAAGACCAAACCGGCGAGAGGAGACAGAAACATCACGCACCTACAGTATTCCAACCCCTCGCAGACCACAAAACAGGTATATTAAACTATCCACAATTATTTAGTTGTCAACCCAATATTACATTAATGTTCGCTATTTATAAATATATGAATACTGAATCTGTATGGACTGATTGAAAGGCTTTCTCGAATAAACGAAGGAAATGTGTAACTGTAGGCAAATATTCGTCGCGGATCGGATTAATCCTCCCTTCTCTATTGGCCCCCTCCGCCTTGATTCGCCTAGGAGGGCCCGACCGACATTAGCGCCCGGAGAGAGGGAATAGCCCCAACTGTTGACACAATTAGCATTGTGAGGGCGGGCGGGGGCGGAAGAGCAGCTGGACACACACTGGACCGATATTTGTAGTGTTGTGGGGGGGAGGGGGAGGGGGGTTGATGGGGGCCCAACTTTAATTGAAGGAGCCCGGCCATGCCCCGGCCACCCTGAGGTGGCCCTAACGAGGCCCCTTAAGAGGGCTCTACCGACCCCAGGATTTGAACCCCTTTATTGTTAATTATCGTACGACTAGGGCCCCACCCAGCCCTACAATAATGGATCGATTCTAACCAAGAACGGACCTAGAAGATTGTGGTGGTCGTGTTACTGCTTATTTGATGGTGGTTGGAAGCTACTTCGAACAATTTGGGATAAATACACCAATACCTGTATATATACTATAAACGGTATGATTATTATCAGTTATGCGATTTTCCCCCTCCGCAAATATCTTTGTTTAAACACCTTCGGGCTATTCGACATCGTTAGAATGCTCTGGTACTCTAACAGCCTTATAATACTAACCCGCACGACGCAGAAGTTATGAACCTTGCATTTCATTGCGCCGTAATGAGGTACAATATTAGGTAATATTACTATATATTTAAATTGAGCTAAAAATGATCAAACTTATTAATTTAAGTTTGAAAAATTTGTATTTTCTGCAATACTTACTGGGGTAAATAAATACTGGGGTAATAAATCGAATTATTGTAGAAAGCTTATATTATTATTATTATTATACTAAATTCTACCATTCAAAAAGTCGCATGTAATGCGTACTGTTCTATTCATTGTATGACTTGAATATAAACCATGGAAAGGATACAGCAAGCGTAGTCTCAGTACCTTAGTAGGTTACAAACTTAAACTCCCCTATAAGAGCGAGCTATTATACTTGAGATTGTTTTACCAATTGTCCGAAATGTCACAAATTAGGGTTGCGCCGCCAAAATGGGCCGCTGCGGACAGGATTCGAACCTGTGCGGGTAAAACCCATTGGATTTCGAGTCCAACTCCTTAACCACTCGGACACCGCAGCATGACTTGCTGTTTTTGCTGTACTGTTCTTCGGCGAATAATCGAGTACGATTTTCGCACTATATATTACGAAATACGCCAACAATGTATTACACAAGTACGTATTACACTGTAACGTGTATTTACGGATTCAGGTCGGCCCCAGTAGTTGTCTAGTATTGCATTACTGCATAAATTCTTGAAGTGTAGGGGGGCACTCCGGAGGGCTGTAATCGGAGTACATCAACCCCCCATTTCCTTTTTGTTCACTTAACCCTCCAACGCTGTAATATTATGTAAATGTCCAATCTCTAGGTCCCTGTTCCGCCGATCCCGTTGGAGTAGCGGACGTAATTTTGGGTTTCGTTTTACCTCTTGTAGTCTGTACAGCGGTGTCATCAATACGTTAACCGAGAAGTGGGGTCGATTCGTTCATAATATTTCGTGGCCCCTGTACAGTCCGCCTAGTTTGATGATAGCCAAACAGTACCCAAAATAACATATCCCAGATGTGGTACAGGTTTCGCCCATATTTTTATTTGATGTTGAACAATACCGAGAGTACCACGCTGTTGTAGGGTATTTTTGTCAGTAGAAATATGTAATCTTCTCGAAAAAAAATACTAATCCACGAGATGAATTATATTAATCGTAATTTCAGACGAACATTCAGACAATTCCTCAGTACGAAGGATGAAGAACTGTTGGGGGCTAAATTTCGGGTCTTCGATAGACCTCGTGAAATGATCACGGCCGACGGCAATAGAACCGAATCGGCATCCAATAAAAGTTAATTTGGAAAAATGAGGCCTTTCAATTGGTGATCGGCATTAAAGGCTCGTATATTTTATGTCGGGAGTTTTCCGTGGGCTATTAAGGAATCGGACGGGACAAATTGTTCGCGGGGGATGGTGAAGGGTTGTTGAGGGGTGGTTGGGTGGTTTCAATCACATTACTTTCATGAATCGAGAGAAATGCGGAACAGCGTTGGCCGCGGCAATGGGCAATAGAATTAGGCCCGCCCTGGAAATATGGTGTATCAACGGCCGTAAATCAACTTTAATAATTTATTAAAGCGCCGGCCCCCCAGCCCGCCTGCCCCCACGAAACGATTTCGGAGCCATTGGCTTTCTCTGTCCGCGTTGAATTGTATTCCAACTATTCAGTTCGGGCCGAAATCGTTGAATAATGTATCGCCGCTCTTCATCGGTATTTGTTATTTGAAAATAATTCATCTCCCCGCCCGGGTTTTCGCCCGGCCACCAGAGTAGGTCGGCGGATCATGAATAAAATCTATGATTTTCGATTTCGTTACGGTCGAAAACGATGAATTTGTACGCGATACGAACCCCCCGCCCCCGCCCCACGCCACGGGGGCGCGTATCATAATTCCCGGAACGTAAGGTCCCGAACAAAGCATTCATTAGCTCGTATTTCATTGGGGGGGTGGGAATTTGAATACGTCACGACATTCCGACAGAATATATATACACAACCCCCGCTGTTTTCTAATGAGCCCGCCCGAGTTAACGAGCCCCCCCACTCGTAATCAATTCAAATTTGCAATTTCGCAGTCGTATTTTAACTTGGTCCGAAATATTGAGGCGTATTTGGACAGAAAGGCCCGTGCAAATTATGAAAATATCGTGTCCACTTTCACACGAAATTAAGACATTGTAAATTCGCATTTAATTCTATTTTATTTAGTTCGTAAACATCACCGTGTATTATTCCCTATTTATGATTTCGGACGATACAAAACCTTCGCGATTTTGATCAATACATGAGATAACAGTTACGTTTAGCTATTAAAATTTCAGCCGGTGACTGCAACCGACAAGAATCGACAAATCGGACGGTTGAATCCTTCAGGAAATGTAGCTCAAGATTTCACCGCCCCGACTGAAATATTGATGGGGAAGTGGCTCACCAATTATTAACCCCGGAATTGGTGGTGAGGTGATGGGGGCGGGGGCGGGGGGGAGTTTCGGACGGAAAGCACGGTAAATGACCAGTTGATTTATTTATTTGGTTTTGCAGAGCGGTGCAAAACGAAACGGGTCGGGGTGGGCGGGGTTGGTACGGCGCTATTCTCGGTTATTGTGATATTTAGCGGCGTTGAGGAGAAACAAACACGATCAGTTCTGAGTAAGCCGGAGGCCGCAGCGTATTGACATTGACGGGGGTTAGTGAGGTCGGAAGGGTGGGGGGGGGGGGGAGCGTTTCTTCGAAACTGTTGGAACAATCGGGTCACGCCGAGTTGAGGGAGGAAAAGGTTTACGGTAGGGCGGTAAACGGATTATTAAGTTTGAAAATTCATGAACCGCCCCCACCCCCCCGGGCCGAAAAAGGTGGGCCCGCACACCGTCCTAATAATGACGGGTTGACGGCGGAACCCTCGCTTCAACCACGAATTAAATGAATGATGAACACACACAGGAGGAGAAACCAATATTTCGGAAAAACCAACAACGGTCTCCGGGTATAATGACTGTTTGCACTGACAATAAAATTGTTACTTTCCAAGCCGTCCGCTTCACAAACCGCAAAAGCCCAGACACCATTAAATACCTCCTCTGCACCAGTTTATTCCTGATTAACAAAATTAGTAGAACTTAATTAGAAATTCCCGTTTGTTGAGGCCACTCGTGGCCAATTGATAAACGGCCACGGTGTAAATTTTTGCCATTGCAATATTTTTTTCGTTTCGTTTCTAATAAAGTTAATTCATTTGTCCGGTTGGCGACAATGAAACTGCTGCTTTTATTCTGCCAAAAGTTAATAGAATATAGAATAGAATAAAGTCTATAAATAAACATCTGGTCTGAATTATGTCCTCTTCATCGCGGGTCATTCCTCCCCGAAGATACCGCCTGATAATACTAACCCGCACGACACACAAGTTTTGAATCTTGCATTGCATTGCGCCGTTAAGTTGCGAAAAAAATTTCTTTATTCCAAAACAATAAGACTTGTACATCGCAAAATAATTTCTGCAATACTTACTGGGTTGCAGAATGAATTGAATATGTGTGGAAATCTTATATTATTATTATTATGATACTAAACAAATCGCATGCAGTAAGTCTGTTCTCCCATATACAAATTCTAGAATTAGGCTTGGACCTCAGTAGTTATGATAAAAACTCATTTCTGTCCTGAACTCATAGATTTAACAGTTTTGAAATAAGAATTGAGCACCCCAATCTATCTTCCTTTTCATATTACTAGCTTCAATATTCAATCCGTACAGTAACTTCGTTTCGTAGTGATCGCATAGCTATTGATGTATTAATTTATTCTCCGTCTCTATTTTTCCCTTTAGCCGGTGCGATATATCATATCGAGGGATAATTGACATTATTGCACCGCGATTCCTGAATACAAATGTGCACATTCTAGACGCGAAGAATGCCCCGCTCGTTATTCATTCGCCGCCTCCGCCGTTTAAAATATTAAACGGGCGGCTATTAAAACAGAATACAATTTTTTTCTCCAGTGACTCCACTTCTCTCTCTCTCTCTCCCTCCCCCCTCTGGGGGCCCCCTAATGGGGCGGGCTCGGACGTGCCCGAAGCCCGATGACTTGGGCCCAATAAATTTCCCCTTCCCGACGGTGGCGAATATAATTGGTTCGATGATTAAAACGGCAACACTTGGCGCGCCCAGACTCTAATTGCCCGGGTAATTTCAACACACAACATTCGTTCGGACGATGGCCAGAGTGCATTTTAATGCGCCCCCTGGAGGTGGGGGGGGGGGTGGGGAATGGGGCCGGCCCATCGATATTCCATTATTAAAACTACTAACGCCAAATATGGTACCGCCCGAATCGGTTGAAATTATCGAAAGCTCATTTCCAATTACGCAACAGTTAAAATAACCAGATTATATCGTAATTCAAAATTGGTTTCCTCGCTTATATCGTGAAAAAATACTACATTTACTACACCAATATTCCATAATTTTCTACTAACGTCGAATAACTTCTAGGCTTGAATTTGAAACGGCTTTTCGTCTGTATTGAATCGCTCTTCTGAACGTCCCACTGTTAATTTCAGAAACGATTACTGTTCCCCAACCGTGAATTCAACTCGCCAAATCCCATTTCGAGCATAAACGAGTCGAATACAAAAGCTTTTCGCCCGTATCTTTTGACTGAAAGTTGGGAAGGTTTACTTCCCATTCGGTAAATTATTGTAATTGTATACAGCGTAACAGTTGCCGAGTGAGTAAATAAGAAGATCTATAGCATGATGGTGACTTTCGAATCGGTTAGACATATATAAGGATTTCACGAAGAACTGTACTGATTGCAACGACTGAATTACGTACATGTATGCACAAAAAGTGTTTTAAATGAGAAAATAATAATTATGGAAGCATTAAAATTTGTATATTTGTAGAATACCTCTTGCCCAGAAATAATCTAACAACAAGTCTAAGGTAAAAGTATCGCCCCACGATTATTTAAGTTGCTACCGTTTTCTAGCCACCGTTACTCAGTTATATCACTGTTTACTTTATACAGAACTAAATAGTGAAGAACGTTTATAACCTGGCCGTTTTCCCCCCTTCCCTTTTGTCATTCTTCTCCATTTCGTCCGTCCTCACCGCGCCACGGGTATTTCGGTGCCCCCCCCCCTGAAATCGGCGACGTCACGTATGAGATAGTGGGGAATTGGATTTACGAGAATCCTCCGAGACTGTGCTGAAAGCGGGCGAACGGTGAAATGGGCGGCCTACAGCGGAACAAGTTCATAGCGGGCCGAATTATGGGGCCCGATCACGAAACACTTCCCTGCAGGGCACCCATCGGAGAGAGAGAGAGAGGGTGAGAGGGAGGGTGAGAGTGAGGGGGAGAGGGAGGGAGAGAGGGGACTTTACAAAAGCGGTCGTTTAACCGGAGAAATAAGCTAATGATACTTCTCGAGATCATGCCACACAATATCGCCTCCTACGGGTCCCTCCCTCTTTTTAATGCTTTTAGCTCTTCTTCGATTCAGATGTTCCCCCATTCTTTATTTCGAGAGGGAGAAAAATGAAACGCTACGATTACTGAGTCTAAAGGCGTTTCGAAGACATCTGATAACACTATTGATATCGTTTTAATTATTGGTATCGGTATTTAGTCATAAACACGGTGAAATTATAACAGTATAATTCTATCAATATAAAGTTTCGACTGCTCGCCATATACAGTAGATTAATGAGGTGTTAAGGGAGTACATGCCCTGTTGATGCACCGCGTTATTTTCAGGGTTTTATGCAGCAAGTCCGATAAATAAGTCGAAGTAGAAGGTAAGGCCACGAATTCAGGTATTTGTTTACACAAAATACTAAAACGTTGCAGTATATGTTGTAACTATTTCAAACTTGATCCTCGTATTATGTCCTAGAATCGTTGTCCACCAAAAAAAAAAGATTAGTAACTTGAAACCGGCATTTCATTATTTATCCTCTGTCCTAAACATCCGGACCTTTTTTTTATTCGCCATTTCTCACTACATCTCCGCAGTTGCAATCGTCAAGTGCGAAAGTCTGCGGGAAATGGGCGGCAAATCGAGCATTAAGTTTATTATGACGTCGCCGCCTCCGTGTCTGAGCCGGGGGGTAGAGGGCGTGCATGATTCATTGCGCCTTCACAAAAGATATTTATAGATAAACCATGAACTCTCCCACCCTCTATCACTCTCACCCTCTCACCCTCTCTCTCCCTGTCTAGTGTGGAGGGTGGCGAGTGTCACAATGCCGAGGAAACGCCGAGTGGTGCGTCCCGCCGGAAGTTCCGGTATCGTGTTGCAGCGCCGGAAGACAGTCGGAGTGTGACGTCACCGACCCGCGTCTTACCCCACGTCCGTCCAGTAAGGGCTATAAATGACTATAATACATATCCCGTTAGGGCCGTGAATTTCTAAAAAGCAAAAACGCAAATCTCGGAATTTTAGCCGAAACACAAACGTAGGTCGAAACGCTCATCAGTGAACAGGTACAACTTAACGTACCCCGTTTGAACCTTCTTCAAGCAATTGTGATTTTAGATTAAATGTTTCCTCCTATTCGTGTATTGAACAATGAGTACGACACTCGCTGCTCATAGCCCCGAATATCACTATAATATAATTTATTTCGCAATGTAAAATGTATACTATATTGATAATTTCGAATCAAAGTTTTAATGTTTCTATATGATGTATCCTAATTGTTTTGTGAAAGGCTCCTCGTTGACTGTAAGCTAGAATTTTTATTTTTTTGTAACTTACCCGCGAAACCGGTCTACCGATGGACCAAACTCTCCGACTTCTGAACTTCCGCCACTTTTATAATTTTGCTGCCGTCATAAAAGTTTTAATCGAAGATAAATAAATGGTTCTCCTAATACGTCCCAATATAGTCTAATACGTGTAATAATAATAATTTCGTGTGTGAAGCATTAACGACGGCTAATTTATCGCTTTCGTATCCGACCCCACGTTTAACATACCCGGGTTATACGCCCGTTTGCGGCCATCGGGCAACTCTAGGTATGCAAACGCCGATTGTTCCGTACGCGGCCGGCTTATACAGTAGGTGAGATTCAAGTGCGAGGGGCGGTAGGGGGCGGGCAGGGAGGGGGGCAGGTACCCCAAACGCCTCAATAATTCGGTTATAGTTAACAACGGGGTGCAGGGCTAACTGCCGGCCGGTCGAATTCCTGGCATTGGGGGCGGCGGCTGGGACGATCTCAAAGGGCCTAACTGTTGTGGGGGCCTGAATTCCGGCCGTCTCCGCGGTCCAATAGCCCGATGCCGGCTGCAGACATTCCCAACGCCGCCGGGAATTATTCCCGACGCCGCCGCCCCTCCCCCACCCCCCCCCCCCTCCGCCTCCACCGCCCCCGTAAATTGTTCGCCCAACAGTCGGCCTGAGAGAAACGGGCGTTCGCCGGTACAGACCGCTCCTCCTGTACCTCCACCACTTCCCGGTCCCCTGTTGAACAGAAAACTGAATTAGACTTAGAATTTTCTTCTCAACTCAACATCCCAACAAAATATTGTAGTGCTGTCAGCTCAAAGTAGTTTTGCGAAGTACGCCACTTTGAATTGAAGTCTCCAACAGTTTTGAGAAGATTTGGTTGTACAGTGACATTGGGCAATACTGTTGACTACGGTTGTCTAACTGAAGACTTTGAGAATTGGACGAGTCTTTCTAGTTGAGTTGAAAAGTACAACTCGCGGTTTTCCATTGAGTTTTTTCCCAGATTTTCTGAGCTAACCACCAAAACCCGCGAAGTGAGATCATCATCCTTTTAAAACCTACCCAAAGGAAGAGGTTGAAAGTCACGTGTTGCGATTTTTTCGACGCTATAGTTTTAGGAGTATCAATGCTCCCACCACTGAGATAATTACATGGGCTTTGATAAGTCCTCCTGGGTGTGTTCCCCAGCCCCCACCACCATTCCTATCTTAAATTATGCTCGCGATATTTCACCGGTGACGGCTTTAAAAAAGGAATCCGGCTGGCCCTAGAGGGTGAAGTGGGAACAACAAAAAAGGGCGAGTACGGGGCGGGGGTCCTCTACACTTTGCCGCCCGAGTAATTGGAGGCCCCTCGTAGCTGCCTCTGTCCTCTCTGTGCCCTGTGCCCGACCTCCTCTCTTCCTGTAGTGCAGTCACCGCCCCGCCCCCGCCCCCCACCCGGTACCGCGCTAACAATGGGCCAGCGTTCGCTCCCGCTCTAAAGGATTAATGGCAATCGCGGACACGACTGCTAACACGGCGAATAATCATAATGATACCGCCGCCGCCGCCGCCGCCGCCCCCCGCGGGCCTAATGACTGGGGCCATTGTCTACCAGCCACTCGTTTGGCGGGGGAGGAACCACCGCCCCCGCCCCCCCCGGCGGCCTCCTTTTGTCTAAACGGGGAAACCGGTTTTGTCTTTGGCCAATCTGTCGCCCTACACGCGCCCGCTTTGATTATCGCCTCATGCCGCTGCAATAATGCGCCGGCCCTTCAAAGTCTGTTCCCCGGGCACAATCACTACGATCACGGGATATGATTTCGCGCGCCCCATGACTTTAGTCCGACGTACATCTGTGTCGCCCGCCGCAGATGGGCCCTCCCCCACCCAGTAATAACAATAAGTAATATACGACGGGCTTGTTTAATAACCTATTAATTACAGGAAACGTGAGTATATATTTAAATTCGAATGTAACCAAAATTTAATATACCATAAACATAACATCTGTGTAATATCTAACACTTCAGAAAGATTTCGAAGAAAGGTGATTTCCAAGAACATATACTGTGCTCTATCTGTGTAGATACAACTTTTTTTTATTATAATTGAAAATATTGGGAGAAGGATTTACCGGATAAATTCTTATTTCACTTAGGTCTGCCTGGGACGGCTGGAGAGGGGTATGGGGGGGGGGAAGGGGCGTATTCGACGGGTGAAGTGATTTAAAACAATGCCCCGGGAACAACAGATGGCGAGAAATGCAAGCGAGCAAAACTGTTGAGTGACACTGGAGGGAGGGAGAGAGAGGGCGAGAGGGAGGGAGGGAGGGAGCGAGAGAGGGCTGTAGTGGGGGCCCGGTTGTTGCTGTAATAAGGCCCTCGTCATGGCCTCGGGGGTGTGTCACGCCGCTGACACAAGCACGGTTACATCCTCTCGTACCGACTTCACTGCATCTCGAGGGATCACCCCCGCCCCCCTTTACCGCCCTACCAGTCACTAAATACACTGCATCCATTAATATTAATCCACGAATAATTTAGTAAAAAAATGAAACAATATTTAGGACCCAAAAATTGTAGGTGTTCGCAGCAAGTTTTAAACAGATTGAAAAGTACATAGTCTCTAAAGGGGATTAGACGATCTTCAGGTGTTCGGTGCAATTATGGACGCGTCTAATACTCGCTAACCGCCAAAACAATCTTAAATTGCATTAAATAGGAAAGAAGCCTTACAATGCTATACTTTCAATCGTCGTTTCTCTTATCGCCACGAGCCTGTAAACTAGAGAGCGTGGCGTCTCACGGATTCAAAATCCGTACAACCGATGGCGGGATTACGCATTATAATTAGAGAGGGGCGGCACCGTGGGGGTGGGGGGGGGTGGCAGGTCCGAGACCGGAGACAATGGTGGGCCCCAGCGGGCGGCTCTGGGAAACAATGGCACTTGATGAATAGAAGCCCGGCCTCCGCTTCCAGCCCTTTACTCCCCGCGCCCCTCACCCTTCAACCCCCTACCGTCAGTAGCGCCGAGCCTTGATTCCCCGTCGGGGGGGTGTCGCCCGATGAAAAAGTCACCCAGTTTACATTGCCACCCCCCGCCCCATTCTCACCCCCGGCAGGGCACTCCTACACAGAATTTACATTTTAATTTATAACGGATTAGCGTAATCCTTTCTTGTCGGTTGTGTGAGTGGGGTGGTGGTGGAGGGGCGTGATGGGCACAGGGATTATTTCGCTCTAGCGCCGGGATCTCCACCCGTCAACCCGGAGTACGCCTTTTCTGGAATGTTTGAATTTTAAGTTTTATTTAACTATAAAACGTGGTGTGGACAATCGATTTGGTTGTTCCGAGACACGGTCCTCGTGATAAAGAAATCACCCACGTGTAACACTTTCATGACTTCTTAATCTAGACCCCTAGGACCAGTGGCGAAGATCTATTCGCCCTTCAAGTTCACAGTCTTAACGGAAGATGGATTGTAATAAATCGAAATGTCGTCCGTTCGCACGGTAATTTCTAAAGGCCCGTCGATAATCCATCCGGTAAGCTGCCGTAGTTTTTATTCCTAACGTGCTGTGGGGGAGTGGTGGCGGGGGAGAAAAATAAAAAATTCCCGAATCATTCGTAACTGGAAACAAAGTTTATGCGCTCGCATGCCCTCAGAATACATTAGAGTTTGACTTTGGGGGAAGCTAAAGTAATAGGCCCGGCGATGCTTCGCCGGGGGTAGCGACTTGGGGGACGTTTGTTTGTCGGTTCTGGTTTATCATCTCGTGACAAAGTTCAGTTTGGTTTGGTCGGTTGGCGAATTTAAACAATGCCCCCCCCCGGCAAGTATGCAGCTCCACCCGCCCCCGCTCAAAGAACTATAATTTATAACAGGCCCGATTATACCGGACGGAATTTTAATTCGAGGGCCTATTAAACCGGCGTCTTGCCCACATTCCCGGCGTTTATAACCCTTGCATTTTATACCGCCATTTTTTTCCACCCCCGCATGCTTTATTTTCTCCCGATATTCTTTAACGATTCATTCCCCGTTCCTTTTCCCTTTTAAATAGTCAATTTATTTCACGGCCGTAACTGTACACTAATTACACAACAGGCGATTGTTATCGTACACTGGAAGAACCAAATCGCCCTACGCAATGCCAACGAGAGTACTGGGGTTTACGGGCTCGTCTCGTAAAATTTTCCTTCGATTGTAAAATTTTAAAGTCCTTCATCCAAATATTTAATCGTTTGCATTACGAATAAAAGGACGAAAAATACTCTGAGATGTCGCCCAAGTGCCTGAACAAGAAAAGTTTAAAAAAATTATTGAAAAATTATGAATATATATTTTTTCTTCCTGACCAGCTGAAATTTATTCACAGATTGTCAGCCCATTCAGTTAGAATGGACCTACAGAATCTATACCACGCAGTATTGTGGGTATATGAAATATGACATTCAAGACACATACAAAACATCATAGAATGATTAACTTTCCGAAGCACGCAAAGTGATAAATAGGATAATTTTATAGGATGATTTCAGAGGCTGGCCGTTATTATCTTTTGTGGAATTAAAATATAGAATCATGCACTTGTTAATATTCCAGACTCTCAAGCCTCAAATCATGTTTTCTGTTACATTTAAACATTTTTTAATATAAACAAAATGCGATTAAATCCACGATATTTCCAATCTCCTGCCGCGGTTTTTACGAATGGACAAAAATTGAGGATTATTAAAAACTTTTTGTACAGAAAAAAAAGTATTGTCGGGGTAAAGGTGCCCTTTTTCTATTGGGCGGTACTGAGGGAGAGTATCAAAGAGGCGGCGCTGAAAAAGAGGGCCCCGTACAAAGGAGAACTGTAGCTTAAAAGTTGAGGGTTGAACCAACTTTTCCTCGGGCCGGCGTTAATATTCCCTGAAAACCTACAGGGGGGGGGGGTGGTAGGGCGGGTCGGAGCGCATTTTAAATGCCGTTTAACCGCCGGGCACGCCCGGGAAAGGGCCGAACAAAGCCAGAACCAAGCCGCTCGACAAAGGCCACTTTCGGCCCCGATTCGCTGCAACGTCCGTCCAGATTTTGCACAGTTCGATTTCGGCTACCAGTGCATTCCTTCAAAATCGCGTTTATGTTCGTACTGCAAATAATTGCAATTTTTTCCCCCGTCAGAAAGCCGCACAGTGAATTTTCATATCCTTCAATGAGATTATTGGCAATTCAAATTATAAACGGGTACCACCGGGAAAATTGATGTTTCAAATTTCGATAGAATATTATTTATTCCAAGAACAAGGATGATTTTACTATACTAATGTGCCGGTATATATTTAGTATTTCAATCGACGAAATATCAAGAACAAATTGCATAACAGATATATCAGACTATTTGGTCTGACACTACTTAAAGTAGTTTCGTCATGTCTTGTTATTGTATAATATTCAACATATTCATCGGAAGTGCATTTCCGAAAGTGTTTTTATAATAATTGTATGCTCTAAAAGTGTGAAGTTTGTTCCGAATGAACAACGATTGAAGTTGGGGAGATATCAACACGTGCTGACCGAGAAACGGCATAAATTGCTTGCACTGAATGGGGTAAACGCGATAAAAAAAACAACTATCCGCCCATTGTCGCCACCGTTGCCGGCTCTTTTATTAACTCAAGGAGTAAATAAAACGCGGCAATTAAATATCTGCATGGGAGATATATGCGATAAGGCTGGGCGCGCGTTCGCACGGGCACGTTTCCGTGTCACCGGCTACGGCCAAAGTGAGGGGGTCAATAATTTAGTCGGATTTTTAGGCGGCACGCGTTAATTCCACTTCGTGTACAGTTTCAATTATTTCCTACGCCCCCCGTTCATCAGCCGGCCGACGGGACGGCAAGTTATTAAAACAAAAAAGAAGAAATCCCAGCGTTTAATTCTCGGCCCGCGAGGCTGGGGGTTGATATTTGGGTTTTACGGGCGGTTACCTCCCTTCTCTGTTAAACGGTCCGGCTGCGATATATATGCGGAAAATTCAACTTTATAAAATATATTTAGTAATTTATAATTCGCCCGGAGATAACGCAGCGTGTATACATTTCAGGGGATTATTTGTTTCGAAAAAGTATTCTCTGAAATCCCCCCCCCCAGTTAGTATATAGTACCCGTTTATATTCCTAAGAATGCCCACTAGTTATAATCGGACGCTTAAAGAAGATTTAATTATTTTTTTTAAATGAGGTTTTCGGGGTTATATTATGGGCTCATTAATTTTTTCAGAAATACTTTCGTGTGCATGCAATTATTTGTTTTATACAGGCGAGCGGCGGCAGAAAACTCTCAAGGATGCCGGTTTTATATTCCATAATTATTCGATAACTACAAAGCAACAGAAAACCGGAAGTAGTTTAACGCTCAAAATAAACGATAAGGGTTTACATTTTTATTTATATGCCTTTTCATAATTCGAAGTAGTCGTTGAACTTTGTTAGGAAATCAATTTCTACAGGAAAAGACCGAAATCTCAGAAACATGTAATGGCAAGAGTTATGAAATCCATCATTAAAGATCTTTTAATTTGTGATAATTTATTAATATTAGTATGGAATAGGATTTTACAGGCAAAACACACGTTCGTTTTCATAAATTAATTTAAATTTTAATACGATTTAACACTTACAAAGCAGTACGAAACATGTATTACGTAAATTCCGAATTCAGTAAATGCTGGGGGGGAGGAGGAGGAGGAGGAGGAGGAGGGTAACGAAATTGGAAAAGAGACACAAACCGAGAGAGAGAGAGAGAAAAAAAGAGGGTTAGGGAGGAACGGGGCCTGAAAATAAAACAAGGCCCCCACTCCGGTTCGGACATTGATTGTATTGAGATTTGTGGATTGTGGGGGTTCGGGGTTGGGGGTTGACTGACGGAGATGGAAGGGCGCCGTGAAGAAAGTGACGGGCCCAGCTGGGGGCCCTTTAAACGCTCGTCGGACAGAAATAACAGCGCCGCTGTTTTCTCGCCAACCCCGTGGGGATTATTTCCTATCCTCTAATAGCGCCCAGACTGATTAATAGTGACCTAAAAAATACGGGTCCCAAATGTCCACCCCTCCTTTATTCGCTTATGTTTTCTCTATTTATACAAATTTTAAGCCTTTAACGGGGATAACGCAGGTTTAGTTCTATAACGTTCGAAGCGGTTACACATTTAAGTTAGTGTGTAAGATATAAACTAAAATACAGAAGTTTAATTTATGTTAATAAATAAATAATATATGCACTTTTACAGCAATCGGCACATTTATAATTGCACCCGTACAAATGGTTCGGGTTAGCATTAGACGCGCCGTATTTCTCATTATTAAAAGAAGTTGTGCGGGTTAGCGTTAGATGCGCCGTATTCTTTATTAAAAGAAGTTGTGCGGGTTAGCGTTAGATGCGCCGTATCTTATTAAAGTATGTGCGGGTTAGCGTTAGATGCGCCGTATTCTTTATTAAAAGAAGTTGTGCGGGTTAGCGTTAGACGCGCCGTATCTTATTAAAGTATGTGCGGGTTAGCGTTAGATGCGCCGTATTATTATTAAAAGAAGTTGTGCGGGTTAGCGTTAGATGCGCCGTATCTTTTATTGTTATAAGACGTGGTGCGGGTTAGCATTAGACGCGCCGTATTCCTTATTATTAAAAGAAGTTGTGCGGGTTAGCGTTAGATGCGCCGTATCTTTTATTGTTATAAGACGTGGTGCGGGTTAGCATTAGACGCGCCGTATTTCTTATTATTAAAAGAAGTTGTGCGGGTTAGCGTTAGACGCGCCGTATTCCTTATTATTAAAAGAAGTTGTGCGGGTTAGCGTTAGATGCGCCGTATCTTTTATTGTTATAAGACGTGGTGCGGGTTAGCATTAGACGCGCCGTATTTCTTATTATTAAAAGAAGTTGTGCGGGTTAGCGTTAGACGCGCCGTATTCTATTAAAAGAAGTTGTGCGGGTTAGCGTTAGATGCGCCGTATCTTTTATTGTTATAAGACGTGGTGCGGGTTAGCATTAGACGCGCCGTATTTCTCATTATTAAAAGAAGTTGTGCGGGTTAGCGTTAGACGCGCCGTATTCCTTATTATTAAAAGAAGTTGTGCGGGTTAGCGTTAGACGCGCCGTATTCCTTATTATTAAAAGAAGTTGTGCGGGTTAGCGTTAGACGCGCCGTATTCCTTGTTATTAAAAGAAGTTGTGCGGGTTAGCGTTAGACGCGCCGTAGCTCTTGTTATTAAAAAGAAGTTGTGCGGGTTAGCGTTAGATGCGCCGTATCTTTTATTGTTATAAGACGTGGTGCGGGTTAGCATTAGACGCGCCGTATTTCTCATTATTAAAAGAAGTTGTGCGGGTTAGCGTTAGACGCGCCGTATTCCTTGTTATTAAAAGAAGTTGTGCGGGTTAGCGTTAGATGCGCCGTATCTTTTATTGTTATAAGACGTGGTGCGGGTTAGCATTAGACGCGCCGTATTTCTCATTATTAAAAGAAGTTGTGCGGGTTAGCGTTAGACGCGCCGTATTGCCCCTTATAATTCGGCTCATCATCCTACTGACGACGGAGCTACGGAAGATGGCGAGCAGCAGAAACCGGTCTAGTAGGAGTCTAAATAAAAAAATGTATAATAATCCGAATCAAGGTAAAACTACACGTGGGTTTCAATTCAACTGCGGTTCTCATTGTTTTAATTACAATTGACTTTAATTACTGTCCTCGAATACAGTATAAAAATTAGAATTGCTTAAAATTCCGTGTACAGTGTAATTTTGACCTGGAAATTGTTTATATTATTGTATGAAATAATTATGTTCTGATATCCTTATCACATCGTTTACAAATATAAATATGAAGTTCAAAAATGCCCATTGCAGGATCTTGTGAAATAGACTGAAAATACAAATGTTTCTATCAGACTGGACCGATACCAAACCCCAGTAATTCGATATCTTCGGTCGAGGCCGCATCTACGGATGCTTAAAAATGTCAGGGCTCATTAGATGCGTTGATGCGTCGTCGAATAAATGTCGGGCTTTAGACCGGCCGTATTGTGTTCAGTGGGGCCTAATTGAGCCGGGAATTCCGACCGAGTTGCGCCCAATTAACCATCCCGAGGAAGGAATTCTGCATATAAATTGTCGGGAATCGATGCCGGAGGCCCGGGGAGGTTAGGGGGATGGAGGTGGATTTATACGGAGTGGGAGAGTGCGCCCGATGTGGAGTAATGAGGCGGCATCTGGAGCCCGCGCTGTCCACGTTAATTCGGGCTGACCGCGCCCCAACGGATTTAATGTTTATTAAAAGCGAGAGCCGAACGGAGGGAATGAGAGAGGGAGGGAGGGAGAGAGGGTGAGAGAGAGGGAGGGTGGAGAACAATTACGGGTGATTGATTATTTTACGTTAACGCCCATTTGTCCGTTTAAATAGGAGCGGTTAAACTGGGATGCAGCGGCGTGGTATGGGCTGAGAACGGACTCGCCCTCCCGACCCCCAGCGGCCACCCCACCACCCCAACGATATATAATGGGCTTAATTAGAGCGCGGTCTCGTCCAAACACTGGACCCGGCCGGCGCATTAGTCCGCGTCCCCCGCGAAGCTATACTAAGCCCGCAAGTCGAGACCGCTATCACGGTTTAGTATAAACCCTGCGCCCCGTCCTCCGTACGTGGCTCGTTTGGAATCCATTTAACGGAATATTGATATAATGTCAGGCCGCATTTAAGGATAACGGTCGTAATTTTGTCGTAATTGCATTAATTACAATGCATAATCCTCTTCTATAAATAAGGAAAAACTTCCTACCAATTTCTTTCCGTTCAGAAATACCGATAGATAACGCTTTCCTGACATTAAAAGCAGACCCTTTTAATCGATTAAAAATCTGTTGGAATCTGCTCCCTGAGCAAATCGTCGTCGACAAGGCATCGGCGATACTCCAGAGGCGGTAAAGCACAACATTATACTTGTTAATAAGTGAAAGGGGAACAGTGGTGATATAGGAGGCGGTGGGACTGTGGGCTTAGTGGCGGGAATTAAGTTATGCAAATGGGCGTCTGTCGTGTGCAGTGCGGTCGTCGTCGTGCTGCGGACTTCGAACCCGAACCCGACCCCGATTCCCGATTCGCAATTCGGCTGGCAAATACAGACCGGGCGATGCAACCCGTCCACACACTCTCTGTAAACATTACTTACACTGATTGGAAAACATTATTTTCCGATATTTGCGTACGGCAAAGGTCGCGCCGGAGCTTTTCCCCGTCCCGGAGATGATAATTAATTTCCGAATCGAATTTCAACTGATCTTCCCGAAATTTCGTTACGTCCGGTCGGCGCTTATTTGTTTTCGCTGATCGAACGCGTCGAGTAAACCTTTTTTATTATTATTTATTGAAGAGAATAAAATCCGGGCAAACAATTATTTTAAAAGCGCCGAGTTACGACATCTATTGAGAACTGTCCGATTCGTTCGTACGAAATAAAATCCCGATAGATCCCGAAAAATTTATTGTCCGGGAGAATTACGTTCTGCAATTTTAATCGCCTCAATTAGCCCGCAGGTGAAAACGGCGGTCTTTGAAATTGGCCGGCGCAGAATAAGAGAGACTCCGAAGTAGAATTTCCGTCGAAAGCGCCTGTTGAGCTCTCTCTCTCTCTCTCTTTCTGAAATTCCCCCACAGTACTTTATAAGAATAGCGGGTCTTTTAAATCGTCGGGCACTCAAAGTTTAATCGGGGTCCTCTTCGCCCTTGAGCCAGAAGGGTTAGCGGGTTTGAATAAAATATAGGGGCTGTAATGAGATTACCTGTGGAGCGGGATGGCGGCCGAAGAGAGGGGGGGGGATGGATGCACAGCGCTACACTCTCTCCCAACCCCCCCGTATATAATTCCACACAGCGGGGTGTAATTGTAATTATCGAATTCCCGTACGCGCATTATATTCGGGCCAATATTGTACGCGCACGAGATGAGGGCGCGCTTGAAAAAAATGGGGTTTTGGACGACGATGATGGTGGTGCAGGTACGGGTTTTTTTATCCGTCGGCAGTTACATTGTGTCCGAGCCGTTGTACACGTTGATCGCGAAATGTGGGCCTATTGTACGTTACCGTACCGGTATGCGGTATAAAACATACAGAGGAGAACAGCATTTTTCAATATCCCTATAGGTGGTGAAATTCTCACAACAATCGGTGAATATGAATATCAGTGTCAAAGCGCGGAAAGGAATCCAAGTGAACTGTGAACTATTCTGGTACCTCGAAAATAAATTCTAGATCCAAACGGGTAGTACTTTATTTTCATACTGTAGGTTCGTGATGTTTCTGTCTCCTCTCGCTGGTTTGGTCTTTCGCTAGACCGGTTTCGGCTGCTCGCCATCTTCAGTAGCAATTACAGTCACTTCGGCGCAATAAATTCTATACTGTAGGTTCGTGACGTTTCTGTCTGTTTATTGTGCCAAAGTGACTGTAATTGCTACTGAAGATGGCGAGCAGCCGAAACCGGTCTAGCGAAAGACCAAACCATCGAGAGGAGACAGAAACATCACGAACCTGCAGTATTCCAACCCCTCGCAGACCACAAAACAGGTGTATCAAATTTATTTTCATACCTATCCTAATTTCTCTCACCTAGTCAGTCCTATTCCATTTAATGTGTTGAGGGCCCCTAAATTGAATATGCGTGAATTCCTTTCATCACACGTTTACCGTCGACTGGAATGCTCGCTGAAATTTTAATTATACCTGCCGCTGGAGACGGAGGACAGAATGATCTTTCGGATTAGTTCGGCTCTATGAAATCTAACGGCTCACAGACACGTTCAATATTTATAGCCGACGTAGGGATAGGTCCGGGGGGGTGGGATCGGAGGCTGGCTAATACAGGGCGATATCCCCACCCGCCCCCTTCACCCTCAGCGTGCCTAAGTAAGCCCCTTATTGGGCCAAGGGGCGAGCCGGTCAAGCTCGGCCCAGACTACGCGGCGGCCAATAATCCCCGGATATGTCTAAGAGAGGTATTAGTATACGGGGCGGTGACAAATGTGTAGGGGCACAATCCGCCCCGCCCCCGCCCCCCGTCCCGCTAATAGGCCCCCAATTACCGAACGTTCGTGTGTCCGGGGCATTATTTATGACCGGCCGTCCTAAGAGGAATCCACTGAGAGAGAGAGAGAGAGAGAGAGAGCCGTGTGTCGTCTACAAGTGCCCTCCCGCCCGCCCCCTAATGAATATTCAGGCACTCTCTCTCCCTCCCTCCATCCCCTTAAATTAATCCCCCCCGCGCTAGGTAAATTGTATTATTTCGGTAGGGCGAACTCGAACCCCCGTCGCATCGTTAAGGTCGGACCCGGCGGCTGGCTTAACGACTCCCAGCCGATTGAAAATCCTCCGCGTTTATTTCTCCTCCGAATCGTTAAGAATAACGCCCGCCCGATAGGAGATGCAAATACGGCATAGTCGCAAGAGTTTCTTTGAAAATATAAAATTCCATCGGCCCAACTGAATTTGATCGATCCGTGCGATTGTCCCTCAAATCCTCCTATACAAAAGCTTTGAAAAATGCATCCGGTAAAAATTAAGTTAATGCTTCTCATATTCTGAATTCAACAAATAAATCCGAATAATAATTTCAATAATTAAGACAGTTTACAATCTATAACTAAAGCGTCCGAAGTCAATGATTTTTTTCAAGAATTCCTTCCTATCCACGCGCACTAACGCTAATGACTATCTAACGTATATAAAATATATACTTTTACTATTTACTAAATTAAAAACGAAAATAGATAGGATATGAAACAGTAGGTACGATATCTGTACATGTACTGTTTAAATTTGAGTTAGATATAAAGTATTTATTGCGTCCACATTTTGTCCTAATCCCCAGATACACCGTATACCGTGATGGCCAAAAACAACTTAACTTAAATAATTCAGCGATGACCGACAGTGATGAAAGGAAGCTGCATCCGGCGTACGTCACTACCCCCCCCCCCCCTCCAAAACTGGTTATATTGCTAACGGAATGCTAATGGACCGCGTCGGGGAGTGGAAGCGGCCAAAGGCAATTTATGATCAAAAGGCGTTATTGTATTTCAACTAACAGGTTACCCCCACCCACCCCCGCCCAAAATAGCGCAAACGGTTAATATCCTAACCGGTGAAAGAAGATGAACCCTCATAACCCTTGTACGGTCCGAATTTATATTGGGAGATTCGCAATAAACATAGTCCGGATATTTAATATATTGTCCGTTCGGGGCGACAGTATGTTAGCTTGCGGGGTGGAGGGGTGAGGGGGGGGGGGTCGGCTGTCAGAAAATTGATACCCGCTTCAAATTTCCCCTCCGAGGAGGGGATTATTAGCGCATGTAATATTAACGGCGCGGGGATTGAAGACGGGGTTGGGGCAACGTCAATACAACCTGCGACCAATTCATAACTTCAATAATAGGACGGTGGGGGGGCGGGAGGGAGGGCCACCCCGAACTTCGAAATATCCCCCGGCCCCGCAACAATCGATGTGCCCGCAACAATGAAACTCCGACACTTCTCTTCTTTCATGGTGCGATTGGGGGCAATCTATCTCTAATTGCTGCAATTATCCCGATAATCGACGCACATGTCCCACTCTGTACGTCCCGTCGGGCTTTAGCAGCAGAAATACAGCGTCGCTTCGTCCTATTCCGCTTCAACACGAACTGTACAGAAAAGCGGGCATTTCTAATGATACCGGAATTTCTGTAGATATTAAATGCGTCCTCAGTGGTAGTATATTGTCCTAATTTTGGACAATAGACGCAGGGTGCATTCCCTACGAATATCCCTCCTGAGTGCGCATCGTAAAAACTATAGGCAATAAAGACAGATAAATGAATATCAATATTGAAAGTGAACTTCTCGCCAACTCTGCGAACATAAATATTCATAAGTTTTTGAATTCTCGTCTCCACGTGTGGGGGTGGATGGGTCTCTTGTCATGTGCGTTTAACTAGCACCACGCGCTCCAACTTTAATGTGCACTGTGTATAGTTGTGGGGCGGGTGGCGGGGAGTACCATCGCCTAATCGATTAACGGCGACCGTTCCCGCCTCCCCCCCCCCGCCATCCCCAGGGGCTCGTACGGACAAACAAGACATGTTGCGTGGGAAGCTACAAAAACTCTTCAGTCCACGCGAGCCCCAACCCCAATGCATATTTCTGTGTACCCATCGCGGCCCCCACCCCCACCAACCCCCATCACCAACCCCACCGAGTAGCGAACTCGCTGTATATGTACACCGCGTTACCCGACTCTATACAGGACGGAAAACGCTCGTACCGCTCCGCTGAGCCTGTTAATTGACGGCTCGAATGACTATTATGCCTGAAACCTGCGGTAGCATTGTGTTTCGGGCATCGAAACCTGCTAGAAATTCACTGTGCGTTTCATCTGTTGAATCGGTCATGCTTCTACGCGATTCAGTACGCGATACGTGATTTCCATTCTATTCCAAAGTAGTCATTTTTGGGGGGGCAAAACAAACGTACGATATATTTGGATAACACCTATTTTTGAAAGACCTAGTCAGCTTCAATTTTCTGCTTTCGTCCATTTGTTTTAGTAAGGTCATACTTTTATTGATGGATCTATTTCTACTGCCATTTCTCTTTCAATGTACAACATTCAAGTACTAAAAGATGCACGGTAGAGATTTCGTCAGATCGAATTGTATTACAATTGTCGGGCATTACTTCATACTAATTGTTAATAAAATATGGAGGTATTCGTTTCGGGGTCGGCGAATATGGTTTCGATTTTCTATTAAATCGATTAAACGAGATGAGCTCACAAACTCCTGTTTATTCGCCAGACTTTTTGTACTATTACCGTTTGTTAAGGCCGGCAATGCCAAATTTAATCCCAGCAGCGGACCGGATTTCGTTTCGATTAAAAAATTCAACCGAGCGTCCGAGAGAAATGCGCATACCTCGATGGGCGATTATAAATAAATCTTTATGAGACAAATTATCGGTTGTCCGTTTTGAGGGCAATGCATTGGTTCTGCTCCCGGTACTCATAAAGGATTTAGAGTAGGATCGAAGCGGAACTGCTGTGCCAAGCGCGAACAGCGCCCTATTAAATAATAGAAGGGCGGGGATTCGGCCGGGACACGCGCTTATTTGTCCGACAAACCGGGACCGGTCGGGGATTGTGTGCCGGGTTTTTTCTTTTTCTCTTTTCTCCTCTCCGCCGCCGCCGATTAGCGGTCATCAAATAGTCAGCCCCCCCCCCGCCCCAGCCCCCGCCGGCCCCCGGCTCTAAATTACAGGGGCCCGGCTCCTCGATGAGTTATTCAGAACAATCTGAGTCCGGACCGATTGCCGGTGAACAATTGATGACCGTTTCCCTCGTTCCTGTTTAAACCTTGGCTTGGCCACCCCGCCCCCGCCCCCGCCACCCAACCGGTTTCGGATAATGGATTGTGATTTGTACACGGCACTGGGAGTACACTGTCGCCCCAGTAATATCTATGTAATTTACATATCTGTTCCATAACGACATATCATTCCCGGGGTCGTACAGGTGGTGTTCAGTAATAAAATATTTAATTCCAATTCACTTCTTCTTCGTATTCCTTTTGACCGGTTTGTTACACTGTCAATATATAGTGTGGATAATTAATTCTGTCCCCGAGATTTATTATTAATCCGTTAATATATGTGGAGGCCACATTGGGGGGGAAGGGTCGCACACCCAAAGAGCTGCTGGCCAAACATGGAAATTTACCTTATAAGAAACATTAAAATGTGATAGGAAAGTTTTAATATTAAACTAACATAAAAATATCGGCTTGCGTAGAGAATACGATGCGATATTTAAATTTATCCCGTCCGACCGATTACGGCTCTTGCTCTGCTCCAATAGCGCGGATCTTGATATATTTCAAATGCGCCGCAATTCCTGGACGTAATTTCTCTGATTGTATGATTTTCAGGCCGAGTTGTGACGCGAAGTAATTTGCAAAAGTGCAATTTAATTTTCCCTCCACTCCCCGCCCCTTCCACTCTGCGCCTCTGAAGGAGCTCCGAATAATGTTGTTCTCCCTTTCAGATCCACTGATGTTGCCAAAGACACTGATCCCCCCTTTTGATCCGCCCCCAACCACCCTCCGCCAATCCTGTTTCTGTCCTTATCGCTTTCATTCACTCTTCCACTGCCCGTATTTACTTCAGGCGGCGGTCCTCTTTTGTTGTACACTTCTTCGAGGGTCCCTCGAATTTATTCCTTTATCTTTTGTAGACTTTTCTCAAAATTGTATTCGGCAAAGAAGAGCGAGGTTCGAATGCGATTAAAATGAGGTAATTTAATTAATGGAATTGAATTCTTTAAGATATCAAGGATCCCGAGTTAATTAATGCGGTTACTCCGGGCATTAACGAACCTTATTAATTCGCGTGAAATAGATTAGATTTTTTATAGTTATTATATTTTTATGATACTACAACAACTACTGGGAGATCCACTACAATTTGTGATATAAGCGAAACTTTGAAATTTGAAAATTGAAACTTCGTCTTGTGGCCCCAGATAAAAGTCACTATAAGTCAAAAAGTGACATCACTGGGTGGCTTCTTTCATCGGGACAATCGAAGACAGAATAAATAAAAAAAACAATATTTCATACGATCCCGATGCAAATAATTAATACCATTAATAATTTATTTCTGAAACCCTTTCAAAAGAGATGGGGTGCGATCTCAAACCGCCCTTAGTGTTCAATCCAGCGGTCTCGACCGACGGTTTATATTGAGCTGTTTACGGAGCTGAATCAATCTGTTCAATTCAATTCGCGTTAAAGCGGGGCGAATAATTTGGCCGCCGACAAAGGCCGAATTTCTGTAAAAGGGGCCGGGAACAGAGAGTCGACGCGGGGAGAATTAACTTTCGGAGATTATACAGGCTCGCTTTTACTCCGCTTTCGGCCCTTCGCCGAACGTTTGTATTTACTCCTGGCTCCCTGGCTCCCACTAGGCGGCAATTAAAATCCGCGTTGAAACTCCAACTCCCCGGTCTGTAATTGCGCGTGCAAACGTTCGGGTAATCACAGGGATGATAAAAGGAAATATTTCACAACCGGAGGAACCTTACCCGGTGGGCGGGCGAAAAAACGACGACTTTTCAGATTATACCGGCCGGTTGTTGGGGGGGGGGTTGAAAAAATATTGTATTTTACGCGGGGTGATATTTCATGTTGATTAGAGTTCTGTAGCGTTTAGCGGCGGAAACAGCTCCGCCGTGCAATTTAAAGATAAGCCCCCTCTCCCCCCCCCCCCCCCGACTCGTTCTCTGTCTCGCCCGCTTATTCCTTTAATCGTTTTTCCATTTTGGTTTCGGGCGATAAACTCTCGGATTGCTTCGAATTATAATATTGATTTCAAAAGCCTAATAGTAATAGACCCCCGCCCTGCTCTGAAATTTTCCCTGTAGCAAGGAAAAACCCGACAATTTGTGACGAGGGGAAATTCGTAATGATCGGGTTATTATACAAACGTTGTTGAATCTTTGATCCGCCAAAATAATACGGGAATTCAAACTTCATTAATTTTTTACTAATCGGGTTATTATATGAATCGATTTTGTAAAAACACGAATGAATTTCTCTTGTTGTAGGACAAAAGTTTTATATTTATTCGTTTATAAGATGGAATGAAACACTACTAATAAGGCTCGTGATGGACGTTTCAACCCCGAGTCTCAACAGGCGCTCGTATTAACAAGCGAACATAAAGTACACTGAAAAATGCATGGATGTGTCTGCTCTATTCTACCCTTCAACGACTTTCCAGTTTCTCCAATGAATACCTTCATAAATTGTTTAGTTCGTTGCCAGTCTATTCAGTGTCTATTATGTCTTCTAACACGTTTTTTTTTGTAACTGATAAAGCTAAAGAAGGCCGAGCTCCGCTTCCTAGCAGATAAACCTGCTAAGAGGGTTCGTAATTTCCGTCCGGGAATTACTTACAACTCAGAATATAAGTTTGGAAAAATTCATTTTCATCAAAAGTCATTAGCCGCATTACCCGAAACTTGCCTTTCGGCCGTTCTCGTTATTTAAATATTGAAGCGGGGTGGTCGGGGCCGACGCTTTAAAATTCAGAGCCCCGCAGAGTCAAAGTTGAGCCCCCGCTGATAAATGGCTAATGCCACCGACCTCGCCGCCAAATTAGGTTTGCCGGTTGAAACCCTCGCCCCCCCAACAACCCCTCAACCGGCGACGGCGGAAAATCAACACCGAGATGACCGGCCGGCCTCTGGCGTCCAAGTCCGATGCGCTACACTGCGAAAATAAAATTACGCTTTCCACATCAAAATTCGTTTAGCGCCAATTCGGCATTTTGGGAACCGATAAATAATCAACGCATCCCCGCGGGTTATCGTATATACAAAAATTCGTGAAAAAAAATATTAATAATTTTTTATCATCTCCGTTTTATAGAATATTTGAACGTCAACATCACTCGTGATGTAACAAGAAACACTAACTTACGATGTCGGCTTTGATGATCTGAAATTACGCGTCCGGGCCACCGAAAAGACGTTGATATACATTGGGGTTTGTTATGGTAATCGTTCCCTGGTACCCATTTCTTACCGAACCTCAATTTATTCGGATGGGATTTATTTCTGGGGGTTCTATAAGAGGATTCTGCGTTGGAATTTCAAACAGGAAAGAGACTGAGAAGGCCTAACACACTCTTGTTTGATTTTTGAGGATGAAAATTTTTGATTTTTCTTTAAATCGCAAATGTCTCGTTTAAAACATTAGGATTGGTCGGAATTTGATTTACGTTTCGGTTGCGGCTTCGGTGAGGAAGACGCCTCCTGCGATGGACAGGACGAAGGATGCGGGACAAACACTGTTATGTTGTGCGTGGCGAGGGGCGTCCTACGGTAGTTATAAAAAAATATTATAGGGTGGATGGTAGTTTTCATAGGAGAGGCCTGTTGTTGTTCATAAGGGAGAGAGAGAGAGAGTGAGTGATGGAGGGTGAGAGAGGGAGCAGGTGGGGACTTGTTGCGGGCAGCTGCGGCATAGTGGAAGAGCGGGGGCTTCACAGCCAAGTCCCGGGGGCCGCCTAATTATGTTGCCCTTCCGAACAATACCGATGTCCGACATGCCCATATTCAACACCGATTCGGTTCTGTTTTACCGTTCGCAGATGGTATCACTTCTGTCCAGTAGCACCTTACTAGCCGCACAAAACGTTGTTGTGGCAGAGGCAGGGCCCGCATACGGGCGGACAACCCACCGCCGCCCTGAACAACGTTTTCGAGATCCTCTATCGAAATGTTGGGGTACGGAAGAATGCTCGTTTACCCTACCGGCATACTCTTACTGCAGGGCCCGTTTAAAACCAAACCGGGTAATCGTTTTGTCCCCGACCTACACCCAGTTTTATACCACCCTGCTTTTATCTCGAAAAAATCTCAGGAAATATCGCCCCATAACTGTCAGGTTCATTCTCCCAATATATTTATATTGTCGACAGATAAAAAGGTTGTTTCCTATTATATAATAAGTATGAAACACTGTAATAATTATTAAACTTCGGAAATGATTCTGTGAAAAAATCATTATTTTAATAAAATATTTATAAGAAAGTGATGTAAAGATGAGACGGGTTAAAGCTAATGAACCATCTAATGCACAGTAACAAAATTAAATAGATCCGCCTATTTGGACCTAACATAGACTGGTATTTTTGTTAGTTGTTAAAGAGTTCTGAAAAGTTTTGGTATCTTCAATCGACTTTAAATTCCTTCAGGAGATTTGTTGAACATAATGCAATCATTAAGTCTGATATTGGCTGTTTTATTACGTTATTTTTTGTTTTAATAAAAACTGAATATTTTGTTCCATGGTGCATATTCTATTTATTAGGATAAGAATAAAACTGAATCACTTAATCGGCTTCCACCCATCTGGACGATTACATCCATCTCTATGGCCGAGTATGTGTTGTGTCTCCTTTGTTCGCTTGATTCAAAAAACGGACATTCATAAGCGATAATAGAGGGCTGTTTTGGTGGGGTAGGGGGAGGGGGGGTGGTGGAGATCTGTAAATGAGTTTTTCATAACTCCCGCATGTCACCGCCCCCACCCGCCCGCACATAACAACAACCGACACATATCATCCGGCATTTATAAACAATTGAAGCCTTAGGCCGAGAAGCCCGACTGAAAGGGCGCAGGGGGGGGGGTGGAAGAACCCCATTGTCGGTTCTTTCCTGTCGCAAGTGGACCACCACTCCAACACATGGCGCGTCGCCAAGCGCAAAACTCTACTAGATTGGTGACGACCTGCATTATTAAACCCTAGTAGAATTACAAGAGAAATATATTGGACACTATTCCTATATCAATCCTAAAATAAAAAATTTTATTTAACATTTAACCGAATACAGCGAATTTTGCGTTAGTACAAAAAAACCCTATAAAAAAATTCCCTGTATCATAGTCCTCGGAGAAAAGAATATAAAGATTTGCGATACACAATTAGATCTGAGACTCGGTTGCAACTTCACGGTTAGTGTCCAAAATTATTAATATTATATTTTTAGAACTGCGATATTTCTGTCGTCATACCAATAGATTCATTCTGCAAGTAATGCGAGGCACTTGCCGGCTTTAATCGGATTCCGATTAAGCGTCCTGTCAGCATTGAAATTCAGGAACGCTATGATTAATGTGGGGAGGACGTTGAATGAAAAAAATAAATCATTACGGTATACACTTGTCAAGTCGGTTTACCGATGGCGGCAGCGAAGATTTTCATTTCTTTTAAGTCTGAGCAAGTTCAACTTTTTCTGGAGATAAGTTTCTGGAAAGAGAGTATTAAATTAGAATCGAATTCGTTGAAATTTTTGATTTCATTTTTGCTTAATGCTTGTATTAATTACCTGTTTAGTCAATGCTATTGCACTGAAATTCAGTTTACCAGACAAATTGCCGGCAAAATCCCAGTCCCTCTCCCTTATCCATAGTATTAGGACAAGCCATCAATGAAACAAATATTCTGTAGACCCGATAATAAATAAATAAATAAATAAACATTCCCGGTTGCAATTTGAGCCCGCCTCTAATGGATTAATAAGTGTCCTGAGCTAAGACTCCGACCGGCGGTATTTTGCCCATTAAGCGGACCTCTCCGGGTAATACATTGTTCGATCCAATTTGGGATCAAGTTAAACTGAAGGAGGGCAACAGCTTAGGATCCAATTATTCGGGGAAGGAGAGTCGTAAAGGGATCATTCATGCCCACCCCGCCGCCGCCCCAACGTTCGAAGCGAAGCGTCGTCGGCTTTATGAGTTGGGCCCGAACCCGAACCTCTCTCTAAACCCCGACATGTCACTTTCGCTATCGGCTAATTGTCCTACCCTTCAGGATCAGTACGAAGAAACCCTCTTAAAGAAAAGGAATTAACAAAATAAACTAATTTCACTAGTAGTATACATAGTAAGAAACGTAAATATATTTCTAATATTAGTCAAACAATAATTTGAATTAAAATAAGACAAATTTAACTGAAAAATTAAGTTCTCCCGATTGTCCAAATAATGTTCATTTTACCGACATTCAGGTACAACCGGATGTATTGGGCCGGCAACTAAGTCATTGCGGATTTCACCGTTACTCACGCTTACATATTCGGACTGATAATGTCTTCTGATATCTTATTATTTGGAAACGTTCAGTAGCATCATGTCTAATAGACAGGTGAGGACGCTGGCTTCTCGCCATCTTCAGTAGTCAGGTAGTGACATGTCTGATGGAATATACTGTCGAAACTGTTACTGCCTTTGACAATATTGAAATTTTATCCGATCTATCACAGAATTAGTAACTCAATTCATACTTTCAGTATTCTCCCTTTCAACTTGGGACACTTTCCCGCTGAAAATCCGTTCCGTTCTCCACCCTCCGGGAGGGCAGGTTATTCGGGCTTTTCCCCTGTTAATGGGTCGTGTCAACCTGGAGCCGAGGCTGTTGGCGGCAAACCAAAACTTCCCAAAAGCCCCATGTATAATTCAAGGACGGCAAGAGAGAGAGAGAGAGAGAGAGAGAGAGAGAGAGAGAGAGAGAGAGAGAGAGAGAGAGGGAGAGAGACAACACAAACATAATAAACTCAAAACTGTTCCCACTTGTGTTGAACTTTACTCAGAGCGTGACTCGCATGTCTAATCTTTCCTAGTCCACCCCCTACAATTTGTATTGTAACTTCGGCTTAACGAAATCGATACGTTCCCGCCCCAGGATTGTACGTTGTGTCAACAGAGCATAACACCAATGGACGCAACTAATTATCTCTAATGATTGTTTTTAATATCGGATTTAATTTAAAAATAATAACGGCAGTATAAATTAGAAAAGAAAAAGGATATAATATATATGTTATACGAAGGTTAATAAAAATATAGACCCTTATTTTAAACTTTAAATTGTATTTTCCGAAAATGAAATTCAAAATAAACCGGGTTTACCAACCCGGGGGTTGGAAAAACTATGAATACGCGAACAAATTGACGCGTCCCCTCCTCACCCCCGCAGATGTTTCACAGTTATTGTTAACAAGTACACACCTGCACCCTCAGTGCGTACAATAGGCACGCCGTTTCTTTATAAAAACTCGAAAACCCCTATAAATCTGTCCGCACGCCGGATTTCGCTTTATCGAATTTGCGGTCCGAGAAAAAATTACAGCCATTATCAGATAATTCGTCGCGATATCTCAGAATTGCCGTATCGGCTAGGTGTATCATCCATTTTTTTAGTTTTTGTACAATTTCATTTTTCGTTTCTACATTAGTGGGTACAGCAGATTCGCTATCTTGGGTTCCGCCTCGACAAACGACTCACGTGGAATCCCCACACCCGACTCAAAAGAACCGACTTAAACAGAAAATTTGGACTCTTAAGGCCATTACTAAAACGGACATCGAAATTGACCTTAAACAACCAACTAACAATATACAAAGCAATACTGAAACCGACATGGACATATGGAATTGAGCTATGGGGTTCCACCAAGACATCCAACATCGTTCGCATCCAGATATTCCAATCAAAAGTCCTTCGCACCATCCTTAATGCTCCCCCCGGGGTATGTTTCTAACCGGACAATCCACAATGACCTCAACATACCGACAGTCGACGAAGTCGCAAAATCACGCTTCCTTAATATCCATTCCCGCCTCTCTCCACATCCCAATCCACTCGTCCAGTCCCTCTCCTCTCCTACCCGTCCATTATCCCCCCCCGCGTCGGCTTAAACGCCGCTGGCCCAGAGATCTTCTTAGCCCGTAGAATTGTTTCATCCATTGTGAAAAGTGCCGTCATTGGATGGTTACTTTTGTCCAGTCAATCAAGTGAGAAACATACACTCAACACATTTACATATAATTATGTATAATTGATTGTACGAATAAAGAAAAAAAAGGAAAAAAACATTAGTGGGTATTGTACGAAAATTCTATCGCAATCACCACCCTAGACCGGTTTGGCAAATCGTTAAAATCAGTTCCGATTCTAAGCCCGATTATGAGTTCAAATGATGTTTCAATCGAGGGATTAACTCTCTGTTTGTTTCGACCAAAGAAATATATCTGAATTCAATAGCGACCGACCCCCTCCCCCTATCAAACCCTTGTCGACAGCGGCTCAATCACGTTGGGGCCCGAATTACCCAAAGAGTACTGGTACGACAATAAGTATTTGATTGATGCGTCGCACGCAACTCTTATTAGAGTAGCTGTAGTATTGGGGGGGGGGGGGTCGCTATTGGCCTCTCTAGAATAACCGGTCTAGAAAGGGAAAGGGCCCCTAGACCGTGCCCTCGGTTCATTGTCCCGGACTACCTGTGAGCCACGCGCTCGACACGCTTCCACCCTTTTTTGCTATACACAGTTCCGCACCCCACCCCCACCCACCCCCGTACTTCTAAACAGATGGTCCATGAATATTACAGCCGGAGGAAATCGACGGGCAATGAGTAATTTATTGGGTTTTTTTCGGTAGCGGGTGGCTGGCCGGCGAGGTTGATTCAACAGTCTCAAAGAGTCAAAGACTCAAAGACTCAGAGTTATTTTGCATATTTTTGCCCTTCTGTCGGAGATAGCGGACTACGCCCTAAGCTATATGACTTTCGGCTATTGCACATCGTCATTGCCGAACAATAAACTTTTTCAATAAGGCTCATTACGGGGAAACCATAATTGCGCCTCATAAATAAATTAAAATAATTATTTCCCTTTGATTCCGTTTATACCTCTATCTTGCTACCGCTCACTAATTAACCACGAATCTGTTTGTAAGTTATCCATTGAAATTTCGAAAATATTTAAACGAATAAATAAGGTTTTACCATCGCTGCAAGTGATTTTCGATTGATATTTAAAACAAATCTTAGCGGGTCCACACAAAAATATTTTAAACGTTATTTTCGATAAAGGAAAATAATGAGCGTATACAACTTGATTGTAAATGTTTAGGATTTGTGAACTAATCTCTGTCGAGAATGGCTGTTAAATTTATTAAGGACACTAGCGGAGAGATCCCTTTTAACGTAGGATGAAATTTTACCCTCAACATTCAGGATATTAGAATAGAGGTGAAGATCTTTAAACATTTAAAGGGACGAAGTAAGGACATATGGCTCGGCGCTGGAGACTTTACATTGTCGACGGCGCGTGAATAACGTGCCTGTACAGATGAGGCTACTTAGGCTGTCCAGGCGGTGTGACACAACATGCTGGATACACTACGGTTGTGGCGCCACATACTTGACCGTCCGAGCGTAAATCCACGAAACGTAAATCCGCTCCATTTTACGATTACGGCGGCGATTGATTCCTTATTGTCGCCGTATACGTTATTATTACGAGATTTTTAAGACCCCCCACTAAAACATTTCAGTGGGCGATAAAAAAAAAACAACGTATTCACTGCATTGTTATCGAGAAAACACTTCGCTGTGTATGTTTTCCAACGGTAAACTTATCTTAAAAATGCCCAACTCCCCAATAATGATATTTATTGCTCTATCGAGCATTGTCGTCCGGGAACCATTTTTTTAAGCATAAAGCCAGATTATTTTGGCTATAGAATAAACAAACAGACAACATTTTTAAATGACGAGATATCTGTAGCGACTTCGTTTCCTGAAAATCGCGCCTTCCAAGTGCAGAAAGTACGACTTTTCTTTCTACGTTGCGGTATCGTAAGTTTTAGGGTTTTTCATCACTTTCATCACTCGTACTTCGTCAGCGGTGAAACTGAAATTTTGCCATACTGTTTGGTGGATGGCTAAGCTCTCTAGGGTTGGATTAAGTCCGGCGTAGTTAATGTTCAGGTCTGTGCCCGCCGAAGCGTGACCCGGAGGTCAGCCGGAAGTGAAACCTGGCCGAGGTGGACCGTGCACTCTCCCCGCGTTATTATTTTAATGAGAAAACTTTGTTTTAATAGAATTAGACGGCGCCCCCGCCCCCCTCCGGTCTGACGGTGACAGATGCTCTGGCCACTACCTCCTATATATATATACTTTGCCGAATTAATGGCCGGCTTAGGTGACCCGTCAACCCCAGCTCTGGGGACTGTTTTAGAAAAACTATATATTGTCAACTGCATAACGTTATGCAGAATTAATGCATTATACCTAAAGGTTGGGGAACTTCTGGTCAATGCTGTATTTAACGTACCCCAACACTATACGTATTATAGTAGTACTAAAAGACATATAATACTAAATTATAAACTAGATCTACAACTCGGAATGGCGCTGCTGACTCGTGATTCCTGTATTGCTTAAAATTCAAGCACCATTAAGCATATTACACCATAAGAGGCAGTTCCTAGTAATTTTCGATATGGCCGCTCGGCGCAGCACTGGTAGCGGGCCTAAAGCTGCGGGAGTTTTAATTGCTCTCACTTTCAGTTCGGCAAGCGGGAGCTCGCTTTTCATAAATCTTTCATTACTGGCCCGGATACCTTAACCCGGCAGTGTTCTCCGTTTCTTCGTTACGCCCTTTGAAAAGAAGGGGCAGGGCCCTCTCATTCCCTCCCCCCGGGCGTAACCACCCCGAGCGACTTTAATGAAAGAGTCGCCAGGTCGTCCAAGGAGGGAGGGAGGATGGAGGAGTATTAAAAAGTGTTCCCATTTATATTTCGCCGTAGCCTACTTGATGAATGGCCCGGCCGCGGCCGCGTGCGAATGTATAATTAATGTTCGTTTAAATGAATTCCCCGTTCTATTTTCGACGGTTCCTCCCGCCCCTTCTTCTCTTCGTTTTATTTCACTCCGGAGACAGTCAAGTTGACACACGGCCCCGTCATTAGGGACGATGTTGCACAACATCGTTTGCCGGTGATTTAATCGCCGGCCCCGTTCCAACTTTGCGGCCCGAATTCAAAAGTTAGTTAACAGAGTAATTTGGACTCGAAGTACGCTAGGACGTTTACTTTTTTTGGGTCTCCGGGGTAGTAGGGGCGGACTGGGGCTAGGGAGATTATTCAAAACGAGACACATTGAACAATAAACATGTGCGGAGACCGAAAGCCTCCCTCTCTATTCATCGCCTAAAATACGTTAAATTAATACAAAATCTATTAAATGAAGCAATCATACTCCTCCTCAGTTTATGTATATATGCATATTTATATAAAATAATTGTGCGTTGTGAATATTAAAATTCATATTTATTTGGAAGAACGTTGTATAAGTTTGGAGTTGTTGAGTTCTTCCTTTGTTATTAGTTAAGTAAAACTACCCATTAGAAATTAATAAATTGCGAATTTATGGAGGAAAATGGGTCAGGTGTTACGAAAAATGTAAGACGAAATCGGCTAAATATTTATTGGAAAAAAATCGCGCAATATCATTATTGATTTATAACTGAGTAACATTGCACAACGCGACACGTGGTTTTGTCCTCAGCCAAACTCAAACCGGCGATAGATCTCCAGTACTTGGGCCTACGGAGTAATATGCACCGGTAGTAATTGCAGTAATTAATTCCCGCGAAAAAAGGAAAGATGCACTTACTGAAGGAAATATTTTGTTGAGACATTTTCGATTCGATTTCAGAATCTTTCAGTTTATCTTTTCGGCGATTTGCATGACAAAAAAAACGGCCGGGAGGAGAGACCGAGTGAAAGGGCGAGATCGAAGCGATAAACCTGTCGGATATAAATTATTATCGGACGTTTTGCACGGTATTTTGTGCCGAATAAACGCGACTGGGGTAATAGGATCGGGTGGCGGGTTATTGGCGGGTGGGTGGGTCCGTTTTGAAAGGCTGATGAATTTTTCATCGGAAGCCGTCAAAGGGCTCATTTTGTGTCGGGCCCGAAACGCCGGGGCAGCCAGGCCACACCGGCAGTGCCGGACTTAGGTCGGCCGGCACTCACTTAGGGCGCCGAAAATCGGTGCCATATTGAAGGGTGGTCAACTTTCGTGGAGGCTACAACCTTATAGGACGGCTTCCCGAAACTTTTTGTCAACTTTGTTCTAAAAATGTTAACTTCGTTAACACTCAAGTCTCTTGCGTATGCATTCCGGGAAGCCAGAAAATAACGCAATCAAATTTGGGTACCCATTATTCTGTTCCAGAAAAAGGAAGAGTGTAGATGAGGTGTATAGCTGAAGTAAGAAAATTAACTTGAATTTACTGTATACTTTACGATAGACACAGTATGTGTGTTATTATGTATTGAATAAATTACTTGATAGAAAGCGCATTCAATACACGCCCGTTAAACCTGAATACTGTACTTAATATCTAACGACGCTACAAATTACTACTAAGACTCCTCGACTACAGATCAAAACTATCACTCTCAAACAAATTATTAATTTACGACCACCGAGCCGTCTAATTTTTATAGACTCCAATCCTTGCAATCCGTAATACTTCGAAAAATTACTAACGCCCCACCGTATGTCTCTAACAGAATAATCCAAAATGACCTAAAAGTCCCGTTCGTTCGAGAATTAGCGGCTTCCCGGTATAAATCCTTCCGTTCCAAATTATCCCTTAGTTCCGATCCCTTAATTCGACAACTTTCCTCGCTTCACCTTCCCGAAAGTCCCGTGCGTCGCCTAAAGCGGAGATGGCCACGTGATTTCCTTAAGACCTGAGAGTAAGGGCAGCAGGAGCGGTAGTACCATCATTGGGTGGTTCTCCTTCAAGAGTTCACTGAGTGAGTGTAAAGTCAGAGCACTGTCACTAGATACAATCTGAAAAAATTGTAGTTGTAACTATACCAATAAATGAAAAAAATATATATCTAACGGTTGAAGGACTGGAAAAATTCTTATTAGAAACAGTAAGACTCGTTTTTCCTGCCGTATGTTCATTAATATATTCGAATGGCCGGAGAGAACAGAAGTCATTACACCGTAATTAATGGTCGAATTCGTCTGTCTCTTTCCTATTATTTAAAAAAGCAGCCGACACGTGGCATGCCCAATTAGCGTGTATGACCCCACCACAACGTCCCCATCAGGTTTATCAGGTAATCACTCGGTGGTGCGTTCTGCTCGCATATTAAAAATCCCTCCCCAAATTGTTCTAACCCCGCGCCGGCTGTTCTTCACCCCTCACTCACTCTCTCTCTCTATTTCAGTGTGCAATGTGTTGCATTATTTAATTTGCCATCTGTTGATGGGCCAGGGGAGGGTGAGGAGTAGGCCACCCCTTCTGGATTTTCCTCCCTCCCTGGTAAAGGTGTGCGCCAGTGTACCCTACCCGGCCACTCTGCCGCCCTCCACGCGGCCCCATGCCCTCAGTGACAACTGCTCCCCTCGCCCCACCACCCCGCCAACCAGTTTTGCCACCGTAACTCGGTAGTTTGTTCCGATACCGGTGCTAGTACAACTGCCGCGTTACGGTCGACCTGGAAAACCTCGGCCCCGACGGACCCCGAAGTACCCGCATGGCCGGGTACGGAATCGGAACCCGTCATTAAGCCCGAAAAGGGCAAGGTGCACTGAACCGATTTGAGCTGTCATTTAATCGAAATTGGATATTGTTTGTTCCCTACAATGCCGCGGATTAAAAGCTCATTAATAGTTGTTTCATAGAGCCGATTGATTATCCCGAACCCTAAAACCTCGCATGAGACGCAATAAATTTTTCATTTTCCCTATTCCCAATTTCCAGTAGGGGACGACTCATAAAACGTACAAACTGTAGGAATGATATATTTTTGATAATATTCGCTGTCTTCAATTCTCAACTCAGGAAATGTAATATATCTATAAAATTTAAATTAAATAACTGCAAAAATGTTAATCTTATAATTAATCTCCCCGGAATATGGTGTTCGACAGATATCTGGGGCTCGAATCGTTCTAAAAAGCATTGACAGCGTTCCTCGAAAACGCAAACACAACCGGCACTCTTTATTAATAATAGATTATATTTTTCACTCCCCTCGGCGCTCAGTTCATCGGGAGCGTCGAACATGCCTAACATCTGCCCTAATAATCCCGGTCTGCCCCCCGATAAAGAGGGCAGGGGCCCCAGGTGCGATAGAACGGGCACCGGTTGATCACCAATCAATAGCGGCCGTCCCCCGTCTCTGCAATACATTTGATAAGCCCTTCAATGAGCAATGGGGAGGATGGAATAAGGGAGCGAGCGCGAATGGAATGGAGGCCCTTCATTAAACAAACATCGCGGATCGGCGGTTACGAAAGGGCTCGTTTCGCGGGAACCGACGCCGTTCCATTGACCGGTACGGGAGGGGTCCGACATCGAAGTACAATTACTTTTTGCGATTTCTAGAAGCTTATTTAGTCACATTTCGAACGACAGAATTCCAGTCCTGCAACAATTGTACTGTACGTTTGTTCAGCGCCGCTTTGTTCAGGCGACAGATGCTAACATATCCTTTGTGCCTCAGCCTCCAGCCGTATCAGATAACTGATAAGTCACGATTTAACCATAAAACACTTTAATATGTTATACCACGGTCAGAATCATATTTTACTTTCAAATGTAGCGTACATCTCATAACCATACATATAGATTATATTCCATTTCAACCCCTCAAACAGTTTCCCTTATATTGTTCTTCTTGAGATTAGCATTCAAGGGATTTATCTAGTGTGCATTGCGTTCGAGCTAAACCTAGCCTTAATGGCCTAACTTAGTCCAAACATCCAGGGAACGACTTTAGTAGTACACGAGAATCGATAGGGGATGGGAAAACATTAATAAAACTATTTATTTCGGAAAATAAATAAATTAACGGAGACATGATAAAACGGCGTTCGGGTGAGTTTCAAATACAGAAAATTATATTATTTAAACCTTATAGTTAATTTTACATACAACGCCCTCAACATCTTCGTGACTTAATGCTTCATTCGGTGACAGTTCTCTCGCCCGCAAATATTTATGCCTACGTTCAGTCACTATCGGACAAACTACAAGGATTGTAGTTTCTCGATAAACTTTACATTTCAATGAGACAAAAAGCTCGAGACGGGCTCGAGCCACTAGTTGAACAAATACCGGTGTTGCCGGCGTCTAACACGAGCCAGACCACTCTCTTGGGCGTCTTTAGAGGCGGCAAAAAAATACAACACAGTTTCCAGTCCACGGGTGTAGGGGGATATTTAATATCGGTTTACAGAGCCGTAGTAGCAGTAGCGGTGGTAGGAGGGTTTTTAATGAGAGGCAAAGCTGTTTAAATAGGGCGTAAAAAAGTAGGATGATCAGCTGTCGGGCGGAGGTGGAGGAGGAAGACAGGCTCGTGGAGGAGGGAGGACACCTGCTGGGAGGAGGTCGCTAACCTCCTCCTCCTCCTCCGTGGGGCCCCCACCCCCCCCGCATCCCATTCATGGGCTACGTCTAGGAAGGAGCCGTATAATACTATACCCCATACACCAACTTCCTCTCGAGCTACCTGAGAGCCCATTCACTTTCCTCCGTACACCTTTACCGCAAACGCCCACCGCCGCTTTATGAACGGGGCGCGCTCCACCTTGTCCTTGACCTTGCCCTTCTGTTCCCGCCCGCTCTTCCTTCCTTCCTCCTTCTCCGTATTATATACCTGCACGCGCCCCAGACACTGTCCCTTTCTAACGACCCGTCTACACACCACCGAAACACGTTCTCGATTGGGAAGGGTGCCATTTAACTGCTTCTACATCTTTACGATTTTCTACTCAATGAAGACGCCGTACAAGTCTTTATTGGGCCGTTATCCATTTGGTGGTTATAAAGTGAAATAGAATTGGGAAGACTTACAATTTGGAACCGATTAATGGTGAGAGGACGTACAGCTACAGTGTGTTCTTAGCTCACAGTCTATAGCACTAGTTTAGAGCTCCAGCGAGAATTATGGTGCGTTCTTGGGCAAAATTATTCATCTGTCTGCAAATAATACAAAGGGGAGCTACTCATAAAATTAAGTTAAAAATTATTTACTTTAAATTTATTTCCAGTCCTTACATGACTATCGGGTCTGACTTAATTGTAATCTACTATAGAAATCAATTCTAGAGACTGTCGCTAAGATTCGGGATAACTAAATTGGTTAATTTTGAATTAGTAAATATTCTGTATACAGGAACTTGATTTCCTAACAAAGTTTCGTTAATTTTAATTTGTTTTCCTAGCGCATTTTTAATTTAATTTAAGTCTGTACCAGCGTTCTACTGGGAATTAATTGTAATTAGAGTGGCGAATCGGTAACAAGTATAATCCGGATTTCAGTGCCGGTGCAACATCTTCAGAAACCTGTCTTGTGAGTAAAAAGCCAAATTATTTTATTGCTTGTTTGATTTTCTGGAGACGCAGCGACGAACAAAAGAGGCTGAAAATGGCAGGCACGTGGCTGTGTTAAGGGCAGTGTTTTCTATTGGAGACATGCCGACGTTTACTATACTGGATTTGGCTGAATGTATAGGCGTGCTGTTAAGGGCATTAAGGGCGTAGCGGGGGGCGGGGGTTCTGTATAGGCAGCTGTCTGGGCAGTACTAGTGGGGGCCATCTGTCTGTGGGGATGTGGTGCCCGCTTTGTCTGCCACTACTTCCCCGTTATACAGGTGTGTGTCTCCCCGTTTCCCCTCCGACTCTTCGGGCTTCCCTCTCTCCCTCTCTCCCTCTCACCCCCTCGCGGCGGGGCTCCGATTTCGGCACAAAGGCGGGACACGAGCAGGAGTCATTAACATCTGTCAATGATCGCTCGGCCCTCGGGCTTGTTGCTTCGGCGGGCCGCCGTCCGCGGCCTACCGGAATCCTCCCGGTACCGGTTGAATGGGCCCACATCCAACGCCTACGCCACTCACCTTTCTCTCTCTCTTCGGGATCGAATACCGGCATCCTGCCTGGTATAAGTGCCGTCACTTCCTTCCGCCTGTCCGATCGTGCGTTACTTGTTGGTTACCGGTGTTACTATTATAATAGGACAGTATTCGAGGAAGCATCTTACAATGAAACATCGTAAAGAGCATGAACAAAATCAGTTGAATACAATTCTAGAAATTATTATGTTTAAAACCACAGTACTATCACTCTCCCCAACCAAAAGAGAACCATAAAAATATTCGGAATAATTAAATATAACGTATGCAATAATTCTTCCGCATATCCCTTCACGCCAATACGCTATTATTATCTTATATATCTTTTAAATTTGGAACCTTGATTAACTTTTGTCTAAATCCTGACTAATCATAAACAGTAATTTAGTTACTTTGCATTCTGAATTTACATAATAAATTACATTTTTAGAGTGTGTCCAACATGCGTGAGTTATTCACCAGCCTACAGCCCGGGTCTAGCAAAATACGAAACCAGTGAGTTTTTATTTGTAAACGTCGATCATTGTAAGAATATTTCACGTATATATATAGGAATTATAGTGCAGGAAAATTATCAAAGTCTCCTGGTTGTTAAGAATACCTTTGTGAAGCCTGTTTTGGATCTTCCGTATTTCACCGGTGCAATCACGTTTAACGCAGATTACACACTGGCAAAGTAGACCCACCCGACGAAATGCTATTTGAAATATCTTCGCTCAAACGTGTAGAAACCCGCAAGGGCTCAGCATATTTCCCTTCTAGGGCCGGTTGCACAAAGCGAAAATGACTTCTTCAAAGGGCCCGATCCAATAGCCGACTCTCCGGTACGGGGGGGGGGTTTATATTAAATTGTTGTTTTTGTTGTCGTTGCGGTTGTTAGACCTTCAAAGCGCGCCCCCTCCCCACCCCCTGGTTTTCGGTAAAAGCTTCCCGCAAGTCCCACTCAACAAGGGAAAGTGGAAAAGGTCACTTACTTTCGGCTCGCTCAATCTATCTCCGATCTTTACCTGCCGGCAAGATTAACTACCTGGTCGCCCTTTACGGTGGGGTCCGACCGCTGTTACTGGCAATAATAAGACGCCGGCGAGAGGGGGAGGGGCCCTTCTTGCCTGCCGAAGACGGAGGACGAGCAGGAGCTTATAAGGGCCCCGGGGGCGCCCTACCTACACAAGTGTTTACACGCGCCTGTCAACACCCCGCCCAATAACAAGGGGATTACTAGTTCTTGAGCACCGTTTACGACCTTCCTACACCGACAAAACACCGCCACAAGTTACTACTTGTGAAGGTTCCTACAGCCACAGGGACAGTAGTCTTATATTGACATTAGTCCGTGGCGCTAAACAGTTTTGACCTTCTCGAAGGGTCGACGGCTAGTTCACTCTTTCTTCTCCTCTCATCAAACTACACGGTTGAAACTACAATAATCGGTACGATATATCGATTACCGGGCTTACAAAAAAAATGTTTAATTCATTTTGTTGTTCAAAATAAATATGAGCGCAATAGTTCAACATATTTTCCTCCTGTGTGTTAAAATTTCCGATTGAAATGAGCACAATCTTATTTCAATACAGAAGAAACGGGCATTTATTTTTTGGGCAACTCCTTTTAAATAGTTTCAAACTAGCATAGTGGTTCATAATATTAGCGCAAAATGTCGGCTAATATTTACAATCCTAAGACCATAATAGTGGTATTGACATGGCCAAATTAGAACTGAATTACCTTCGTTTATATTAAGTTCGGCGACAGCCTGTCGATTACTGAATGTAGAACTATGAATAATATCGTCGAGATGCCCTTTCGGCATGACAGCGTGTCAGAGATAAGAGGCATCGATTGGGGCGGTATCGTCCTCGGCAAGATGTTCGGACAGGAAACGACCTCTAGGGGGGGGGGGGCGTCCTATTTTATTTTACGGAGCGGTACCGGTTTTCGAACCGTTTTTCGGGCCGGTCGACTGCGCCCCATTGTAAACCCCCCCTCCCCAGGACTCGGACGAAAGCCATTGGCGGCGATTAGAGGGAAACTTGTATTTCTGGCGTGAAAGAGAGAGAGGATAGAGGTCGGAGATTGAGACCAAAAGTTTGTTTTACCGTCCGCTCTACCGGAATAACAGCGTGCGGTCACAATGGGGGAGGGGTTGTTGGCTGAAAATACTCGAATTAGGGGCGGGGGGCAGGGGGGGACAATGAATTGGCCGAGCCCCGTACTGTTATGTAATTGTCCTCCCACACCTGGACGTCCCCGTTAAGTTGGAATCCCGTGTATCTCCAACAATGCTAGCAGCAACGCAGATGTTGAACAGCCATTAGATTAATACACGACTCTGTGGGCTCGGGCACGTACTTTATTCCGAATAATGGCTTCTCAAAACGCTATTTATACACTATACAATACCATTCCCTCTCCTTCACTTTCTAAACTTTATCCAGGATTATTCGGAAAATTGTCATAAGCCAGATACTCTTCATTGACTTCATTCTTCTTTTGTGTAGATTAAGTTCTCGGGTTTTTATTGTCTATTTTCTCGATTACCATATCAATATTGTAAAACAATTCAAGTAGCCTCTATCATAATAAATAAGTAATAAATGTAGAAAGGCATTTCGTAGGCCGGAATGCATGTACGGACCATTATTTGTATATCGTTTTTCTCGATGTCCTATTTGTATTCATAGAAAAATAAAGTTATTTGTATCCTTCTTCTTTTGATGATGATCTTATACCGAACCGGAATTGTTAATTAATAACGATTAGCATTATTTCTTGCGTTCTAAAATCATAACTATGTCGCTTTATATGAATACTTATATTGTCATTAGGGTCGTTTTAAAAATATATGTGCAATTCTGGTATAGTTTTATAAAAGAACAAAAGTTTCTTAGGATAGTAAAACAATCCTAGGGAAAGTTAGTGATAAGTTGTTTTATAATTTTCAATATTAATTATATGTGAGACAGTACTTTTACAATCGTAGCCGCCTATTGTTTATGGTTGATTACGTGTTGACAGACTATTTTTTGTTACATTTTTATTTTGGTATTATATAAGATCATTTTATATAGTATATAATTGGTTTTTTTTGCTCATTCGATCTTCTGACCTCCCTTTGTCAAGCCAGACAGGTGTAAGAACGAAATTAAAAGAATATCTGACTATAGGGCTGTTCGTAACTATAATTCTGTTATATTTAATTTTTAATTCGTGCAGCGGCGTGCACTACGGTAAAGTAATTGTAGTGGGACACCTGGCTTTTACCGTTCCCCCGTTCGAGGGCTAACAATGGGTGGGTCGGGGTTGCGGCCCCGTGGACGGCGTCGTCGTCGGTGGCGGAGTGCAGATGTTGCGTCGCGCCATTACCGGCCCCGTAAAACGCCACCTATATTGGTTTTCGGGTCGCGTGGGCCCACTCGCATCTTCTCCCATTTAGGCCGGTCGCTTTTTCTTCTTCCCCCCCCCACCGCCGCCGCATTCGCCTGCACGCAGACCGGAAGGAACCTCTTCCTCCCCCGACCTTAACTGTATCCCCCGTAATTCGAAACTCCGTATTTTTTCACCCCTCCAGGTAGCCGCCCCGCACTGCACGCTCCCATTTCTCCGAGCGGACGTCTCAGTCCTAGATACATTATATTTTTTTTTTTCGACCCCTCGCGCCCCCGTCTCCCTCCCCGCCCACATTTTTCATTCGATTTTACTCCGCTCTCATTGTTGTCCTCAGTAGCGGCAGACGGTCGCGCCGTTCGGAGTGTGGCGGAAACGCGTGGCCAGTCGAACACATCACACTCGCCAAAAAACCGCATCCTTTACAGTTTCGCCCCCGAACCGGAGGGTGGGGGGGGTGGGGCGAGATTCAGCTGTTGCTAAAAATACAATAATACCTTCAGAGTACGGAGATATGATCAACAGTTGGCGCTATGTAGCATACGGCGCGTTATTCAATACGGGGGATGAACGCCAGATTGGGGTTTGAAAGAAAAATATTTCGCTCGGAGCAAGACGATTTAAACTGTTTTTTTATTAATGTAATGACGTACTCCCCGTTGGAACGTGTTCGGCCAGTTATTAATCATTTCATTAGCCATTTCAAATGATTACACCATGATTGAAAAATATAATATAAAAATGCGAGTTCTTCAAATAAAAATTCATAAATTGACTAAGCATTCAGCATTCATAGAATCTCATGTGTACAATAACTTAATAGTTTTGCGATATTTTGATGTTTCTGTCTATTAACGAAAAAAAGGATTCTTATTATTGAAAACATAATGAAATGACGTTTGAATATGCCTACAGATAATTTTGCGACTAGTATATAATAAAAAAATTCTTGTATCGCAGTCCGTATCTTATTTCGGCTTTATTAAACCTTAGCAATAGTTTCGTTCCTCAAAGCCGTGGTGCGACTACCGTTGCAGTCCGGGTGGACTGAATTAAACCGAAAGAAATGCAATACCGTGACGGCGGAGCGCCCAAAGGCCGTGCTTAACTTCGAGGGGACATTTTTAACCCCGACCCCTTCGAGAGATAAGGGGCGGGGGAGGAGGACCGTTCACTTGAAATGCTAATGTCGGCGGAATGCGGGTGCCCCCCCTAAAAAAGAGAAAGCGTCCGGGACACACCGAGATGAGGGGGGGGAGGTGGAAACACGGGGCGAAAAGAAAGGGAAGAAAGGGAAGAAAGCGGGAGAGAGGGAGAAAGAACTCATTTGAAGACGACTCGCATTCAGATGCGACCCCCACCCCCTGAAGACCAACAGTGCCGACATTCTTGTTTATATAAGAAACAAGGGTGGGAAAGACAGGGGGGGGGGACAAACTTTTTTGCCCCCCTCACTGTTGTTCCAGTCGACCCCTTCTGATAATACACAGTAAAGCCCCGTGCTAAGACCTAATTTCGCCCCGAAGGGCTGCAGAGTTATGTTAAGATATTCAGTTTTAGAATAGCAAAATATTCTCCGCTAGTAAGTAACAAAGGACAGCCCTACTCTGAATTTTATTATTATTCCCGACTCAAAAAAAAAAAAAACCCTGGATGTCCCAAATAAATAGTAAAGCTAGAAGAAAATAAAGTAAAAAATAATTCCGGCTATAACTTGATTCATTTTCGTTCCGAAAAGACTATAGAATTACCAGTACTTCGACTATGTAAGTATGAAAACTGAGTGTAACTATCCGAAATTGAATGGGCAGGTCCCAAGCCAAAAAAACAGGAACGTAAATCAGTTCGCAGTCCGCCCAAGCACCGCATCTAAAGCATTCGGCTTTTGTACCGGTGCCAATTTCGCCAACTTAAACTAACGCTGCGTGTACTCGCGTCGTATAAACTGGTAGATTACATATTGTACTATTAATCATATATTTAGTCCTCAATTAGACGGTAAACCTTGTTGCAACTGTCGAGCTAAGAATCCGCGATCCCCCCCCCCCACCCCACCCCTCATCCTCGTCGTCGACTCCAAGAATTCGCTTTATGAAATCGCTTGACGATACAACCCCCACCACATCTATCGACCAATGACTTTTAGGAATTTAATCTCGCTCTCATCCCCTTCCACTGTCGTCACGGGATTCTGTTGTCTGTCGCAAGGAGGCGTAATTATTAATATATCGGCCGTTGTACGGAAGAATTGATTGGACGTAAACCAATGCTTTCGACAGCATGACCACGAAGTGACAACATGACAAAAATGTAGCGAACCAATGCATTGAAGAATGAATTCGCAGAATTCCTATCACGGATTTACATTCCAGTATTAAATGTATTAGGGGTAACCCAAAAGTAATCAACATTTTGACTTTGGAATTAATTTTATTTTGCTAAAAAGAAACTTTAATTATTAATCCACTATATATTCACCAATATTATCGACAACTCTCTGCCACTTTTCCGGCAAATTTTCGATTCCCCTCTTGAGGAACTCCTCAAGACAAAAATACATTTAATATACCTGTTTTGTGGTCTGCGAGGGGTTGGAATACTGTAGGTTCGTGATGTTTCTGTCTCCTCTCGCCGGTTTGGTCTTTTGCTAGACCGGTTTCGGCTGCTCGCCATTTTCACTAGCGGTGTTAGTCACTGTTAGCACTTTGGACGTTTTTTTGGGCATCCTCACTGCACTGTCACTTTCACATGTACTGTCAGTACTAACAGTGATCAGTAATAAGTGCTAACAGTGACTGACACCGCTACTGAAGATGGCGAGCAGCCGAAACCGGTCTAGCAAAAGACCAAACCAGCGAGAGGAGACAGAAACATCACGAACCTACAGTACAAAAATACATCTTATCAAATTATCGATAACTTTCGGGTACACCTAATACATTTTTAGTCATCTTTGTTAAATCTGCTCCATATAATTTTTTAATTGATGAAAAACCTTAAAAAAAATGTATAAAACCCATATTATTAAAAAATGTGAATTAATTAACGTTATTCATTTACCCAAACACCAATAACAGAAATGGGCCAGTGGAGAACTGTTGCACTTATAAATGTGTAAAATTTTTAAATACTTCGTTATTTCAGTTATTATCCCTTTAGTTGAGATACGAACGAATCGGATGATATCGATTTTGCGGCCGGAACTTTCTTTTTTAAAGCTGGGGCGAGACATGAAACGCGAAAACGGGTAATAACGTCCCGGAATCCGTTAGGGTTCGGGGGGTTGTAGAGATAGGCCTATTAGATATGTTGAAATATAGTGTTGCTAACGCAGCTTGGCAGGGACGGCCCCCCCCCCCCTCCCGCTCGCCACACGCGCCCCTTCCCCGATGTGTTGATACCGCCCCAACGAACAACCCCAACGATAGCGCATTGTCCTAGTGAAATACGCCCGGCGTTCCGGGGGTGCCGACCAATCGGAAAAGGGTGCAGAGGCGGCTATCATCTTTCGCGCTGCAGGAGATTATTAAATTTGCGAGAGAGAGAGAGAGAGAGAAACTGAATAATTTAATCCGACAACGGAACCAGATATCGCCCCATTTTGGCGTAGATTGCTGTAATTAATTAAGAGCATACGGTGAAACATGCCGGACGTGCGATCCACACTTTTGATATTTAACAAGAAGCAATTTAGTGTATTGTACTTTACACAAATTTTTAAACAGAATTGTGTCTCTTATTGTGGGATTATCTCCGAGGAACGATACGGGTCTGTTGTCAATTTTTTAAAAGAATATAGAACCTGTGGCGGATAACCCAAGTGCATAATGAATTGCGATTGATACAATTTTTTCAAAAACGTATAATCAGCTTTCTCCGCCCGCTTATTTCGGTTAAACAGTCCAGCATTGTTGTTATAAATATAACGGTATAATATTTTCAATAAAATTATCACGAATATCAGATACAGTTCGTTATCAAACGTTATCGCCGGGTGAGATTTACATCAGCGTCATTCCTCCGTAAATTTAAATGTCTCTTGTTTTCTATCAAGCTACTTAGTATATGACTTAAGGTAATATGACATTCTCCGTCCGTATATAGTATAAAATAGAGTACACCTTAGTGTTTTATGATCCTCAAAATATATTCATACTACCAGAAATTACCGGTCATACTTATGCCACATATTTGCAGTTAGCAGATAACGGAAGGGGGGGGGGATATCCCAAGTAATTAAGGAACTTGATTTACCAGTCGAGTATGTAAACATATTCCGAGTATTGGCCGCGTACAATTTTACCGGACCGATGGATAAAGCGAAAAATCCACCCCTACCACCCACCCCGCCGTTGTTGAAGATACTACTGCATATCCGGGTCTTTGAACAGCTTCACATAACTATCGATTCCCCTCCCTCCACCCCTTTGTCATCGTTATTAACTTCCTGAGTATTTGCAGAGCTCCTGTTGCCAATTTCCCGAGCGGCATTTTCAAGTGGACCTAACCCCGTCAATATTTATTCTTATTGATTCGTTCATTCATTTCGGGAATTTTTTTTTCGTGCATCTTTTTCACCGTAACAACCGTATTTTTCTATCTCAATAGTTAAATACTGAAGGTATTTGACGGGCCGAAGGTTTCGGAACTTTTTGATAATCCCAGTACCCCCCCCCCACGCCCCCGCCGCAGGCCCTTTTATGACCCTTTAAAATGTATTCAATTAAATTTATTAAATTCGGGACTCGGAATTTTTTTCCGAGCAAGTAATGGATTATGTTACGGGCGAAAAATGATAAATAAAACGAAATAAAGAAATAATAGCGGACGGGCTTTGTATTTCCATTGGTTCGGTTGTCGGAGTGTCGTCTTGCAGGGGCCTTCCGGGGCGAGGGTGGCCACTATGGGGGTGGGGGGCGAATGATAATCAAATTAAATGGACCGAAAGAGGCCCCGGGTCGCATATATCACTTATTGTAGGGCCCCGGTTCCGTATCAATTCTTGCGCGGCCCCCACCCCATAATAAAGTCCTATAAAGGGCGGGCCGGCCCTAGGGCCCACTGACAAGATAATGTATCCCGGCGACTCCTAAATTTATACATGATCCATAACGCGCGGTCTAATCGTATTTCGTAAAGGGGAGATTCGGGACATTATGAAACGGGGACGCGTTATAATAGAAAGTAATTCGACTCCGGACTGAATAGCCCTTTCTAAATAATCACAAATATATGTAACTAAAAATGAAAAAAAACACGAAGTAACATTTGGCAGGATCGTATTCATTCGTTCAAAGCTCCTTAACCTTTTGTGTTCCCCTGACAGTTGGGGTGCCTTTGACAGTCAGGCCGAGGTCATGAACCCCTTCTGAGAATACTTTTTTAAATGCACAAAATAATATTTCCGAGGAAACAAATTTTATTTAAATGTTGTTATCAAAATAAAATATATATATTTTCTTACGATAAGAAATTAAGGCAATCAATTTGGACTTCAAACAGATAACGCATTAAGGAGGAGAATCGAACTTTTTTAAAACTTTATTTTACTTACTTCTATTTTTCCGGTATGTATAATCACGTGGCCACTTCCTTTTCAGGTATCTGTACAGAATGTTTCGAATGTCAGGAGTTGGGATTAATGGGCGTTGTGTAATTAAAGAGTGGAATTTCAACCAGGAATCAAAAAGATCTGTACGTAGGATGGGGTTGGAGATGTAGTATAAAAGGTTACTATCGAATTCCAAGTGTTATTTCGTTTTTATGTAGGAGGTATTTTGGAGTGGTACCGACTCATTCTCCTTTCCGCATCCTCCCCCAACGGTGAGGCGGCAAAATCCAGCTTATGTGGAGTATCGAGCCCGGGGGGGGGGTCTATCGTGGGGGCAGATTATAATTTCAGGCGCAAGCGGTTATAAATTTATCTCGGGCCATTATCTTATCGCCGTTTTGGGGGATGCGTAGCGAACGGGCGCATCCTTTCGCCTTGCAAAGGAAACGGCGTCGCGACACGAGCCGGCGAGTGGATGAGGGGAGTTAGTGGCCACGTGCCAGCCACAATCTCGGTACCGCCTACCATCGGTATACAACTACCGCTACCATCTATTAGATAGAGTGAAATATAGTGTAACTTGCCCCAGCTATGGGATTGACACTGGGCGGAACCCATCCACCTCCCCCTCAAGGCCTGTTGATAATGGCCCACCCAGGTCGGGGAATACTTCGAGAGGCGCATTTACACTACAGGAACAGTGCATATTGAATCATTTATACGAATTTTCGTAGCAATAGTTTGCTCTATTCGAGCCATGAGAACAAGTCCGGATTCACAGATCCCGACGAGTGGATACATACCAATCTGAATGTTTCCTCCTCCCATTAATGGGAAAAACTACTGGGATAACAGGGTCCTCTTACTCGGAGAAGGAGCAGACATTTGTACGGAAAAGCCGTAGTAGACGGCGAAGTCTAACGAGAAAACCCACGACGCTGACATGTGTATGAAATACTCTTCACGCAACCTATTGTTACATATATATAATATTAAGTTTGTTTAAAATTACGTGCATCAGTAATAGAAGTAACTGCTTATTCTCCCAAGCTGTGTGGGTGATTAATGAAGGACTCAGTTTTATAGATTAGAAATTGGGATGAAGAATAACAATGCCTAAAAATTTGGTCTCTTTTTTTAATACATAGGGTGTTCATCTTGCAAATACAAACGCCCATATCTGCATCCATATTTTTAAGATTTTTATCGACCGTTCTTTTGTATCCTAGTTCTGCGTATTTACTACCCTCGCTGTTTAAATTAGTAGGAATTGTTCGGGCACAATTTATCGCGGCCCAGCGCCCTGAGAAGAAAGGAGTAAAAGAGTTAATCCATTTAGAAATGCTCGTCGATTATCGGCCGCTGGGTATAGTTCGATGCGCCCTCCCCCCAACCCCTGCCGCCACCGCTTCTGGGGCGGGATAATGCGATTAAGATGAAAAATTACGAGCCGGGGTAAGTTCCGCGGGAAAAAGTTAAAGAGGGGGATGAACACGGAGGATGAATGAAAGACAGGCGGGGGGCGGTCCGCGTTGTTTATACGGGGCGGTTGCCGGGGGATGAAATATGCCCGGTCGCTTAAGCCAAGGGTCGTGTCATCTTTCAGGCTCCCCGGAATCCCCAACCCCACCCCCATCCCGCTAATGGCTGGGCCAAATTAGCTCTAATCTCTCTCAGCCCTTCAAACTTTTCCCTAGGCCCCACGCCCCACGTCCTCTAGCCCTCCCACGCCCCAGGTAAAAATTCACCCCTTCAGAATTGCAAAATCATGACTCTAGAAAACAACAATTAATTTACGCTTATTTTTGAGCAGGCTGGTGAAAAAACAGAATATATCAATCTCTTATATTCTCAATTCCTATTTCCGATAATTGCCGCAGTGACTCATTTACGCGCTTCAAAGATCAGACAACACTCTCATAGTGTGTTATGACCATATGAGAAATACAAAATAGGGTAGCCTCACAGATGAAGTCATTCGGTCTCCATTCAATTATCATTCGAGGTTTTCCCTTTAATGGCGCGAGGACGACCCATTCCGTAGTCGCCGGACCGTGGCCTACGGTAACAGATGCCGGGGAATGATTAAAAAGCATTCGGGCTGTAGGTTGAAAAAAAAGGACTCGGGCTCCGAGAGTCCGAAATGTAAATTAATTTAAAAAATTAACGGCGGAGTGTCCCTGTCGTGTCCTCGCCCTTTCCCCTCCCCGAAACCCGGTGTATATTAATCATGGCCTCCGCCTCAGTCCGATGTACATATCATTGACATCTGGCCGTGGGGCGCAGATGGCCGCTCGGACGGGGGATTCATCGTATTAAAAGGCCTTAGCTCTTTCGCCCACCGCCCTACCCAACCCACCTAGCATTTCAATTCCCTGTCACTCTCCCTCTCTGGCGTTCTTATTCAGTATCTGAGCAACTGGTACGGGCGAGAGGGAAAGTTGGGGATCTCTATTAGAGGCCGCCCAGAAAAGGGTTTTAGCCCGGACCGGGCTGTGAAGATTCGCTTTGTCCGTTGGGCACAGTGCCACAGTACGGTGTTTGCCCGGCACAATAGGTAGGTAGGTAAACAACCGGCGCTGCCCTAAACCCACCGTACCCTGATACTGGCTTAATTAGGTGAATGGTTACGGGGGTAGGCCCTATTGGGAGCGAAAGGACCCCGGCCCCGATACGACAGATTAAAAGTAATATATTCATCATGAGCTATCCTACAAATTGAATACGACTGCGGACCTAATATAGCTGGATATCAATCCCTGAAAAGTCGGTAGCCCCGTTCCTGTTTAAATGCACATGTCTGGAAGAGCAAGGACCGCGATTAATGGGACGAACAGGCGAGCGTTTCGTCACCTCCAGACCGAAACCTGTCTGGTTCAAGACGAAATAGGGCGGCGTGTGTGAAACCGCAAATGGGTTAAAGGCCAAATATCTCGCGGAACACCCAATTAAGTACGTTAAAATATTACCTCACTCTAACCATCAATCGCTCTTTACCGAGGACCTATTCTTACTCGAGTATAGGTGCAATAACTTAGTCGAAGTGCGCCTTTATTTTCATGCATTTTAATCTACCGCCAGGAAATCTGGTACCAGAACTTGTCAGATCTGGTAACTACGGAACTAAAAATAATAAAATTTGTTAACATATTAATTTTATCAAACTGTTACATAATGATGATGGGATATAATGTAAGAGTGTTACAATCGGCTAAGTTTCCTTTACGGCTTTAATTTAAATTAAAATATATTAGCGGCGTAAGATTAATAAAAGAGGCAGCTCGAAAGTCAATGGAGTTATCGGAACGTGAAAGATATTGACGCGCCTGTAATTGCATAAATGAGTTAAGTCGATAATAGGTACTGGAGGAGGGGGTAGGGGAGGTCGAAGGAAACGCGAAGCACTGTCAATTTCAGGAAGCCGGACAAAAAAAAGCTCGACTTGTAGTTTTTTTTTCTTTTAAAGAACACCCCCAACGGTTCAAGTTACATCTGTAACCAGTATGATTAGTATTTTATTACGGAAAGATTATTTAATGTGAAAAATCAATTGATAAAATTTATGGCGATTTCCAAACACCGTTTTTTCTTTAAGAGGTTTCTTAATTTTGGTGGCCTAAATAATTTTGAAATTTGAAAGTGTGCCGAAACAATATTTAGAATAATTTGGCTGAAGCGAGGAGCGTTCCCAAGCTTGAAAGCATAAACGTTTTGGAGCAGGAAATTTGAACAAAAACGTCGGTGTCCCTCTCAATGAGTATAAATATTTTTAAAAAAGACTTTCACCCCCACTTGTAAAACTGTCTGGAATTTTATTTTCCCACGTGTCGTATTATTGCTATAATGACGGGCGTCAGGTGGACCGTGCACATTTCCCTGAAGATTTTTCGTACTCGTCCCTAGCAACGGTTTTCACGTCCTACGATTCGATTTCAACCCCCACCCCACCCCACCGCTACCCCGCCCCCGCCCCCCCCCCCCCCGTACATTATTGATGACGGGGCCGTAGTAGTAGCCGGTAAGGGGTTGGGCCGCTGAAAAATTCACAGTCGCATTACGCCCCAGCGTCGCTCAGCTCCCTTCGCCAATTGACCGAGCGGCCCGGCCGAAATGGTTAATACGAATGTGAAACATTCATTCGGGATTGCTTTTTTTTTTAAATCACAAACGAAATACAGTAACGCGAGATTTTCCGTTGCCTGTATGTGGAGTGAGGCCGAAACCTAAACGTAGGACGCTCCAAAAGCCTAAGTACCCAAGCCATGGCGAGAAACCAATTTTAAGAATTAGTTTCTTCTCTTTTTATTTGTTGCACAAACTGTCCGAAGTATGAATAGTAAAATCTCTTTTTTTCTAATCCCCAACTGGTTTCGCTTGTATTTGAGAGAGATTTACTCTTTGGGCCTTATCTTGTTACATATTCCCACTAGGATCTTTATCTTTAACGTTGACGCAGAATAATAACAATAAAAATAACGGATATAAATAATAATAACTGAATAAAGGAGTGAAGGTAGTTAAAGTTACCCCAGGTTTATTAGGAGTAATATTCCAGATGTAGTGTCAGCAGTAGTTTAACCGAGTTTCTTTTAAAGTCCCGCCTGGGAATTTCAACCCCCTCCCCCACTGTAAAAGTACAGACTGAGGCAGTTGAGAAAACGCGGCTAGATTAATTTTTTGTATAAGCCGACGAACACGGCCATTTGTTCTACAGATACCGCTCGCCCAGATAGACCAGTGGCGTGTAACAAAAATATCCGAGTACATACAATGTATGTACGCCGGGAAAAATGCCCGCGATTTCTTTTTGCGTCCAACCGAAAAGCGTTCGCAGATAAGACCTTGACGTTAGATAACAGCTACAGTTCCAACAGGTCACTGTTGCGTTACTACGGCTGTTGTACGGCTTCGAAAGCACGTCATGTTTTATCGTAGGATATAAATCGTCCGTTGCATTTATGCCCCCAATTAAAATTTACTGTAAATTATTTAGTTTATTCTTTTAGTGCGTATTCATTGGAATAATTTGACTGAAACAATTATTGCAAATATTGAATATAGGGGCGGAAGCTGGGGTCGAACAAAGATCGAGGTTTAACCCTCGAGGTTTAAGCGCCCAAGTCTCAGCCCCCAACGTCTTCTATGCTATTGAAACTCGGTGCGGAAGTGCAGGTGGATGGGGGTACGAGACCCTCCTCACAAGTGATTCAAGTTCCCGGGTAGTAATTACTACCTGCAGAAGTTAGGTCAGAGGGGATCCTACCACTACAATGGACAGCGGGTCTGAACCGGCACCCCAACCCCCAACCCACCCCCCATCCCCGTCTGTAGGTTAATAATAAGCCGAGCGATATACGCCGGATTCGGTTCAAAATTCCTGACGTCGGCTTGAGACGAAACTGCAAAGCACTCGCCTTAACATTAAGTGGATAATGGAGTTAGAAACGATCTCCCCCCCGCCCCCCCCCCCCCCTCATCTTAAGCCAAATTTCGTTCACTCTTCCCTCCTTCAAACCGGTTAATTACTCGTATAATTAATAGCGACCGACGGTATTTAATTAAGACTTCAATTAAAGTACAATAGTACTTTACGATCGGAGACCGTACGGAATTCAATTTGAATTCCCACGGGGGGATAACAATAAAAGTTAAAGCCGACAAATTTATTTTACTCTACCGCACGTGAAATAATGCAGTAAATGCGTAGACGGGTGCCATAAACTTCTTTTTAAATGTTATTCAATGAACATAAGCTTACACGGATAACTTCGGTTATCGGTGAAGCCTAGCACTGTCACTACAGTGCTACTGGACTTATATATTGATCGTTGCCCGTTACAAATATTTGTCTGTTTTAATGTCGTTAATAAATGTATAAATACCGTTTTATTAAGTTGACAATTCTGAGGCCTTATACATGAGAGATGAAACTTTTTCCATTATATTTTCTGGATCAGTTTCGACGAGGAAATATAGGGGAGGGGATATATCAGGTTAAATAATTGAAGGCAAAATTTAATTTCAAATTTTGAATACTATTTATTACGAAAATATAATAATATATTACAAAAATTGCTTTTACTATTTTTTGGTTAGAATGTGACTTGTATATTAATTGGTTTTTCAGTGCTGTATTGTGTCTCTCAATAATACCGTGCTTGTATACTTTTTTTTTTTTAATAACCTGCTAAATAAAACTACTTCGTCTATGATTTTTTTTGCTTAAATCTTCCTTTAGTTATACAATATATATGTTTCTGGGAAGAATTTGTAATATATATTTATATATGTAGTATACAAAAACGGATCTAACCATTATCTATGGGTTATATTTCTAGCCTTGAGCAAACGCTCTATCATTGCTCTTAAGTACGCTTTTTTGTTTCTATGCGACTGCTGTTTTGTTTTTACTAAATAGTATTGTTCTTGTTTTCTTCAATAAATAAATAAATAAATTACCGCTAAAAACTAAACTTAAAAAACTCGGACTAGTATTTAACACTTACACAACAAATCGAGAGTGCAAAAAATCTAAACGAAGAATAAATCAACGAGAATATGAATAATAAATAATACAAAATCAAACATGCAAATATTTTTACCAAAAAAAAAATACATTAAATAAATATGACTCGAAAATATTATACCGATTTTTACATAACAAAATAACTTACTACATAATAATATTATGAGTTTACTCTATGTTAAACTATATTTTTTATACATATAATAAATATTTCATTTTTACTGTGTAAATATACATATGTTTCTCCCCCCACCAATAGAAAAAAATATATTGATCAACATTACATCACTCATATGCATGTCCAAAACACAACTCTTATTAAATCAAATTCGATTCAAACTGAATTTATAATTTCTTTTCGAAAATTATAGTTTTAACTTATAATAAGTAATTATAAAGTTAAACGAAATTTAGACAGAAATATACAGATTTGAGAAATCGAAAGATTGACATTATAGGAGATACATTAGTCGGCAAATAGTTAGCGGCATGACCGAACCCGCCTCGGTTCTTATGCATCTATAGTTCAATTGAGCTAAGGTGGTACAGCTATAAAATTAGGAGTACCGTGTATATACTAAATGACTAGAGATTAAGTATTCAATTTTGCTTATACGTAGGTTATATATCTTATTTCCTAGTAGTAGAGCTGTGGGAATTCTTATTATCGAAAATCCCGCCCGGCTTAAACCTATACTACATTTATTATTGCTTCAGAATACTAGGCTTATAGGTCAAAAAGGCACCTATAGAACTCTCTCTCCTAGGAACTTTATATAATAAAAGGTGGATGGTCAGAGATGGTATGATCGACTAGAATAGGGAATCGAACCTACGCGGATGGAATGTAGAAGGCGTTTCGTTGTATATTAACGACGGTTCGCGATTATTTTCCTATACGTGCCCCTTTGCTTTATTGCCATTGAATGGATTACATAAATTCTAATTTTATATAAAAAATCGTTCGAACGAAAATTAACATTTTTTTTTCTTCCTACATCATCCCGGCTCATTCACTCTAGGCTTAGCAAAAAAGTAAAGGGTTGTATTTTGACTCAATGGAAAACTTTCATACCGGATGGCTAACACGACAACGAAAATGGAAACGATGGCCGAACATGTCTGAAGTAATATAATTGACGCTAAATGTATTGCTTCGGTACGAAAAATTTATTGCTACCAATTTCGTTGTATCGAACTTAACTCATAAAACTCTCGGAACTTATCAGCATTTAATTACACTCACCCTATCGCATACACTCACGCATTTTTACCCTATAAATATTGGTGTATTCAAAATAATCTCCGTTACGCTTAATATATACAAGCTTAGACCGCTAACCGACTACCTAACTAACTAACCGACTGACTTAGTTAAGAGATCATTCGAGATTAACAATTTAATATTTACATAATCATGAACTTTGGGAACAATCTCTTATACTTTTACGTTGGATGCCCCAAAATTTGATCATTTGACTAGATATCACTCGTATATTTAATCTCGCCAAGGAAGGTCGGATATTTCCTGTTGAAATCCCGGGAAACGGTCGGCAGGTTTTACATTAGGTAGAAAATAGAAAATTGAGCGACGATAGATAGTACACACGAGCAAGAATAGGAACGTACGGGTACACATAGTAGGAGAGTGTTTGAAGGGAGTACGGCCCGCTAAAAGCTATAAAGTCTATAAATCTAAAGGCGGTAGACGAACGAGAATCGGGAGTTTTGGCTAAAATGTTTGCTTTCTCTAGGGTGGTGAAGGGGGATGGGGCGGCGGTGTTGACACAAAGGGGAGAACAACAGGGACGGCTCTGGGAAGCCGGGGGAGGGAGGGAGAGAAAACCAACACGGGGGAACGCCAACTACGGCGGGGGATGATCTAAACGCATCGAGCCTACTGTCTAGCGCAATCTATAGAACTCGACTCTAGTATATTACAGACGGAAAGAGAAGACGAAAGTCGGAAGAATAAGCATAGGACACAACGCCCGTCGTAGGGAAGGGGCGGAGCTCGGCTCTTGCTGAAAACGAAAGGACAGAGCGAAACTATAAGTACAAGTGCTATATATAAGTAGTGGATAGTAATTGCGGACGAAGAGCACGAGAGAGCACGACAAATAGACGACACAATAAGCGATACGACCGTTCCTGGGTTTCGGCAAAACGACCGACGCGACCGGTGACGGAATTTCAAAAATGCGTAAAATAAAAAATATATTAATATTAAAAACGCGCTTTTAGCTTCTAGAAACGAAAAAATTTACAAGACTAGTATAATAATATTGCACGGCACGTTTCATAAACATTAGACTTTTTATTTATATATTTACAGGCCTAAAAATTACGACTAGAATATTTATAAACTTACCGTCTAAACTATGTACATCTTTTTTGACGCCTTTCTGCCCCGATGTTAAACGGTGAGGAGGAACGAAAAAAGAACAATGACTAGATGAACTCAATGACTAGATCAAATTAAGATGACTAGCTAAGTGGTGACTAATTCTAAAGTTTTTTTTTTTTGGAATGTTTCGAAGTGCGGAGATCGTTTCCAATGCTAAACCTAATGAGATCGATACTGAGAAATGAAATAAAATTATACCGAAAAGACGTATAAATACTGTACCTAAACCTATAAATGAAATAAATGACTGAGATCTAATTACCGTTAGACTAGGTTCGCGACTAGATTATGTCCCTTAAACCTACTATTATTACTCTTTGGATAGCTAGCGTACGCATGGCACTAACTGCACTCTGCATTAGAATACAAAATAAATTAGAAAAAAAATAAAACGAACGAACGACGAGCGTTCGATGGATTATTATAAACTAAAAATGACTAGAATATACTCCTCGTATAGTATAATTATAATTATTATTATCGTAAGCTAGGTATAATACTGATGACTAGAAACTGTAGTTGAATGACTAGTATTATGACTACACGCTATGACTAGATACAAATTGAGAATAAATTCGTTGTCGCGACTCGTTATGACTAGAATAGTATTCGTTGTTTTCGAAACTCGGGTTCACAAATGAACTCTACAAATCGGTAAATTAATTTTTACCTTAACTCTTAAACTATAGAGAAATCGACGAGGGTCCGGTCATGCCAATAAAAATTCTGGACGCGGGGTTAAAGACGAATAAGGAAGCCGCTAAAGAAAGAGTGGTCTAGCCGCGCGTGACATGCACATAACGAAATATAATGCCCTTTTTCAAACGGCATGGACGAACTATCGTTCAGTGGACGGTGCAGTTTGCTTTAGGACATCCGAGTTACGGGGACGGTCTCCGGCTCGGTGTCGGCGATGCAGGCCGACTCGAGGTGCTTGTTGAGGTAGGACTTGAGGGCGAACGACTTGTGGCAGCGGGAGCAGGCGTAGTTCTTGTCGGCCGAGTGTGTCTGCATGTGGGCCCTCAGGTTGGACCGGTCGGCGAACGCCTTGCCGCAGTGGGCGCACCCGTAGGGCTTCTCGCCGGTGTGCGAGCGCAAGTGGCCCTGCAGCAGCCACGGCCGCGAGAACAGCTTGCCGCACACCCCGCACGCGTGGCTCAACTTGTGGGTCAGCAGGTGCATCGCCAGAGCGGGCATACTCACGTACGCCTTGCCGCAGGTCACGCACTTCTTCGCCGACTGCGAGTCCAGGCTCCTGTGGGTCTGCTTGTGCCGCGACAGGTTGGACGAGGTCGCGTAGTGTTTACCGCACTCGGAACAGGTGTACCTCTGCCGGCTCTCTTGGCAAGTTTCTACGATTTTCTTCTTGGAACGGCCGTCGCTGACGAAGAAGGCCTCGTAGGTGTAGGCGACAGTCTTGGTGGGCGGTGGCGGGGGCGACTGGTGGGACTGTGGCTGGGGCTGGAGCTGGGGCTGGGGCTGGGGCGGGGCGGGGGCGAGGGGTGTTTGTCGAGGTGGTGTCTCTTGGTGGGGCTGGGGCGGCGGCGCCGGCGGGGTGGAGGCGCTCAGGTCGAGGATGGCGTGGGCCGCGGACAAGTCCTCCTCGGCGGGCCTCCAGCTGGGCGGCGGCCGGTCGTCCAGCGAGTAGGGCCGGTAGATGTCCTTCTTCTTGGGAGGCAGCGAGAGGGCCGTCCCCGTACTCGTGTAGCACATGGCTAGGGACTTGGGGCGGTGGAGTTGTGGCTGGGGGGGCGCGGGCTGCGGGGGCGGTGGCGGAGGCGGCTGTAGCTCGGAGGCGGTCTGCAGGGTCGCGTAAGAGGGCGGAGTGGCCGACGGCTCCCGCGGCAGGTAGGCCGTGTAGTGCGACAAATCTTGTACATAGCCTGAAACATAGCAAATATGCCGACCATTATATATCGGGTCTACAATATAGGTACGGTAAAAGTAGGGACTGCGGGTCGGCATTCCGAATCCTAATTCTAAAACGTTATTAAACTTACTTCCGCGGAGATGCGCCGACAGAATTCGATAGGAACTTTAGGGGGACGAGAAGGAAGACATCGGGGCCAAAGTTTATCTCTCACCCCTTAAAGGGAGAGGGAACCGACCGAAGTTTCGAGTTGGGCCGGAGGGGGCTGTGGAGGAGGCCTGGAAATGAAGCGAAGTGCGGAGCCTTGCTTTGCCGAGTTGGCGAGACAAAGTGACATTGATGTAGGGCCGGGGGAGCGATCCCACCCTCTTTTCGCTGCTAACTCTTATCCCTTACTCCTTACCCTTTCCCCCGTCCGAACAACCGATGCTGCACGATTGGGGTCCGTGAGTATTGCAGATACTTGTCCGGCTTCGTTTCACCGAACTTCTATATCGACTAATAAAACGCCGTGTCCGTCATTAACGAATCGGCTCATTTCAATTAACCGAGAGGATAAATTAGATTAAAAGGAGCCTTGAGCTAAACGGAGCGGAGAAACGATACTGGATGATTAGGAAGGCGGCCCCGGGATGAAGGGACGAGCCGGCGTCCGGGTCAAAGCGAGTCCCCCGAGTTCAACGGAGCGGAATAAGTAGTCGAGTCCCCGAATTAGCCCCCGGTCCCCGGGCCTCATCTTGTTTATGTTCCCGCCCGCTCCTCCCCATTTCGTCATTATCTTCTTTTCCCGAAGCTTTGTAGTCCCGAGGGACGAGGAGGAGGAGGGACCCTTTGAGCCCCTCCCAGGTCCCAGAGAGAAAGCGAAGTCGGCCCAATTTTATGTTCGGAAGACTAACTCTTAGTAGATAACAAGAGCTAACGCTTTACAACTTATTAAAGGAGCCGTTATTGGCCTTCTTTATTGCCGGCTCGTAAAGTCTCATCAATCCTTGTTGAAATTCCAACGGTTCCTATTTTATAATAAAAGTAAGGCAGAATAACGAAATAAAATACGACGGTATTTCGGTTTCCTATGGGAAAACACTCCGGCAAGGAGGGAAAACATTTATTTATTCTGAAATATGAAAGTATTCCGTGTAATCTATAATTAAATGATAAATTGTTCTAATCCCGAACCGACAAGAGAGAGGATTATTACACTACGACTAACCCTAGGTCCAGATATCCAGGGTCTTCTAGAAATCCTGTAGTTTATTTTCTAGAGGAGCCTAATCCTTTCTTTAAGACCTTGTTTACGCGGCTTTTCTTATTCTGCGACGTCGGCCGACATCTCCCCGGGAGCGGGAATAAAGGGGCGGGCTTCATATTTTGGGACAAGTGGATTACTGCAGGACGAGGGGTCGGGTATAAGCGGCAAGGGTTTTATGGCTCCCCCGGGGGCGTCCAATGTCCCGCCTCCACTGAACAGAGGCTCGCTGTGTCGCCGCCACCGAGGAGACCGGGCAAATAAACCCGCCCCACCCCCCCCCTAATACCCCCTACTCGTCCCGTCTTCCTACTAAATCAACTGCCCTGATTGCTCCTCTGTTGATTCTGGCTTTAACCAACTCGAGTGGAACAATACCGCTTACGACGACACCCGGACCCACATAAAGAGGCCCCTCGCCCGTTACAGTCTCTCCCGCTTTTGTAAGACAATATTTATGTTTCGCGAAACAAGCGGGCCTACAAAATGGATTAGGCGCGTTGACGTTTACTGAAATTAACGTTGCCATTTGGCAGAAAACGTTCTGATATGCGAAACTCCCAACTGCGAGAACACCCCCCAAATAACGCTCGCCTTTACAAAGTACATTTTTATTATTATAAAAGTACAACGAAATCTGTTACTTCGGGTAAAATAGTGCAACTGTCATCCGGTGTTACTATTGCCGGATTACGAGGTAGCGTTATCGACGACTTTTGAACGACGGAGGAACGGCGTCGCATTAGGAGAAATGGGGCAGAGAATATAACTCCGGGGCCCGGGGCACGACAGGAAGAAAAAGTCCATCTCGTCCGAAACCCGACGTACAAAAGGGAGGGACGTCACTCGTGTGATAAATTGCACTCGAGGAGTTTTATGTGAAAGGGGTCGGAGGGGTGGGGGCGGGGCGGGGATCGAAGTAAGAAAAGAGTTTTCTTTCTGCCTTCGAAGGGGCTCGAGTGTGGGCGGAGGGGCACAAAGACGCCCACCCCCCCACGAAACTGGGAGGGGGGCAAGACGCTACCGAGGTTTTCGGGTCTATAACACCGCCACCGCCCCACCTCCCCACCCCCCGGACCGCCACAAGACCGGAAAATAAAGAATGCCGGAAATAAATTGGCGGAGCCGGCCGTAAAGGCCTCCCCGGTGGCGGGCGGCGGCCGCATTCTTGGATTTGAGCTACCTCCTTCTGGGGGCCGAATTTGTTCAGTCGCTCGGAAAAAAAGTTGCTCCGCCGTTTGCGGGGGGGGTGGGGGGAGGGGGCGGCAACAGCAGGCGAAACCGCCCCCAGCCAGCCTCCGTCGGATCGATATGGAACCGGTCCATTCAACCTCCCTCCCCTCTACCCATGCACTATTTAACGCTGGAATAGAAAGGGGGGCGGTGATTGAATTTCGAAATTTAAAAAAGGGATTCGAATAAACCCCGAATATACCCGATTTCGAATTTACCGACATCTGAATAAGACCGAAACAATACTACTTAGTATATAAGTTGAATTATTGAACGCTATATTATCACGATGATTCTATTTATGAAAGTACTGTGGAATTAAGGTCTCCAATTCAAATTTTCAATTGAATAAAAATTCAATGGAGAGAAAGGTCGCTGAAAGTGGTGTAGCTGAAGTGGGTCGGTATAGAATTTTTGTCTTACTTCCTAAGCCCAAACTCGGGTCAAGAGATGGGAAAATGAGATTCCATGTGGCATATATATATATATATATATATATATATATATATATATATATACCAGAGGAATTAAGCCCAGAGGACGGTGTCCCCAAGCCCTTCTTCCCCTGGAAAAGCCCCCCGTACCCGCGCTAATTAAATGCAGTGAGTAACTGAGCAGCTGTTACCCCGGGGGGAGCGAGGGGGGCAGATAAAGCCACGAGCCCCCCCCCCTCCTCGCACCGGCCCCAAACAATATACTGAACAACCGCCCCGGGTCCAATATTGGATGTTGGAGTCGGCACGGTGCTGAGTAGACGGGAGCCGACACACGAACAACGTTTTAGGCAATTTATCGGCCCAACCCCCCGGACCATTTGGGCGACGGTGCCCCCCCAACCAAATGAGCCGCCGCCCTGGTTAATGGCCCGTCAGTTATCCCGTATAAATTTAGTTTAAGCCGGCTCGAATTATTGGACAGAATTGATCGGAAAGGAATTTTTATATTCTACAATTTCAATGACCAGAATTAAGAAATTTGTCGATATTTCATAAAAATTCCCAGACGGGGATATTGGTATTTCACCAAGAACAATTAATATTCTCCTCTTTCAGTTTTCCTGGAGGTCATTCATATTCAGAATATATAGTTCAATCATAACAGAAAGTAACGCGGCTATATTTAATATAAATTTATTGTGTACGTAAATTTAAGCGGTCGGGTTAAACACAAATATTAGAATTGAAGATCAACTAAATATTATTGTATTCAAAATGATATTCCCTTTTTATCGATATGCACTATAAATAGGCATCCATTATAAAAGCTTACATAATAACTTTACCTTAATTGGCCGGGTTTCATTAGGAATATAATACCCTCGGCCTACTGTACCGGAAAATTATAATGAATTCCCTTTCTAAGCGCATTTAAATTATGATTTATTCCGGTTAATGGACGTAACACGAGAGCCCCATTATTTTAAGGGTTGGTTGGAGGGGGGGGGGGTCGGTCGGGGAGGCGACTCAAAGGGGAAATGAGAAATGTTAATTTCAGATTTGGTTCTTGAGTCACGAATAGCGGAACTGAACTGTCTACCGGCGTAGAGGAGAAGGCGGTCGGTGCTTCCGACCCGGGCATGGTCCTAATGACTAAGTAAAGGGCGGAGGAACCTTCAATAATTCAAGCCGGGGAAGAGTAGAGGGCGGCCAACAACCCCCACGTGAATTATTATATCCTATACCCACCCCCGGCCCAACTCCGGATAACCCCCATCCCCCATCATCCCCCTCGATGCGTTCATTCATTATGGATCCGAGCGGACGTTCTTTTCAGACTGTCCAGCCGTCCGAAAAATCCCTCAGTATTATTTTATATAAAAGTACTGTAAGAATAGACATTATACGACCGATTGAATCGATCCTATACGGCTCCACTATTCTTTTGGCCGCAATTGACAAAATGCATTAAGCTGAATATACAATCGAAATTATTAGTCGCTGCAATGTTAATAGACCGGGGCCTGTTAATGCGGAGTAAATCTGTGAAATTATAGACCCTCAGAACTCTCAAATATGACCCTGTTAGGAGACTGATAATTTCACAACGAATTTTAAAAAATGTACGCCGAAGAAAATATTATCCGAATCTGAAATAATTTTTATTTGTAAATGTAAAATTACCTACCGTAGGATTACCCATCCGAAGGGCAGGTGTGTGTCGTTCGGGTTGAAAAAACAAATTAAATGTTATTAAAAAAAAATAATAATCAGTTTCAATTTAAGTTTAAGTGCTGACCGCATTAATCGCGCTAATTTAATTTTTGCAACTAATATAAAACAGCCAAAGTAATATATACTTTATTAACAAATATCGGATCTTTGCCGATTGATAATCTTTATTACCCCACCACTTGAATCACTCAAACTTCATATGTACGTTGTACATTAATTCGAGTAGTACTAAAGTTTACAGAAAAATAATTATATCATCAGGATATAGAGCATATAGACAAAATAGATCTATAAATTACTTTAAATCTAATATAACATTGATCAGTCGTCGCCAACATGGCCGCCGACTTCTTTCTCGCCCTATTCTCTGAATCAGCCACCCAAGAAGATCACATAATCGGCCATAGAAATAATAAAATTATTAAAATGGAGAATCGGGAATGAGATTATTTTTTATTTATACGGAAAAACGTTCTGATAATTCAATTTGGACTCTCGGAAATCATGAACGCATTCTATGGGGGGTTCGGTTCTGACGGGTACATTCATTATGGATTTTAGCCCTTAGGCGGCATTTGTACCGCATTACGAGGCGTGGAAATTGTCAGATGTTTCAACAAAGCAGTTTTGCCCCCCCCCGCCCCACCATGCACAGGGTGCGTGAAGATTCCGGGGGGGAGGATTTGCCTAAAACCTAATCTGATTTATATATTGTGGATCCGAGTTTATTTAAATCAGGCGACGCCTATAATTTATTTAAACCAGAGAATATATACCAAGGAAACTGAACAATGATTTATAAACAATTTTTTGCGGACTTGCGAATTAATAATCGTAAAATCGCGATTGAAATATTTCGCATTTGATTACCTCTTTGTTTCCCAGTTTTAAGGAATATTACGCATCCTGTTTATAAAATAAAATACGTTCTTCGTAAATATTTAGGAATTGCGAAAAACATTGATCTACTCGTTGTGTCTTAGAGAATTGTTGCAATTCTGAAATATTAAGCGGGTCAGCAAACTTTTGTAAGATTAACTGAAAGAACTTAGCAAATCATTTAAGCATTTGAAAACGTGCATTCAAATAAAAAAATCTTTATATTATTTATTGCATGGTTAAGGAGCGCTTTTGGGATCTGGAAGGGCGGTGCCTGAAAGGGGACTCACGGGCCTCTGAGTGATTCGGTTTGTAAAATAACAATTTCTATTATACATTTCCATTACAAATTATTACAATTGGAGTAGATTAAAATTAGAAATTTTTTTAAATTTTGCATAGTTCCAAAGTAACCATTGAAGGACCAAACCACGGCAACAATTTTTGGACAGGAGGTCAAAAATATTTGGAAAAAATCGAATTTAAATGTTGCGATATTTCACCGGAAATCTCAGGAACATCGCATCTGATGTGGGACAGAATCAAAAGTCAACTTCACTTTTGGACTGTGAATAAACTTAAATGTTTTCTATTCTAAAAAATAAATCAGAAGAAATTACAGGAATTAAATACATATTTATATACACACATATAATACACAATTTAAGGTTTTAACACGATACATAAATTACGTGACTTCGCGAAACCAAACGAGTGCGAAAAAAACTCTAAATCGGATATGAACTTACCGTAGATCATTTTATTCGATTAATTTGAAAATTTTAGTGGTGAAATTCCGATTTACAGCGGGGACCGGTTATTGGCATCTGATCTCGACCGAATTACGCCACTTTCGAGATGAATTTAAAAGGATTCCGCAAAGCTCGAATTTTAATATAGCAAAAGCTGAAAGCATAAATTATAATAATGATAAGAAGAAATACAGAATGCTAGATTATTAAATCAATCGTCAAATTTGCAAGTTGCGAAATTTTTGCGAATCTCGCATTACATTCGCGAAATACGAAAGCCTAAGCTCCAAAAAATCAGCGGCCGGGTTTATGAAGTTAGAAATACCGGAAAATAGTTTTCAGTCAAAAAATCGATTTTGCAATCCCCCCCTCCCCCAGCGAAATATATGTGCAAAAAATCGTCGTAAAATTTGACATGCCATATTATTTTAAGAAAAAAACTGGTAATGGTTTTTGGGCTTACCGTGACTGAAGAATGTTGGTCTAGCGGGGTGATGAAAGGGATGAAATAAAATAAGAGAGGGGGGCCCCGGGCCCCGGGGGGAGGTGTGAGGCCCGCGGCCCCCGACAGTAGACTGGCCTCGTGTGGCCCCGACAGGGAGGGCCGTGCGCGCGCCCCACCCCACCAACTACCCCCACCCCTAAAACAACCCCCGCCCCACCCCCAACACCCACCCTAGTTTGCATTTCCAGTCTCTGCGGTTCTTCCGCTCATCCCTCCACTCAGAAACCCCCTCCCTCCCCTTCGTCCCTCTCGTTAATTAAGCACCCCTCTGGAGTGAGAGGTGGCGGGTGGGGGGCGGGGCACCCTTTTGGAGGATTTAGGACAGAAAGGGATAAAAATACGAGTGGATTTTCAAAAAACCCAAATCCTATTCGACAAATTGTTTTTCACTCCAATATATCTATAAATCGGAAAAGACTGAAAATAATAATTGGTAATAAGCTGGCAGCAAGAAAATTCGATGCGGTAATAAGCCCGGTCCGAAAAATTTTCGTACTGAGGTTTGAACAAGTGGGAAAACTCAAAACCGAAGGATAATAAGTTGGGATCGCCAAGAAATTTGCATGTGTTGGACGGATTCAGCATTGAGAGAAATGCCAGAACACGCTCTAAATTTTACGTAATTTTTAAATATTTAAATTAGAAAGAGTCGTTCCAGATTACCTCTCGGGTACAACTGATTCTACGACCGACCACATTAGCATTTCCTTTTGAAATTGGACAATTGGACTCGAAATTGCCGAACGATTCGTATTCCGTTACGACGACATTCGTACGAACGTTATTCGTTGTAGAATATTCGGATTTACGTCCGGAAACGGTGATTGTGTAACCGGGCAGTTGTAACGAAATTGTCGCGCTGCCGCCGTGTACTCTGTCGGGCACTATGGCAACCGAGTCGGCGATGCCACGAACCGACGTTTATACATTTATAAATGTATAAATTCAATGTGTAGAAATTCGAAATGTTATCGTATAAGTCGTATGTATAATTCTGTCAACAGACTCCAGTTAGCTGCAGCGTAATGCGCTGCGCCAGTGCCCGGGTCTTCAATGACCACGTGCTAACCGCCGTTCGTCTCTTCGGGTCATCAACATATTTTGCAGTGTGATCTGGAGCCGCTGTTAGAAAGATATTCATCGCGTGCGATTTTCCGCCTTTTTTTAAGGCGGTGTTGTCAGGACTGTACATCATCGGCCGAAGTACGACTTCACCAATTGTGATTACGATGACAGTCCCATGCCGATAGAGAGTGATGTGACAGATAATCTTACGCTCTGTGAACTTTTCGCAACTACTACTTTAAACTCGTCATTACATATCTCCGACGTGTTTGGAGGGAATGATAGTGACGGAATTCTGCCGGGACTGAACAGGACTAAAGTTCCTAAAGTGGAGATAATTTAAGGGGGTATGATAATAGCGAGTGGCATAACCGCGTTCATTCGGATATGCCAACTGTCACTGGGGTTAGGTAGTGAGACTTACCGTTGTAAAGAAGCGGTATCCTGTTGTCGGTGGGGGTCGGGGTAGAGGTGTGATGATGAAGGTGATGATGGTTGAGATGAGGCGGGGGCGGGCTGGGGGCGGTGGCGGCGGCCGTGGGGCTCGAGGGGCCCCAGCCGGCCACGTGGGCGACAGGAGCGTCCCCCACAACGTCGATCTCCTCGTCGTCCTCCTCCTGCTGCCGGCGGTGTTCCTCCATCGTCTCCGCGGCCCACGGATAGGCCTTCCACTTCTTGGCCATCAGGCAACGCGGCATTATCTCGGCATCGGCACGACCCGCCCCCACCCTCGGCTCAACGTGGTATACGACCGCGGAGGACCGGTAAAAATCAACTAATATTTAATTTAAAACTCTTGGGGGAAAAACCGATCGGAAGTCGAGAGCGAGAGTGGGGCCGACAGTTGTGTGGAGACTAAAAGATAGGAGGAAGGAGAGAAGAATAAGAAGAAAACAAAACACAAAAAAGAGAAAAAACCAAACCGAACACAAGTGTGTCCCCCTCGAGGTGTGGCGGTTTTTTGGAGCGTGCCAGCCTGGGCCGAGGCCTTATATAGGGTCGGGGTTGGGCCCCGGGGGCGGTGGTGGGGGGTGCGCGCGCGCAGCCGCATCGATTCCGGGGGGCCGACGCTCACCCTTAAAAATATGACAGCGCCTGACCGGAGGCGCCGCCCCCCCGGGCTCCACCCCCGCCCCTCTTATCACTTGTTGTCTGAGCAACACCTCCACCGCTACATCATTCAACCCCCTATCAACTAGACCCACCCCCACACCCCACCCCACTACCAACACCACAACATCGTACGCCTCTAGTACGCTACAATTTTTATATACCGCCGACACAAACATTAGCTACGGATGAAATTAATCCGGCCGAAATTCAAAATATGTCCGTTATATTTATATTTAAATCGGCCTTATATTAATGATACGCATTTGTTCGGATGAATTTGTATACTACGCGAGAACATTTTTGAGCCTTGACAACTTGACGCGGGGGTGCGTGATACAATGGCGTTATTGCGTTTGAAATTGCGCACGGAACTTCGAGCAATAACCTCTGAACTTGTTCCGGAACTCGATATTGCCGAGTCGGTAGACGTCGAAAAAAGTCGAAGAACTCGAAACAGCCGAGAGGGGGCAGAACTGAATATGGTAGTTCAGGTAACGGCTACTGAAAAGTCATGCGGAAACTTCTCCGGCCGTTTTCGATAATTCTACCGTTACATATCTACGTATTTATAGATGTAAAATTTGCAGCAAATGTAAGGGCTGATATTATGGTGCATCGCGGTTAAACGCCTACCGAATACGGTCGGAAAGCGGACTCTGCGCAATTTCGTCTTGGCAAGCGGAATACTGCGTACCTCTTAGCGCTAGCTTTTATTTCGCACTAGCCGAGCTTTGATGCGAAATCGATGCCGGCGCCGACCGGCCGCCAACTTCGGATGTGTTGCACGCTCGGACGCAACATGTGACCGTTCGAAGTGCCCGAAGTATTATTCAGATGGGAAAATCTCGATCCGGTTAATTCCGAACTGAACGATGCGGAGATTACAAGTAAAGGGTACAATTTTCTCCTTCCTTGCGGTAACTGGTCGGGAATTTTCACCGGGAAATTATAATTCCGTAGGGGATATTATTGTTTGGGGGGGGGGCGGCGGGGCGGACTCGCCGTTTCCGGAACGGTAACGGCGGCGGTTTAATTGCGAAACTTCGTAGGTGAAACAGCGGCCCCCATACCGCCGGGCGTAACGGCCTCTCTCCGAGAAGGAGATGAAAAGGCGTCGCCTGTACCGGCCGTTACCGAAGGTAAAACCCCCGCAGTTTGGCGGCCTCGATGTACCGACGTTGGGCCGGGCAAAACTTAACGACGGCGCGATAAAGGCAAAAGTGAAATTGTGCCCCCCCCCCGCCCTTCGCCTCCCTCCAACTGGAGTGCAAGCGCCGCAAAAAAGTTGGACCGTTCGAAGAAGCCGTGCGAAAGGCCTTCGTTAGGCGCGGGAAAATAACGCCATTCCATCCACTTTGGGATCTCACCCGGAACAGGAATCGAAATTGGATAGAAACAAAAAAAACCGTAATTGAATATTGTAAAACGAATTTTAATCAAACAGCATAAGTATCTAAATATTAATGTCCTTTCTTGATTGTTCTAATGTGCGCCACGAGCCATACTTTTAGGATGTAGTCGGACACGTCGATATTTCCGACAGGATACAGTTTCCTGCTTCACCGCCGCATTAGTACAGTTGCGGTGCTAACGGGATCGCAAATAATTTTACAAATCCCGATCTTGTGTTCGGATAAGAGCGGAATATGTTCCGAGTGCATTTCCCTTAACTAATTTACGCCGCCGGCCACTCCGACACGCCGTCATATTTAAGATGTTAATATATTCATCATATCGCCGGCTTATACACTCTACCGAATATAAAAAAAAAATTACGCTACCGTTTTTTATTTTACATAATGTAAACCCGTCTGGCAGAATTCTGCGTCTACAGAATCGAGATATCTTTGCGACAGGACCGGTAATAGTAATAATAATAATTATTCCCCCCACCTGTAATCTCAGAATTACAAATTGTGTAGCATGTTTAACACCCACTAATAATGAAATATGAATTGAGCCGTGCAACGCCGGTAGCCCTTGGAAAACACAATACATAAACCCGCTACGCCTCCTGCATAAAACATTGTACATAAAACTGGGCGGACGATGCGTGAGAATTTAATTTCAGAAACGGTTTTATCTCATTTCACTAAATCTCGATCTGCCCGTATTATTTCATAGATGAAAACTAAAATTGACATATAATTTACATTGCATCAATTAAATGAGCGCACCTCGTATTCGTTGAGATTAAACTGCATGTGATTAGAGTAATTTATCTAAAATGAATAGCAAAAATATATAATTCTATGCCTAGCTACACAATTGTACAGTGCCAGTATCAAGTCCAACAGCGTAAACAGGGGTGCCCCTTGAGTCGAGCGCCCTTATTGATCAAACTGTCGTTTTATAGTTGAGTTCACCCCCGGGGATAATTGATAGTGGATTACAAACCGTTTTTAAAGCCTTGGAGCCGTTTCTTTTTTTTTAAAAATTTCATTCTGTTTCGGCCGTTTTAAACAAACAATTCCATTAATGAACGCCCAGGAAATTATTCTTCGAATCTTTTATTACGTAATTATTGTCGAAGTTAATTAGTTTAGGCAACCGTAGTTGATCCTTAAAAACATGAAATAATTAAATAGTTTAATCGCTTTATATTTTGTAATTATTTTTATTGTACATGGACTGTCTTTCAGCGTGTATATAATAAGTGCATTCACATATTGGTAAGAGTAACTGTTTTTTTCAGTATATGATACTTCGTGGTTGGCATTTTTACACTGTTAAAAACTTATACCGAATAAATTCCTGGTGGTAAATTCAAGAAAAGAGTTTTTTGGCGGCAATTAGTTTCGGACGTAAAATATGATGAAAGTACCATTTGAACAACCTTTCTTAATATGATTTGTTCTAAAGTCATGTTCAGACCGTGCCCGTTATGGTTTCAACGCTATCCTTATATCATCATTTACGCATAATTGTTCCTCCCGCGTCTGTACCTTTCGCTGCTCGAAAATCTGTGATCGAAAAGTGTTTTAAAACAGTTTTTATATCGGTCCGTGCGGTCGAGTAAAGCGGACAGCTGATGAATGCGGTGTAAAGGGTGGTTATATAGGTACAGTTGTGGGCGGGTGTCTATTACTGGGCCGTACCACGTGTCCACCGGTGTAACCCACACTCCAGTTCCTCTCCAGAAGCCTTCCGCTACACACGGCCGATGTCCCTTCCACCCCCACCCCCCCGGCCAACTTCACCCATCTTCCAGCTCATTGTCTGAGACCCCGCTTCCGCTTCCAGGCCCCCCCCACCCCCGGTACTAAACTTCACCTGGGTTACCCCAAACCCCAACACCGTACGCTGAAACACGGCCTATTAACTTCGATTAATTCGGAACCGGCGCGGAGACCTGTAGCAAGTGCCCTGCAATATAACTTAAAATTCTTTAAACACCATTTATACTGTACACTGTAGGTTCAGCGGAGATAAGTTGATTTCAGATTGAAAAAATTAAAATTGCCAATTCATTTTTTAACTTTATTGTACAATCAACTATATGCCAGTTATAGGTACAATTGCGGTTTGTTCGATTAGTTTCACTTGATAAAGACGCCATATAATGGATGGGTAGAAGAGGAAAGGGACTGAACGAGTGGATTTGGATGTGGAGAGAGGCGGGAATGGAATTTAAGGAAGCGTGATTTTGCGACTTCATTCGACTGTCGGTATGTTGAGGTAATTGTGGATTGTCCGGTTAGAAACATACCCGGGGGATGTTTCCCCCCCCCCTCGGGGGGAAACATATTAAGGATGGTACGAAGGACTTTTGACTGGAATGTTTGGATGCGAGCGATGTCGGATTTCTTGGGGCGGAACCCATAGTTGTTTTTCGGCCATATATATTGTCAGTTTGTTGACTGTTGTCAGTTTTGATGTCCTTTTCAAAGAGGTCTCAACAGTCCAAATTTACGATTTAGATCTGTTCTTTTCAGTCGGGAATGGTATGGTTTTCATTATTATCGTTACGGAAGTCTCTGCACTGCGAATCGAAATATTTATTTAGTTCAAAACCGCCTAAAATTGTCCACAAAATATAAATCTTAATCTCATGTTACGGGTACAAAAATTCCTACTGGAAGAAATTTGAATTTTTAAACTTTTTTTTTAACAAGTCAATTCAAAATTTCCTTTATCGAACCGTTCCAGAACATTTATTTAAAGTAGTTGGGAGCATTTCTGAAATGACTTCTTGGTAGGGTTTGCTGGTGTAGAATTCTTGCCAAGTTCCACTGCTGTGCATCGTAGCGGAATGAATACAGGTCGACGACTACCAACTCTCCAAGTATAAAGAACATATTCCCGTAATAGTAACTTTACGATATACTGGTCTATTGTTCAGGCTCCAATCTATGCCGATAGTTTATTCCGAATAATTCGCAAAACGAACTAGATCAATCACATCTGGGTGGGGGAAGGGCCTTTTGATTGTTTTCCATTATTAAAATTAGAATCATCGATTCAATTTGTCGGCCGGAAAAACCGCATTGTTATTATTTTCTCCGATCAATTTTCCACTTCGTTTTTTTTTTATTCTTTAATTCGGACAACGATAAATAAATATTATCCGATTTCACTCCGGCCGGCCTGAGTTCCGAAATTGGATTGATCATGCTATCCGCCCCAATTCGGTTCGGGCCCGAGAGGAGAGGTCACGCTAAAAAAAATTCTGTTTTATTTATTGTAAGTCATTAATTCGACGGAATCGGGGGAAATGGCAGTTTATGACGGAAAATTTGGCCCGATATTCTTGCTGAAACCAAGCCCCGGGCCCCGTTTATCACAGAGGCCGGTCGGCCTCCCATTGTTCGCCCAGTAGTGAATAGTTGGGCAAAATGCTTTTTACCCTCCCGAGTCGGATTGAACAAATAAAGCTATAAATGAGCCGCGGTGGGACATTGTGCCGTGGCCTACATATAAAAAAATGATACGTTACTACTAATAAAATATTCTTTGAAGTTGCACAATTGCTGATTAAATTCAATATAACTTTAATTCGATATAAATCAACCGCCGGGAATTGAACTCGCTGTCAACACTTGTGCTATAGCAGACCGAATTATCTATTACCTATTTAAAGTATTAATATAGGTTGACCTAGTGTATAGATATTTAATCTGATAACGATTTTACAGTATATTTTTGTGAACAGAACTAAGAGGAAAGCCTCCCACAAAGGTTTTCGGGGACGAACAAATCGTAGTTCGAACCGTGAAACTCCCATTGCTAACGAGATTAACAAGGAAGAAGAAATTACTTATGTCGGATGCCGTCCAATCCCGAGGAGAATTATAATAGTTACAGTCAATATTACTAGTTTATAATACTTGTTTTACTGTCAGAATACAGTGACAGTGCAGTGAGGATGCCCAAAAACATCCAAAGTGACTATCACCGCTACTCAAGACGGCGTCCAGCCGAAACCGGTCTAGCAAAAGACCAAACCAGCTTGAGAGGAGACAGAAACACACGAAATCTACGGTCAATATTACCATTCTTAGTTATAATATTTTGCGAGAGGATAGAAAAGAATTCTTGAATAAAAATTTGGTAAATTGAAATTGAATTCATTATTTAAAGTATTCTTCACAAATGGTTTATTAACGAGTTATTTGTTTAATTCAGAGTATGAGAAGCATTAACTTAATATTTGCCCGATGCGTTTTTCAAAGATTTTGTATAGGAGGATTCGAGGGACAAACTCAGTTGGGCCGATGGACGGGTTTTATATTTTCAAACACCTCTCCGCTATTAAAAAAAAACAAACATGAATTAGTGAGCCATACTTAATCAGTACATAATAATGTTGGTGAAACATTTACATGTCAAGTTTTGAGATAGAGGACATGTATATGATCTCAATTTTAATACGTTAATCGCGTTAATATTTTATCGCTATTCTAGGTAAAAGTGTAGCCTAATCTTGTCGTGGCCAACCGAAATTCGAGGTCGGGCCCCAGGTGTCCTCGGTATCGGGGCCGGTAAAGGATTCGGCTTCCGATGTCCGATGTCCTCCCCCGAAGGTCGTTATCCCGAATTTCCGATCGGCACAACAGCTGTTTCCCTCAGTCTTACAAAATACGGCCATGTGCGAAAGGGTGCGAGGCGGACAAACAGGGGTGGGGGTGGGGGTGGGTCACTCACCTGAAGGGGTGAATGCAGCGTGCGGGGGCGAAGGGTTGCAAACAGGAGCCGCCGGGGCAGATGTGTGGACGGACGCCCAGCCACCCCTACGCCGGAATATCTACTGTAACGTACGGCCGCAATCTGGTCCGTGGTGCACCCGCCCGCGGCTCCCCCGCTCTTTTATTTTATATTCCAACGGACAAACCTGGCTCGCGCCCCCACCGACACGCCGCAGATAAACAGGGGCCCGCCCCATTATAACCGGTAACGGTCGTCTCAAACCCGCCAACGAGAATACACATTTATAGCGCGTATTCCTCCAAATTCAACTTCGAACATCTTAGCTCCAGCATTTTAATCCGCCTTAATCGGAAAAGCCGAATCGAGTTAAAATTTTAAGGTGTCCTGTGGGCCAGACGAGCTACCGGTAGCCGTAATTTTGACAGTAAAATAGCGGCCGGGATGCACCCGAATAATTTCACGGCTAAGAATTACGGCCGAAGCCCATGTAACAAAATGGCGAACCAGAGAGAGAAAACAGAAGAACCCGAAAGAAATATTTTTGGTGCAGAATAATTCATACTTTCATAGAATTGGACCAGCCGACTATGTGCTGTGGGTCCGTAAAAACTTGGTACAATTTAATACCCCGACTGAAAAGAACGGATCTAAATCGTAAATTTGGACTGTTGAGACCCCTTTTGAAAAGGACATCAAAAATGACGATAGTCAACAAACTGACAATATATAAAAACCGACACGGATATACGGAATAGAACTATGGGGTTCCGCCAAGAAATCCGACATCGCTCGCATCCAAACATTCCAGTCGTTCGTACCGTCCTTAATGCTCCCCCCGGGGTATGTTTCTAACCGAACAATCCGTAAAGACCTCAACATACCGACAGTCGACGAAGTCGCAAAATCAAGCTTCCTTAAATTCCATTTCCGCCTCTCTCCACATCCAAATCCACTCGTTCAGTCCCTTTCCTCTCCTACCCATCCATTATACGGCGTCTTTATCAAGTGAAACTAATCGAACAAACCGCAATTGTACCTATAACTGGCAGATAGTTGACACCAACGAACCGGACTTACAGTTACAGTTTTCGTTATCAACCTAATTTTCACCGAACGTTAATTTCGACTATAGGCGATCGATGGATACGATTAAAAAACGAAAACATATTTTCAGAGTTGGCCGAGCGAAACGGCGGCCCGACGTTGTCACGCTTCAACGTCCATTAGCCGGCCCACGGTCGTGTAAAATTGTTTCCAGTTAGGGCCATTTTATTGCGTCGTGGAATCGATGACTCCGCACATCGAGTATATTGGTGGATGTCGGGTTGGATATTAATTAGCGTCCGAGTGTTCAACCGGCGGAGTTCCTTAAACCAGCTGTCCCACCCTCTCTCAATCGGGAGGCCACGCGCACCCCAACCCCGCCGGCCACGCGCCAACTACTCTAATTTATAAGCTCATTCTTTCCGTTTTTTTTTTCCACCCCACCGTTCACTTTTTAATATTCAACGAAGTGAACTATTGTACACGTGACTTTTTACACCCGGCGGTCCGCTATTTATGCAAATGGGGGGGGGAGACACTCCAGGTAGGCCGGCCTCCAGCCGACGACGGGGATTCGTTGCTGTCATTGATTGAAACCTCGTTCCGAGCCAGGGACAGCGACATGGGGGCACTGAAACAAATCGCCCCCCCCGTTTTTTGGTCTCCGGTCTAGTAGTCTATACTTTTTTTTTATTCCTAGAATAAAACTATATTTTCATCTGCAGTACCAGTAACTCTTATTGCGTACGATGTACATACCGATAACTCCAATGAAGGTTCTGTGCCCTACAGATTTCTAGACCGCCGCCTATACGTTACTGTACAGCTATAACATTTAGTGTTTTACATATTTATGTAATACATGTTAATATGCATAAATGAACATCAAATATACGCAAAATATGTAATATGCTCTATTACCTATTAAATGGTTAAAAAAGTTAGCAACGTCCTTAGCATCATTTTAGGTCCAGGACGGTCATTCTTTTTTTACCCGAAGACACCGATTGTCCATAATTTTTGTTTTATGTCAGTAACATTGAAGTCGTAATGATGATATATCCAGTGAAAGACAGCTGGGACAGGTTTCTGGAATGTTAATAGCACCGTTTGGTGGGCTAAACTGGTTAGATGAAACCGGCTACTGTTGTATCGGTGAAAAGAGGGAGCGGAGACAATGGTACAGGGTTTACGTTAAGTTACTACCGCCTTATACAACGGTACGGCCTCTACCGCGATGGATTAGCGGGCCAAAACCGGTCTGGGCCCAGACAAAGAAACTGGGGCTTGGACGCAGACAGCGAAGTTCGGTAAAGTGTCCCTAACGACGATTCGGAGGGAACTAATAGATTAGATCAACCCTTAAATATTAAAAACCGGGAGCGGGGAAAATGGTGATGAAATAGAAACGACTGTTATAGCACTGAATATGCTTTTCCCGCGGTCTTATAAAAGTAATTTGTCAGTTTTATTTGTTCGGCCTATAAAGCTTGCTTATCCAAACGAAAACACTTTCTCCCGACTTCTAAAAACGTCGGTAAGAACTGTTTTGAGTCTCAAGTTTAGGATTAACGGTACCCCAGAATATACCTGAGAAGGCCCAGCATGTACCTGAACGGTGGTCCTATAGGACGGGCATTAAGGGAACCTTCACACTGAGAGTCTACTACAAAACGGTGCTGAAGACGTCTTAACCGCATGAAGACGTTTAAACGCATTAACTCTACAACGAAGTTGGAAACAAATTACAGTGTCTAGCATCATATCGAACACTTATTATAATATAATTTATCGTTTATAATTTCCCAGACAGACGTTTTCCGCTAAATAATGGAACTTTAAAGAGGAGACCGCACTTTGTATTAATTCTGAAATATATTCAGGAATGATTTGGCCTGCGGTCAGAAGCAATACGGGGGTGTTGAAAGTGCGCCCAGTTGGGGAAGCTTAACAAGGGATACGGTGAATTTTTTTCATCCCGTCCCCATCCCCCACTTCGGCTCAGTTTTTGTATCAGGAATCAACACTACGTGTCGTGTTTCGAGCTCGTCCTGCTCGACACTTCCGGCCCGCCCGGTTTCGGATGTGACTCCCAAATCGGTGCCACTCACAGAGGCCGGGTGAACCGGTTTCATTGGGAACCGAGGCACAGGAACTATCCAGTTCCGATTGGGGACAATTGGATAGCCTCGAGATTACTTTCAGTAGACTCATTTACCGCTTTCCTCGGTCGTGTATTACATCTAATACGTCGTGTATTGCATACAATATTATCCAAGCTTTAATCATATAACCAATATTGAAGTCAGTTATGATTTTCTTAAATTGTTAGACTATACGATGTGTAGATTTTTCATGTATGATAACCATATTTCCATCTGTATGTTCGTGATGTTTCTGTCTCCTCTCGCTGGTTTGGTCTTTTGCTAGACCGGTTTCGGCTGCTCGCCACCTTCAGTAGCGGTGTTAGTCACTGTTAGCACTTTGATTTTTGCATTCTGTCACTTTCATGTACTGTACATGTATGTCACTGTTAGCACTTTGGATGTATGATGTTTGTCAGTTTGACTGACAAACACTATAGTACATATGAAAGTGACAGTGCAGTGAGGATGCCCAAAAAGTGCCAACAGTGACTAACACCGCTACTGAAGATGGCGAGCAGCCGAAACCGGTCTAGCAAAAGACCAAACCAGCGAGAGGAGACAGAAACATCACGAACCTACAAAAAAATATTTATTTCCTTCCCGCAGTTCCCCATGTTTCATTTTTTTTTCCAATTTCAATAGGGACAATCTAACAATCTGGATGTCTGCAGTAGACAGAGGGCACTCGATACTAGTTTTATCTCTTTCAGTTAGGGCGGGTACCGTTTGGGGTTGGGATCGCAATCCGACTGTTTGTTGTATTACGCGAAAAGCTGCCCTCCGTCAAAGTGCCACTATCAGCCGGCATTAGTGGACGATTATGTTATGCTGTAGACATGTTGAAGTGGGATCGCGTTTGCGAAACTTCAATGGGAAAAAAACTGATGGAATCGAAACAGCGCGTGCTGGCAATCGCTGCTTCGACAATAACCAAATGACGAAGGGGTAACAGAAGGTAATGAAAATAATAAAAGTTGTTTATTATTCAACAATCGACGTTAATATTTAAAAGGATAATTTCAGAATTTTAATTTGTATGTCCGCTTAATGGATGTATAACAGAGGAGAGGGATTCAACTTCAACAGTTTATTGGTTTAAGGTCAGTTTTAGTAGTCCTAATTTATTTTTTATGTCGATTTTAATAGGAACAGTGTGAAAGAAAGCGTTAACTCTTTATGCCGTATTATTGTGGCCGATTCGAGACATTAAACAGTTTACCGGCGTAAAGAAAGCCCCGCGGCCGGTGTACTCTAATAGTAAGTTCACTTTCAAATAATCCCCCGGCCCCAAGGAGCCATTGTGCCCGGTCCGCTCTTTCTTCCACTCGGTTATTCCATTGTCGGTAAGGAATTTGACAAGTGGTGGTTGGCACCCTTCCGCGTCGATTGTTTTTTTTTTTTCTTTCATCGAAAAGGTGCAGATGCGGGCCTTACCGGGGGAAACAATACGTTTCGATTGCCAACGGGCAATAATACGCGCGCCCGTGTGTGGCGGAGTGTGACGCAGGTGTCCGGGGCGCACGCGACACATAGGGGCCGACAATACGGCCCCGGCGGCGTATTCCGATTATGCAGATCGGCCCTCGGCTTTAGGGGCGGCCCGGGCCGCATATAAGTAGGTATAATATAAAGGTGTTTCAAGGCGGGAAAAATATAGGCTGGGGGCGAGGAGGGGCAGAAGTGTGCAGGTGACAGGGTAGTCGCGGGGGGGGGTTGCTCCGTGCCTGCGTGTGTGTAGCAATTGAGGGGTGGAATGAGTCCAGGTGCCCCAGTGTGTGTGTGTGTGTGCGCACCTCAGATGGGGAGAATTTAGTAGTAAGTGTGTGTGTGTGTGTGGAGGAGCGTCTCGTGGCCAGCATCTGCAGTCAAGTCTGCAGGGGGTTGCGGTGTCCAGCTGGCCCCGATACTAACTATATAACCCCTTCTTACTGCCCCCTGCCCCCTGCCCCCACAGTATGGTGTTGATCCAGAAAGACCAGTTGATTTATCCCAGCCGCACGCTACAACAGTGGAACGACGGATTGTTGCCCCTCTGGCAGCTAACTGTTGAAGTGGGTGGAACGCCACGTGCCCACCGCTCGACGATAATATTGAATAATGTGTAATATAGACAGCAATATATTGCTTCCCCTATATCAGGCTTAAAGTTCGTTTAACGTACCGGTCTGGGGGTCAAAAATATTACCGTTCTTTTAATTTTCGGTCTGAACTAGCCTTGTTGACCGTAAAATTCGGCTTCTCTTCTTCTGCAGGACGAAGGCAATAATACGTGAAAACAACTAGCATAAATCCAGTCTGGATATCCGGAGATTATATATTATAATTTAACAATAATAGTCTTCGTGTTTGAGATGTTGCGAGATCCTCAAAGTTATTAAATGTTCGTACAACCTGAGTGGGTTGGGAGGGCAATAAGACTTGTTGCTGTCGGGGCTGAGGCTCCTGTCGAAATTAATCCCTCTCTTCGGCTCGCTTTTAATCACCCCTAGGAATCATCTCGCCCGCAGTATAGACGGGAGTGGGTGGGGAATTTCAATTTATCCCACCCGTCGAGGGTTGCCAATTATTGGGGGGTGCCATCGGATTCGAGATCCCCTTTATGCACCCGTGAGGACGTCTGCAACGAGAAAGCGGACAAATATTAAACCGCATCGGATTTTTTTGTAATTTATATTCTGATATAAAATAATAATAGAACAGTGAATTTTTTTGTACATTGTATACAATTATTTATTTGAACTTAGTCTTTTGACTTACCGATTCGTAAAACTCAAATAAAATAGCGGAAACAGTTCATCACAAGAATGATTTTTTATACACTATGAAAATTTAAATTAAAGTTCCGAATTGAACCTCAACAATAATTTCTTTGCTTACATTTTTACAGTTAAATAATCCAAGCGCTAACTAGGACTATTTGCTCAGCTTAATAGTTCTGTAAATGTTCATATTATCTCCGTCCTAAAACTCTTAATTTTAGTGTACGAATTGAATTAATTAAATCATCTCAAAAGTATACGGGAAATAATTGATCTTTATACAATATTAGTTGACCATTTACCGGAATAAATACGACAACGCTAAGGGGTATGAGACGCTTTATCAAGGCTCAGTTGTTACCGAGGGCAATAAGACTTGTTGCTGTCGAAACGAACGAAGGCTTCTATCGAAATTAATCCCTCTCGTCGGGCAGCGTTTAATCACTCCTAGGAATCACTCTCTCCCTCGCCCCTCAACCGAGGGAGGGAATTTCAATTTACCCGACCAGCGGGAGGGTGGTCCGCCCATGGGGGCCTCAGTGGTTCCCGTCGGATTCCTGCTCTCGTCTCCAACAATACAATACAACGAAACTTTCTAAATCCCATCGCTCCTTTCCAATATATACCGAGTATTGAAAACACGAAACATTTGACAATTTTCAGTAAACAATTGGCCGCACGTGTCCGGATATTTCATACCAATCGTGTAGTTCATAATTAAATTATCATTATCCGACGCTATTTTTAAGATTTCAGGATGTGATTTCACAATACGGGTGAAGTATGTCCTAATTTTGCCGAGATTTGGGAAAGACCAAACGGAGACCTACTGGCCCTGTGGAGAAGGCTAGGATTCCGGGTATTTTGGATGGACAAGTCCTGGATAGATCGAGTCTGCCGAGAGCAACCGGGAAAGAAACGAAGTCCTATTTGGTGCTTGGAGGCGGCTACGTGACTCGGTGTCCTCTGAGTGACCTCTGTCGTACTGTTGGAAAATTCGACCGAATTCAGATTTCTTAAAACGTAGTCGCCTCTGTTTCGGTAATTACCTCACCGGCCATACACCATGATCGTAAGAAAAGGCGGGTTCAAAACATTCATTTACGGCACTATAAAGGCATGAACATTTAGACCGTTGTCAGAAAAACTCAAACACGGCTGTTTATGGCAATAGGACTTGTTGCCATCGAGACAAAAATCCCGGTGCATTCGCGGGCCTAATCGCCTCTGTGAATCGAGGGTAAATTTCAATTTACTCTGCGGAGCCGGTCTCCGGTCGGCGGTCTGGCAATAATTAGGGTGTCACCGGGCGTCGGGTATTTGGGAGGGCGAGATGGTGGAGAACATTAAGCTATCTGCGCTCTGGGGGAGTTGGCGGCAATTTCCGCCGGCGGATGGATCAGACCGCCAGTATCTGCGCTCCTCCGGAGTCGGGGGGTGGGAGGAGGCTTAAACTCTTCTATCTCTGGGCCTCATCCCTCCCCTACCGCTCTGATAAACTCCCCCGGGCGCTGATTGCTCTCCTTCAATCATACTCACCCCTCACGGCGGCGGCGGCGGCGGCGGCCGATATCTTCTCTAATCCACCCCCCAGCCGGCTCGCTCCAGGTACCCTGCCCCAAATTAACGACTGAGCCCGTGTTAATACAGAGCCGGCACCGCTTCTCCAGCCACCCAATTCAATTTCCCGCCCTCGAAAGTAGCGGAGGCAGGGTTCAGAAATGTTTGCTTCTTCCGTTGGAGTCCGGAATATATCCCTCCGACTTAAGGGGTATTAATTTCACACGGGTTTATACGTGGATCAAATTGTATTGTGTACATCACGTCTATTCAAAACAACTCAATAGCACCAACAACTAAGCCGTAAAGACGCTGTCACATACGCTATATAATATTATTATATAAAACTAAACAGTATGTTAAATACTTATGAATTAAATATACTGCGATATTTTCTGTAAACAGCGCAATGTTCGTGACTGTGTGAGAGAGCTCTTTTGCCTAACGATTTACGTCCATTTATTATTCTCTCGTCTTCGTTGTTTACCAACAATGGCCGATTATATTTTTGGCCGGAACCGAGAACGGAGGGGAGGTCAACTTACGGTGGAAGTGTTGAAAGGGGTTGAATGCACTGGCTGTGGAAAAGCGGCGGCTGGGCGCGACAGAGAGGGGAAGGGACCACACAGCTGTATATATATATAAAGGTGGCAGTCTACGTCTTAGGAGGGTGAGCGACCTAGGTCAAGGACGAACCTGTCACTAAGACGAGAAGGGGCAGTAGAGATCAGTCAGGTAGGCAGGGGTTTTTGTTAGGGGGAGGGGAGGTCCTTCGCCCTTTTCAGCCCTCCGCTTATGCAGATTAAGGAAGGAAAAAATAAGAACTCCCATTATAAGAGTAAATAAGGAAGTCGTCGGGGAGTTATAATTGAGACCATTAAATTAAGATAGAGTTTCAAGACGGAGATAAATATGAACAACTGCATAACTATCAAACTGAGTAAATATTGCTGGTGAACCTTCGGATTATATAACAGCGACCCCTAAAGATATATGAGATTCCTATGAGACTATTCTTCTTCTTGGTTTCTAAACCGCTTAATCAATACCAGGAATTACCCTAATCTAAGGAAGTATTTGACTTTCGAATTGAAAACTGAATCAGAAAGACAGATATTGATAAATAATTATTATTAACATAATCCGTATTAATTAAATAAATATAATTCCATATACTACTATCCCTAAATAACACAATTATTAATAATTCTCAGGACTGAAGAGTACATTTCGACAGTTACATAATTTATTACCAACATGTGTTACTAACTGGTATATTAGTAATTTCCTATATCTAAAAACTAGAATGGATATGAAAAATCTTAGTTATTGAACAGCGTAATAACAAAGGTGAAGAATTAAACAACAGTCGGTTCATTCAGGTATAATGTTTTTTGTTCTAAAATGGAGTAAATAGAAAAAACGGTGGCACATGGGGATTATAGAAGATAAAAAAGAGCTAATATTTTAATTGCAAGTAAGCAAATAGTATGGAAGTTTTAATTTAGATTTTTAAATTAATGTCAGGATAGAGTTTCAGCTTCTTGAAAAAAAAATATATTCCCCCATTCCGGCAGATGGGTGGATTCAGTGAAAAGAAATGTTTCTCCTTTCAGAGCTCAGCCTAGATCTGGACAAAGGAGCGGCCCTGTAGGTACAACACAGACCTGCCAGACGGAACCGAGTTTTCAGGTACTTGAGCTGTATGAATGAAAACTGGGGTAAACATATGTGAGTAAGGAACTCGGGGATGATTTTTGCAACCACCTTAATCATTTTTAATTAACAATTACAAGTTATTTCAGACTATCGGTAAGTGTTTCCGTGTCTGAAACGGTTTTGTTCTATCTGCTATTTGACTATATCTCAATAGGCAGGAAACAGATGAAACGAGAAAACGTGGGTTTTATGAAAAATTCATTCCGTAATACTGGGATTCGACACAATAGGGACGAGCAATTTCTTTCGCAACTTAAGCAGAATACAAATGAACGGCCCCGGCCGGCGGAAGAGAGCGGGGCTTTGAACCTAATCCGAGGCGATATCTCCAGCGGTCGGGGCCTTTTTAGGACGACGGAAAGCCCTCTCGATCTGTCAGAAGAGTTTGGCGAAGGCGGGCCGAAGGAGCGAAGGGCGTTAGGGAAGTAGACAGCCATTTGTCCACTTAACCGGATACACGCTCGGGCCGAATCCAAATTTACTCGGGGACAACTCAATTTGTTTTCCACCCGCTACCCCACTCAGCCGGCGACACGACGCATCCCCAATACAACTGTATTATAATAATGAAACGGGACATTTTCGGGCGCGTAAGGAATCGTTTGCAAATTTACCTCATTATTGGTTGAGACCCTCCTGTCTCGTCCCCGTCTATTCTCGCATTTATCTCCAGAAATAATTCTCGAAGACGTTACTATCAATTTTCGTTTGTCTCGAGGAATAGTTGGACCAAATTTTGTTAATGGTCGCGCATTTTCAGTTTCAAATATCGCCGAACGAATGCACTCCAGTGTCTCGTATTACTGGAAGAATTTTATTTCAGAAATTTTCCCGTACACCTTGTTGTTGTTGGTGTTTGCATAATAACAAGTACTCGAAGGAATTAAGTAGAGAAATTTTTCTTCTCTCTAGCGAGAGGAGACAGAAAAATTATATTTCATAGGGGAACTTATGTATTTTATATGTAAATTGCGAGTTGTCAAAAGAAATTGCCTTCCCGTTGAATCCCAGGGTGTAATATTGAAGATCGGTCGACTCTGGGGTTCGAATTGACTCTGGGCCCGACTAATTGGTGAAACCGGTCCCGGCGGTATGCGTTTCAATTGAAAGTTGTTCTCAGCAGGAAATCGCATTACAATCTCTGTTCGAGGGTCGGTTCTCCTAGCGGGGAACAATTGCGGTACGCGTGCCATACTCCCCGTCGGAGGGAGGGAAACAGACATAAATCTAGAGAGGGGAAAGAGGAGGAGGAGGAGGAAGAGGAGGAGTAGGAGGAGGAGGAGGGGATGGCTCTCGAAGGAGGCCGGAAGTGGGGCCCGGGGCTATTGTTTCTGGAGCACGCGGCAACAACTTAACAAAACGGCGGCTCGGCCGGCCTCCTCCACGCTCCATTGGCGCACGCCACCCCCGGATGCCCGCACTTATCCGATCCGAACCTCCTACACAGGAAATATGACTTTTTTGTCATCGGCTCCAAAGCCCTCTCTTCGCCAGCTAACCGCGAATTGGCAACACGCGATTGAATCTTTTCTACGCCGAGGTACGGGCCTCATAACGCACCTGGTTTCCCCCCCGTTCAAGCACTGAACGGACGAGACCGGCCCAGTCGGCTTCGATAGAAAATATCTCTAATACCCGTGGATATGATGATCGAAAGTCCAAGAAAAATGGGCGAAAATTATGAAAATTGCTAAAACACAGTCGAACGGTGGACTTCCATCGTTTATAAAACAAATCTACCCCCCGAAAGCCCACAAATTCAGTGTGCGCAACGACCGAAAGAATCCAAATGGGATAAAATAGCTGTCGTCGTCAAGGAGCAACGGCATATAATTTCAACGATCTGAAGTTTCATGACACTGTTTGTAAGTAATGGACAATATTTTATTCGAATAATGAAGTGCGTGACAAAATATAAAATTGTAAAATTTGTAGAAACAATTAAAGTTAAAGACATTCTGTGCAAATGAATGTAATCTGAAATTAATCTAAGATTAGTACAGCTTCGATTTAATACTGAAATTTTCAGTCCTCGAGAAAATGTGAAAATTTTTAACGGAATGTAATTTGTGATTATACTATAGACTATGGTATTGACTGTGCTTGATTGGTACTTTTCAGTCAAGAAACAAAAATTATTACTTATTTGCCACAATTTAAACCCTTAAATAAGAAAAAATATCGCAACAGGAATCTAGTTTAAATGTATCGAGCTGAATATTTAAAATTGGCGTAACGTAAATTGTCTTCGACAGGAACACTCCTGAGACACGGGGCCCAAATCAAATAAAAGATTTCCAGAGGAACGACGAGTGGTTGTTGGGTGGGGGTGGGGGATATAGTGGGCCAGAGGAGTGGCGGCTCTCTCTCTCTCTGTTGGGCCAACATTGTAACAGTCTTGTTAGGGAGAGACGCCTCCCCCAGGAAGGGAGTTCCCCGGGGAGAGCCGGGAGTGAGCAGTAGGGGAGAGGCTGGAGGTCTCCCCGTCTCCCCGTCCCTTGTTTATCCTGCCCCAGTCGGCATGAGGGTAATCAACAAGTTTCTCGCCTCCCCCCCCGCCGCCACCCCAACATCCCTCGCCGAAGGGAGAGAGACGATGACGGAGTTGCCGGCAAATAAAAGTTTGCCCCCCCGACGACATGCTCCTCCGGGTGCTCGGGCCGCGGCCGGCTTCGAACCCCGCCCCTCTTAAGTCCGCCCTGGCCCGCACCTAATTAGGCGGGGCTAATAAGTCCCCGAGATATTTGCAGCCGCAGGAACTTCTTCGGCATCTGTTGCTCCACATAAATTTCGCCCGGGACCGAACTACCGCACTGAACTTCGCTTCGAACTCCTGTAAAGACGGAACCCGAAAGTTCATTCTTTTTCCTTTTACTCGACTCGGTTTGTTTCTGGTCCGCCCGACATGAGCTAGAGAAATATACCAGTACGAATTACCGTCCTTTTTTTCCGTAATTAAAAGGACGCGATTTACCCTTTCTCGAAGGTATTGGGGTCCAGTGACACCTTGGCCACAGATCACCTTTATCACATATGGAACGATTACACAATGACATGAAACTGAATTTGGTAGAGATTGAATTTTTTATTTTCGAATCAAGAAATTAATTTTATTTACAACAATGTAGGGCTATTGGCTATAGTGTGACTCTTTGTCGAGAAGAAAGAAGGGCAAATACGAGGTTATCCAGACCGCAAGCAATCGGAATTTATGAGCATTGTCCGACCAATGGCGTCAGATATTTATTTACCTAATACGTGCGATTTATTTATATTATTACCCGTCCGACGTAGCGCTGCCCCTCTCGCTTCTTCGGTCCCGGACCATATCGGTTTCGGCTTTTTGCCAGCGTCAGTAGGGGCTATATTGCGGTTCACTTACACGAGCTGCCCCTATTGCGTTTTTCGGCTTATCCCATGAAATATGTACGCTGCGGGATATATCGAACCGCAAATTGATCGGGTTATACTTGGTCGTCGCGCAAAAATGTCCGGTATTGTTATTTGGAGCCTTGTCGTGTTTCCATGATATTGTATAATCACTGTTTGTACTCGGATTGTATCTACCGGGTAGGAGGGATAGGTCATATTAAGTACGGAAGACGGATCTGGTGAACAGGCCGCGACACTAATTCAATAGGCTATTAATTGGTAGGACTGTTTTAAAATTTTTAATAATACCGTTGGTCAGGGCCAGGGGGTAGTACCAACCCTATTGACTCCTTTGGCCGGTGGTTGGAGATACACCGGCTGCGATAAGGGGCGCCGTTTTAATGAGTGGGCGGGCGCCGCCCCCAGATAACGGCCCCCGCGCACACACACACACACACACACACACACACACACACACACACACACACACACGCTTAACCCCTCCTCCGCACACGACTAATCACTGCAGTGGGCAACCCCTGTAGGGAGGGCAACCTCCCCTCCCCCCACTACCCCTCTACAGCCCTTTACAACCCGACATGCAGTACGCCGCCGGTATAAATTATGCCCCTCGTGGCCCCGACAAACCGCTAGGACTAAAGAATTAATGACGTGTAAACCGGAGCAGATTATTTGGAGCGGGGCGATTGGTCGGTAACCGCCCCCGCCAACCCCCCCGGCGCGCAGCCCACCAAACAGACTACACTTCACAATCCCTCACCGCGCTATTTACTGTGGGAACAGAATAGATAAGCAATAATCAAGATTGTTGTGCACTGGGCTCCTACCCGTAAACACATTAATTCGAGTCTCTCTCTCCCTTCAACCCGGTATCTGCCGGGCTCATTTATACGGCCCCCGCTTTGATTTTCAATCCTGGGACATACCCGGTGATTGACAACTCAGATAAGGTTCTCAACAGTCCTCTCTGTCCTTTGGCAGTACGCAAAAAATATTCGCGTTATTGATAAAACATAGTCGCCCTTTTTTAAATTTAAAGCTTGTCTCCTTCTCTTCTTTCATCCTGAACTAACGCCGGAATGGTCCCCAAATTATAGTTCCGATGCAGCCAGTCTCAGACCGCTGGGCAGGACTCTCTCCGAACACATTATTCGTCCTCGGATGACTAATTTCAGGACCCTCTGATTCACTTCCTGCTCCCTTCGTGGCGTCCAGTAACTTGGCGGCGTTATCACTCAAAAGAGCAATCAACGAACACAACCCGCCCCCTCTCGCTGGGCGGACATTAAATCGAAATTAGTGTCACCGAATATGTACGTAGATTGCGACTGAAATTACCGTCACGATAATAAGACTGAAAATAGAAAATCTTAAGGCGCTTTACTGTTTTTTTACGTTGAAGTTAAATAAACTATTTCTTTATAATTCTAATTGGGTCTGGGATTTTTCTCCGTGTTTTTTTTTCGGATTTGATCATTATTACCGTGTGAACGTTTGAAAGCGGAGCTCTCAGAGGATATCACGACAGGGGATAATCAAGCCGCTTGAGGGGGTTGTCGAGGGAGGAGAGAGGTCAATGCGTTTGTGCACGCGCTGCTTTTTCAGTCGAAAGGGGTCCAAGGGCCTGCCCCCCCCCACCCCCCCAACGAAAAAAAATCATATCCCTTTTAATATTCACGTGACTCACTTGACTCGGTCTGACCTCACGAATTATAATTACGACACTCGATGAACATGCGTTCGACACGGGCGTCTATTATTTCGACAATTCTGAACAATGCCGAGGGCTCGTACAGCTTTGTATTACGAAATATTGACGAGATCTTAATTATTATTTCACATTAAAATAAAAAAATAATTGGATTATTACATTAGTATTATAACTATTATTTAAATCTGAATTTAGTGATTTGAAGTCCGGATTTGCGGCGCCGTCCATAATATTTGAGAATGGATGGTGGACAGGAAAATACAGAGTGGAGAAGGTTGAAGGGAAGGAGAATAGACTTATGACGTAAGATAAGGAATGGGGATGAAGCAGTAGGAGAGGAATAGCGCTCAAAGGTTTTCGCCGCTCCTGCATCAATTAAGAGAATTTTAATTAATTGAGGATAACATTAAAGTTTATGACACCACACAGTATCTAATAATATTTCCGTCGCATTTCTACAAAGATAAAGATTTTTCTTCTCAGTTTTGTATGCTTATATTGCCGAACTTTCTATTACTTTGGTACCTCTATTGTAATAAAAACAATACAATTATATATAAATATGTAATAACATACCCGCAATATCAAATTATGTCATGGGCTACGCGGGTAGCAGTCTTTGCGGGATTTAATAGTTTTCTCTTTAAATTTAATATAGAAAATGATTTAAAGGTCATTTCGATTAATTTCAATATATAAATATCGCGGCAGTAGTTGTTTAACTAAACGGCGGAAAGAAATATCCCGGTTGGTAATTTAAATCGGGTACAGAAGTTGGCTTAGTTGGATTCAATCAGGGTTGATGGAGTGAACTGGTTGGCGCGGTGGTCACCCCGGCAGAACTAATTGGGTTAGAAGCTCTTGCACGGGCCCTGTCTGCCTCACGCCCTTTAGCCTCACGGCAAACCGGCTCTTGTCCGGGACAAAGGGGATGTGCAGGCTGTTCCCTCTCCTCGACATAACCAATTTCTCTGATTTAGGTACGTGGGAGCCGATCATCATGTCATATACTTCATTATTCCGGGATTAAAGTATTGAAAACGAAATTCCGTACTGACGATGCCGAAAAGCCGTTCCGCCGAAAGACCGGAGAATGGAGTCGCGACAGTAAAAGGGCGGGAATAGTTTTTTCTCCGGATTTATGTTTTCCCCGCGAATATCCGGGATTCGAGCGCGGTATCGAATTTCACCGTAATTAAAACCCGTACTGCTGGGTGATCGGGTTTAATTTGACCGGCTAGCGACATTATCTAGCGCGCATAGCCGGAGCATAGAGCGGTTTTATGGCCTCTCTGTCTGTACATTGGGCCATGCACATAGTCTAATGCGGCGATAATAGGCGATAACTCTGGCGAGTGTCATAGCGCGGCTAATCCGGCAGCGTTGTTGGGGGGGGGGGGGCATTCGCATTATTGTCCATTGTACGGCCGTGAGAGTCAACCCCTCGGCCAACCTACCGCTGGATCCCCACTAAATCACCCCTCACATCCCACCCCCCCCGCCCCCAAAGCCCCCGATTCTGCCGGTGACTTTCGACCCCCGCGGCCCACACCCGGGCCTCCCCGGGACGATGCGCCCGACTGCAACTAATTATTTGAGATATACGAGCGCCGACAACAACACTAAGGGCCGAACAGGACCGCCGCTAATGGTTTGATTCAGTGCCTTCTCCCCCCCCCCCCCCTCAAAGCCGGGTTGTTGACCCTGAAGCCGTAAAAGCGTATACCGATTATAAATGTTATAACACTTTCACTGACCCAAAGTAAATGCAATCTGTAGATAGTCGTTACAAGGGATTTAAATAGTCCACAGTAATACTGAATGGGGGCGGAATGTCTCAAGTGTGACGACGTTCCACTTGAGCACTTTCCCTAGTGTCTTATTAATAATGCATGTTCAATTACTTATTTCGCCTAATCGGATAGTGTTAATTTCGCAGTCCAGGCCGGAAATAAATGGCGGGCATTAACAACCCCCACCCCCGCGACGAGCGAGTTGTATAAGGGATGAACCGAGTGCGGAAGACAGAATTTATGACGGTTATTTTTTTTGGGGGGCGGTTGGGAGCAGTAGCGCAGTGTGTCTGCCGCGGATGAATTAGCCCGCGGCGATTAGCCGCTAGCACGGCCCAGGGTTGGAACTAATTACCCTAGTTATATATCCAGGGGGGGGGGGGAGTTCCGCCACCCCCGCTCATTGTCCCCCCGGGCAATGGCCGCGTCGGATTGATTGTTGTTGTCAGAGGCAGACCCCCGAGAGTCGCCCCCGTCCCCACCTCCCTCCCCTCAACCACCACCAGCTATCATCGTCTAGGTTTTAATATCTCTCCCCGCCACACTCCCAACAGTCCAAGACGGATGTACAGGGGAGGACTAGGTTCCTCTCACTTTAATGCATCAACAGACCGAAACAGCCTGATTAATAAGAATGCGCAGTTTAGCGGATTATTAGAAATAATAACTGAGTCCTGGACTCAAGAATTAAAATACCATTTGCGCTCCTATCTCAATTCGAAAGCGATGAGTTTCATATGAACCCATATTCAAAGAATTAGCAGAAATTCTACGAATTAGAGGATGTGCGATCGCGCCTAGTGCTGTAACCTAGTGCCTAGGGAGGAAACTACGCGCGAAATCCCGAATTTAAACCTTCATAGGCACGTTAAATAAAATCAATTTTTTTACAAAAAATAGTAAAGTGATATCCATCCTTAACTCGTATATTAAAACGCAAACTTCCGTACAAATAACAGATGTCGTCTAAATAATTGAAATGATAATATTGATTCGCAGATTTTAGCTTATACAGAAAATTTATGTTGGCCAGGATTATTCGAATTCAGCGATGATTCAAAGTTATATGAAACGATGAATTAATGGGTGAAGAAATTTAAAATTTCAAGTTTTAAATTATCTCATCATAGATTCATCACGAGACTTCTCCTATCCAAGAAAATAGTTCGGCATCTATAGAGCCCTGAACCGAAACAAACTGTTGGTTTACTGTAGGTTCGTGATGTTTCTGTCGCCTCTCGCCCTGGTTTGGTCTTTTGCTAGACCGGTTTCGGCCGCTCGCCGTCTTCAGTAGCGGTGTCAGTCACTGTTGGCACTTTGGATGTTTTTGGGCATCCTCACTGCACTGTGTCACTTTCACATGTACTGTAATGTTTGTCAGTCGTTTATATATATGTGTTCTGTTATTGTTATGGGGGGGGGGGTTATGTTTGTCTTCGGATTTTGTTAATCCGTTTTCTAAGTGTGAGTCAGATTGTCGGAAGGGGATGGCGTGATGGTTGGGCGGGTGTGATCCTTTAAGAGGATTATAGGATGTACAGGTATATCAAACTGTTGGTTATTTGGTAGTGATGTTTTATTAATTTTGATTTTCAGTCTATCCCGTCTAAGCTATCGACACGCGTGCAGAGCAATAAAATATACTCTGTATTTTGGGTCCGGAATCGGACCGATGCTTACAGGTATGTGATATCTCTGGGGGGGGTGAGGAAGTGGGATAGAAAGAGAGAAAAGATTGTTGTGTTATATCCTCCCGGCGGACCATACGGCGGCGAACCCCGGCTCTGGTGTATCCCCCTGATAAAAATTGGGAAGGCAATAAAACGCGGTCTGGCCCCATCCTGGAAACCGGTTCCGATACGCAATATTTATCGGTAACGGCTCCCCGGTGCAAATCCTCCCTTCCCCCCCCCCCCCCCACCCCCCCCCCCCCCGACCCCCCCAACTAGCCCTACGCCTCGGAACGGTAATATATTTGAGCGGAGTTTCTCCGCCAGGGCCCCACCCCCCCCCCTAAAAAAAAAAGTAGAGATCCGAATATCGGCCCACGTATAAAGTCTGCCGCCATAGTGGCCCAACCCCATCTTAAGATTCGTCCGGGACGCGGACGAAATCCTGAGGGGGAGGGGAGAAAAACTCAAAACTAGATTTCACGGACTGAAGGGTAAGAGAGAAGAATTGCCTCTCAAATTATTCGAGATATTTTCGGTCAGAATACTCGAGTAAAACTGCACTCGACTCAGATTCGCGTATTATTTCTAATAAATACATTCTTACTGCTGCTAATCTGAAATGTTTAACTCAGTCTACACGTCCGAATGTATCCTGAGGCCTATTCTCGTTCACAGCACAATTAATACCTCAGAATGCATAACACTGGAGATACTGCATATATTTTCCGATGGGGACATAGTGTTGTGGATGTAATTCTTTGTAGATACATTTTAAATAAGTTTTTTTTCCAGGAAATTATTACCCGTATTATTTACTCGGTCATTATTTATAACTCTTGACGGCTATAAATCCATTTCTGTTTTCGACTCCTCTTCGACCCCGTCTCAAATATGTTAGGAATTCGACGTGGGAATGATGTAAACGTACGACAATCAAACGGCCCTTAGCGCGAGCCGTTTGATTCATTCGATAGCCCATTCAGTTTGAAAAGAGACGGAGGGAAATAGGGAAAAAGTGATAGTGATAGTGTGTGTAGGGGGATGAGGGGGGTGAAAGAGAGACATGAGGATGGAGCCAGAGGGGGGCTTCAACAGGCTTTCCCGGCCATTTCACCCGATAGTCCGACCCATTAACCCGAGCTCTCTAACCCCGTAGCCCTTCCGCGTATCTTACTTTCCGAGCGATAAAGATTTTATACTGCGGTACGTGGTACGGGAAGGAGGGGCCAGTGAGTAGCATTATAATTGCCGCTACATGAACTTTGGTGGGGGGATGCTGCGTCTACCGCCCACCCTCTGGTCTCGGGGACAGTTGTGGCCACCCCCAACAGTTCGGTTGAAACAACGGCCCAACTACAAACCCAGAAATTTAACTCGAATTTCACTACCGTAATAATAAAAATAAACTGGTTTATCGGTTACCGAATAAAACATCAAAATTTTAAAACTAGGAAAGTGAAACCAGTTAAAAATGACTCTATGTTCTCGAATCGAAAATCCTGAAATATGTTTCGGGAATCTTTTGACGCCTCTCACAAATAATTTTATACACGTTTTCTGCATCTACAGAAAGTTATTTAATGGCGTTAAATATAAAACGAATGATGAAAAAATATTCATAAATTACCACTAATGGTTCCCTGTAAAATAGGAATAGACTACTCTTCAGTCTGACCCAGATGAAACAATCTGTTGATAGTCTCCGATTTTTGCCAGTATTCTTGTTGAAATGTAACCATGTAAAAATGTACATTACTGTGTACTTTTCGTAACTGTTAAAATATGAAATTCAAACGCGGATTATAACCCCTTCATTAGTAGTCGCACAACGTTGTAAGTAGATCCTCCGGTCGTTGTTCAAGGGGGTAGGAGGCGTACGAGTACTGTTCCTCTCGTCCTCTGAGGAATAATTCCTGCCGCTCCCCCGTCTCCCATTCCCCGGACGCTCTGGGAATCGCCGAGGAGTCGTTCGACTGTATAATTCCCTATTAAAATTCTCCTAACACAATTCCGCGTTTTGTGCCGCTTTTACCGGAGGGGGTAAGGGTAAAGGACAAAAAATCTGCAGGCGTCTCCAGGCTGTTAGTTCGGGACAATAAATCGTTCCGTGGTGGGGCGGGGCGGGGGGGGGTTGTTGTCGGTAGGGGTTGGGAAGAGGACCGCCCAGGAGGAAGAAGCTCCAGTGTAATAACAATAAAACAATATGCGTGGGCGGGCCGGAGCGCCGCGGCGACGACGACGACGACGCCCTCTCTTTTTACCCCGGACCCGGAGGGGTTTGGCCGGCCTCCTCTTAATGTTCGGAGGGCGGCCGGGACCTCCGCTTAACGCGAGGGTGGATGGGAAGGGCCTCGGACATTACAGCCCTTCCTCTCTCGTATAACTAACTGCCACAGTATTTCATCTGTTCGATATTGCCGCTACGCGAGGGTCCGGCGTTTATAACCGGGCATAGGGGAAACTCTCGGTCTCGGTTTGGGGCCCACCGACTGACCCGGATTTTTACGTTATTTTTTTCCAGCAATAATCGTGCTTCCAGAAATTCTGGAATGTCTCCGAAAGATTCTAAATTCAATTTATTGTGTCAATTTTCTTTTTACCGTTTTTCCCCGACTCCAGACAGTCTAGTTTGTCCACATTGTTTTTTTAAATAATTTGGCGGAATCTGATGTAAAAAATCAGAGCCATATCTTTAATGTCGATTGAGTCATAATACCGCTGTTTTGAATGATGGTATGAAACCAAAAGCGGCCGAAGAGTAGGTAGAAAAGGTCGATAGTTCGAAATAATAAGTAAATTTCCCATAAAAACATTGTAGTAACATACATACGCTAAACATTGTCTCATTTTTTCTCCCTTTGTCAGAGAATAAAATTCCGCCTATTGACTAAATAAGTTCGGCGATATTGTCAACTGAACCAGGAAGCCGAGAAATACGTTTGTTGTTTTAATTAAATCGAAAGCCCAAATAAAACGTCCCGTCCAATCGGAAAATTGCATCGAGTCCCTTTTTATGAGCCACTAAAACAGACCGCTCGTAAACTGTCCAAGCGGCCTCCGTTCTTCTACCGATTTCAAAATGTCCATTCCTATATATATATATATATATATATATATATATATATATATATATATATATATATATATATATATATATATATATATATATACGTACACATGTGTACAGAAAAGTATATATATATTCGTGAGTTGGAGAGAGATAACTCCGGAAGGAAAACTGATGTGAACGTGAACAGACTGCAAGTTGTACCTACAGTGCATCTGGAAAAGGGTTTTTCCGCCACTAACCGAAGCCCCGTTAGAACCGCCTAACTTGTTGCAATTGTTTGGATTTGTTGAAAGATCAGAAGTAACACATACCAATATGAGGTTTAACGCACTTCTCTAATTGGATTAAACAACTGGGTTGATTATGTTTTTCAATCGTAACTGGAGTAATGGGATATCTAAAAATGTATCCCACGTACACTTTAGTTTTTACCGAAAGGGGGAGGGAAATATAAAGCGCGTGGCAATAAATCTCTTCTAACCAGAAAATTGCCCGGACATTGTCTTGAAAATGCGTGCGCCGGTGGGGGTGAGTCTGCTGCATTTGACTCGCGCTATAGAAATAGGCAATTTTATATCTGCAGCCCCTACGGTATAAACTCTCGTACGGACTTTTAAATCCTTATAAGGGTTGATTTAGCCCGCGGGGGCTATATTTACGTGGCATAATATGCAGGAGGACGGCGGGAGGGTATGGCGTAATTTATGCCGTGGGGCCTCTCCCGTATACGCAATTTGGGGAAGCCCACCCCTCCCCCCCCACGACCCCCCGGCCCCCCGGGCAACCGCCCCTCAGGAGGGCTAGTTTATGCCCTTGAGAGGGGATTTTACGCACACCCACACACTCGCACCACTTCCTTCGCACGCGCTTCCCGGTTAACCGCCCCCACCCACCCCGAGCCTACCAAACTCTTTGCCTGTTTATTTTCACCTCCGAAGTAAAGGCACGAATTTCAGATGAACATCAACGGAAAATAGACTACAGTTGTAGGCATTTGTATGAAAAAATTAGACATCCTTATACTGTCTAAAGTACATAGAATGGGGGTTTGTCCTCTGCGAGGTTCCCTCCACCGTCGGATGACCCTCCGCCTCTACGAGATTCGAGACAGAGGAAGCTGACAGCGGGAATGTGCCAATAATTCCGTCTTGAGTGAGAGTTTGACGAGGCAGGCAGTATTGAGAGCAGAACTCTCGCAAATTATCTGCGTTTCTCCTATGTGAAGTCTAGTCCGGGCCGCTGTTTGGCTTAATTAAAAAAAATATTTAAAACGTCCGTAACCCTTTTATATCAATTCAAAGGGATGACATTAGCCCGTTTTCGAACCGTCAGCGTATAAACAAAGTCCAGGATCGGTAGCGGGTAGACGGAATGTGCAAGATCGTGTACCAAAAAAATGTGTACACAATCCAGCATTAGAGCATTAAGAGAGATCCTTGGAAAACCGGGATATTTTACACCATACAACCACGGCCTTGATGGGATCTTGCCGAACAGGTGGGGTATTGTGAAACGCCCTACCCGTTCACCGGGATCTCACGCCTCTACCCCTTTTTTTATAGGTATACCCGAAGATAAAATATAAGACATAAAACCGGCAACTGAAAGCCGTCACTGAATTGAGCAAAAATGCAATAAATACCGCGGAGAATGTTTTTTATGTTTGCGATCCCATTGCTTCGTGTTATATCGGCAGAACGGATACCAGTTCAGAAACAGTGGTGATTACAGTTGTTCAAAGTATACAAATCCAATATTTTTGAGGACATCCTGTATATAAGGTATACGTCCAACTTAAAAACGTTTATACAGAATAATATTTTCTACGGGGCGAAGGAGATTCCGTTCGACTGTCTGGTGAGCACCAAGAGAGAGAGAGCTTCTCGTGAAATTCAGACCAACGTCTACTCCTCAACGCTGCCATAGGAAATCCTCGGCCGTAAATGTATACGTTCAATGAAATCCGAAATTTCTGAAGTGTGAAAAATCCACCAATCTGATTTATTATTGTTGGTAGCGAGTGGAACACGCGAAAACCCGTTTCCTCCGTCCGCGCGCCGAGTATTCATCGCGACGATAAAGAGGAATAGAAAAAAAAATTGAACAAGTACATAATTCATCACCGACCCCGCATTATTCTTGATAATATATTCATTCCGAGAGAAGGAATATCTATATTTTCAGACTACATTAAATCGTTACGTTCCCATTGTTCAGTGACTGAGATGGAAGAGTCCGACTATGCCGGGATTTTTCTGAGCCGACGCCTTTTTCTTTTTTTTTTTTTTTTTTTCAGCGCCAGTCTCTAATGGCCACATGAGTCGAACCTTTTCTTATATTCATCACACCACATTTCCTCCCCTCTCTCTCTCTCTCTCTCACTTTCTGTTTGAATATTAAAATGAATCGCGAGGAAAATATACATCGTAAGAAATACTTAGGGCGGTATAATAATGGAATTTATAGCCCCGGCCATGGATTTCCTCGAGCGTAAATTTTCCGGCCAAGACACTGCACTGAATTCATTTATAATATCGATTCGGTTTATTCCGGCGCGCGAAATTTCAGACACCAGTAATTTATACAAGCGTTAACGCCCACTTCTTTAATTATTGAAGAACAACATTAATGCCGCATTAATGATAGCAAAAACCGGTCTATCCGATTATCAAATCGGCGAGGGATGATCAATGAGGATAAAGTGATGACATAATAGTACCATAAACAATATTTTCCACTGCATATATAGCCAACACCAAACTGTTTTGGCTTCTCGGAATGTTCAGTAGGGCTTTACAGAGGAATTTTAATGTATTCAAAGGTAACATTTATCGTTGGGAGGTTCCCGCTGTACACTTTTCTGCGTACGCAGAACCGATCGAAAATAATGAGAAAACGAATGCCCGGCAACAAGATTAAATCTGATTATTTATGCATAAAGTCGCCTCGGGGAAATGGGCCATGAAAGCGGACTTATCTAAGGTCTCTGGGCTAGAGGAAAGAGCCTAGAAAACTTCTCCTTTAATAATATAGGCTCGGCGGGTAATGAAATAGGTCGAAACCGTTCGAGACGGAGGTGAAGGAGGGGGGGGGGGTTGAAGGGCATAAACATTTTTACGACGCCCCCTTGAAATACGAGAGATTAGAGCGGGGCCCGGCGGCACACTATCTCCGCCTAGTCACAACAGGCCTCACGTATGCAAATGGAACGCATTACCGTGGAGATAACATAAATATCTTGTGGATTAGCATGGGGTGGTTGGGGGTGGGCGAGGGCTGGTGCGAGCGTCAGTCAAGACAGGGGCCCCGGGCACGCACTAACGCGCCCTCATTATCACCGCCCTTACGGCCCGGGGCTTTATCTCGGCCCTAATGAATCAAGTCCCCCTTCCACCCCCAGCAACCTACAGGCCCTACACCAGAGACCCTTCTAGCCGGCAACGGCTTATTTTCTAGCCTCTATCTATCTCCCTCTCTCTCTCCCTCTCGTGCAAATAAACCTTTTGGTGGGTTGAGGGCGAAGGGGGTTGTTGCGGGCGGAGTTTTATCTCACTTGTGTGTGACTCACTCACAATCAATTAGCCGGTCTATGTTTAGCGTCGGGGAATTTGTTAGGTACGAAAGAAGGAACCATGGCACGCGGACCCGGCTAAATTCGGAACGAAATAAAACGCGTACACAAAACCGAGTAAATGTGCACCCCCCCCCCACCACCACTGTTGTAGCTCCAAATTCAACTTGAATGCTAACCAACTTTAAAGCCTCACAATTTTCGGAGCCATTTTAACTCTAGTAAACATTTGTGATGAAAAAATGGCAGGGTGACAATATACTCATATATAAAATTTGTTACACAAAACGAGATTCTCAGATTTTATGCATCTCGTTCTGAGAACCTCTTAATTCAGAAACTGACTGGAGAGTATTGTCGGTACCTCAATTCTACACTTCTGTTTTACATAAAAATCATTTAAAATTTCTCCTTGTAACGCGTACTAGGAATAGTAGAGTGGGTTTCGGGTGGCGGTTGTTAGGAAAGGAGATGGCTAAGCGTGCACTCGACGGGGCTTTTACAACTGATGGGCACAACCCTTCCTGTGCCGTCAGACCGGCGCTTAGTCCGGCCCCGCTTTACCAACCAATAGATATTAATGATGGCTATGACAAACACTCCATTAGCGCCCTCGATTCCTTTCCAAACAGGAAATTGCTACGGTTCGATCTCATCGGGCCATCTCCTGCCCCGAGAATCTGCTCTCAAAAACTGTACTGTTACATTTAAAAAATGGAATGTTCGCAGTATCTATTTTTCGTTGAGATTGTGAACGTTTAATTGCACTAATCATATACATCTAGATCTATAAAATAAGAGGAAGATAAGAGTAACTGCAGACATTAGACAGTGACTAATATAACGGTTTGACCGACGCAAAATTTACACATGACTCATAACGAAGGATGAGCTGATACGGAGAGGTCGGATAACGTGGTGAAGATTGCAGCGAATATGACGCGGATGAAGATTACGACAAGATAAAAACCAAATTATGTAGTATTGACCATTTAGAAAATAAACTACCAAAGCGTAAGGAAATATAATTGGCATATAATTTCAATAATGTACACGACGTATGCGCTATTCTACTATAAATATGATATCTGAAAACGGATAACAGCTGGTTCGTACCAGTATCAGTCATGTGGTAAGCTATCAAGAAATCATCGGTCAAAATTGGCCATTTATTTTTAATTAAATTAGTTTTTATCATAAATTCAAAATTAAAAAGTTTTCGGCCAATTTATAAATGGTACGTTATCAATACGCTTTTTCGCGTACATATATGTGTACAGTGAACGACTCACTTATGGCCAATATTTATATGACCCAAATTCATATCGAAGTTAAATCTACAAAATTGCCATGTATTATATGAATATTGATATCTATAATTATTTAACTGTGAAATTATGTATATCTAACCTAGAGAAAATTGTTGTCTTATTGTAGCATTGTCCAATTATGTATTGTTGATATATCACTGATATATAAAATGTAGTAAGTGATTATTTGGTGTTAATTAAGTATTGATTTGAGAGGTCAGGTTTCTGTTTAGAGGGAAGTACTCAGTTTACACGTCGGGCAGGCAGGAGTTCAGATCGGTGTCTCCAGCTGGGACCTCTACTGCCTGGAGCACAACATAGACCGGGACGGCGTACCGTCGAACGATGAATGCCCTTCGCCGTTCCAAAACGACGGCTTCCAGTCTTTCTTCCAGGAGATGCCCAGCGGCAATTACGCCCCCAGGGCGGTCATGATCGACCTGGAGCCGACTGTCGTGGGTGAGTCGACCCGGGGACGCTTTTACCCAGAAAATGGGTTACCGCCAGCAAACCCATTGGTTGGATTTATTTCAAATTATATAATTCTTCTATCGTAATTTGAGTTGTTGTATTAGTTCGATTTTAAACGATCAGACGAGGTGCGCACCGGTCCGTTCAAGCAGCTGTACGCACCGTCCCAAATGCTCTCCGGCCAAGAGGACGCGGCCAATAATTACGCCCGAGGCCACTACACGGTGGGCAAGGAGATGTCCGAGCTGGCCATGGAGTGCATCAGGAAGATGGCGGACGACTGCGACCGGCTCCAGGGGTTCTTGCTATTCCACTCCTTGGGCGGTGGCACCGGGTCGGGACTGCACGCCCTCCTCATGGACAAACTGGGAGTCTATTTTGCGAAGAAGAGCCGGCTCGAATTCGCCATTTATCCATCACCCCAGGTGCGGAAACAACGTGAGAACGAGACAACCGGTTTGTTATTATTTCCATCGCCGCAATATAAATGATTATTTACCAATTTTCTAGCTGTCTACAGCCGTCGTTGAGCCGTACAACGCTGTTCTGACGACGCACGACACGCTGTGGTCCACGGACTGCGCCTTCTTGGCCGACAACCGGGCGTTGTTCAACGTCTGCAAGAACAAGCTGGACATTGACAGGCCGACGTATTCCGATCTGAACCGGCTCCTCGCCCAAGCCGTAAGCTCCATCACCTCCGGCCAGCGTTTCGAGGGTGTTCTGAACGCCGATTTCATAGATTTCCAAACCGACCTCGTGCCCTACCCGAGGGTACACTTCCCGCTCGTGTCGTACGCCCCGATCGCGAGCGCCCAGCGGGCCCACCACAGGAGCGCGACTGTGGGGCAAATCACGAACGCGTGTTTCGAGCCCTCCAACCGGTTCCTGGGGTGCGAGTCCCGGCGCGGCCTCTACATGGCCTGCTGCCTGGTCTACCGGGGGGACGTCACTCCGAAGGAGGTCAACCGGGCGGTAGCGGCGGTCAAGGGGCGGGACAGCGTGCAGTTCGCCGGTTTCAAGGTGGGCATCGGCGAGCGCCCCGCCGGCGCCCCTCCCGGGGGTAACGTGCGCCGCTCACTCTGCACCCTCACAAACACAACCGCCGTCAGGGAGGCCTGGCGCAGGCTAAACCGCAACTTCAGCCGGATGTGGGCCAAGAGGGCGTTCGTCCACTGGTACCTGGCCGAGGGCATGGAGGAGGAGGAATTCAGCGACGCCCTCGAAAATACAACAGCGTTGGAACGGGACTACTCGGAAGTTGAACTCAACTTTGGAGATCCCGAGATGTAGATGGTGAATTTCGTTTGTCCCGCACATTAAACACTGATTACGTCCCTTCGAATTCTTCCTTGTTATTATTTCTTACAACACCTAAGCGCCTAACGAATTAGTAGCAGAAAAATTTATCCTACGGTCCAGTAATGTTCTATAATAATACCAAATATTGATATTAGTTGAAGATGCGGCAGGTAATTTGTGATCCACTCACCTGAGATTTTTTCGTATCCGTTGAAATATTTCGCGATAAACATATGACTACAGTCATGGTAACATAATTTACGGAGAAATTTCTGTTTACGTTTAATCTAAATCATTTGTAAATACTAACTACTGTTTATAAATTATTAGTAATATTTCGGTAATTCAAAATTAAAATGGTAAGTTATTTTGATATTATTAACGGATAGGCTATATAATTATCTGGTATTGTATTGTGGATTACAAGTTTTCATATAATTCACGTATCATGTGTCGAGTTAGAATTAGAGATTATTAAGTTATTTATTTTTTCGTAATGTATTGCCTACATTTGTTCAGTTGTCACTTAGTTGTTACTGTATTATGAGCTGAGAATTCATTATATTCACCTAATAGTTTTAATAATTCTTAAATTACCCCATTTTTTCCGTAACCAGTAGTGCAAACACTTCGTGTCTATTTTATACATGATTTTACGCCTATATTTTGTAACAAAATTCGGTATCGTTTCCAGAGGGAAGTGATAAGCATACACGTCGGGCAGGCGGGAGTTCAGATAGGCACTTCCAGCTGGGAGCTCTACTGCCTGGAGCACGGCCTCGGCCCTGACGGGATGCCCATCAAACCGGAAGGCACCGCCTACGAAGGCTTCCGTTCGTTCTTCACCGAGATGCCCGGAGGCAACTACGTACCGAGGGCGCTCATGATCGACCTCGAACCCACAGTCATCGGCAAGTGTTACAGTAATCTGTTCTCAACTCTTGACAACACATAATTGACATTGTTTATACCGGTTTGGGATTGTCCCTGGGTATGCTGTCAGGGTGTAATTATGGTAAAGAACATACTGTACTCTGTAATGTACAAAAAATTGAAATAAAGAAATTGTACGAATGAATAGACGAAATACGAACCGGTCCCTACAAGAAGCTGTACAATCCGGTCCACCTGGTGTCCGGCCAGGAGGACGCTGCGAACAACTACGCCCGGGGCCACTACACGGTCGGCAAAGAGATGGGCGAGGCCGTCATGGAGCCCATCAGGAAGATGGCGGACGCCTGCGACCGCCTGCAGGGCTTCTTGATGTTCCACTCGTTCGGCGGAGGCACCGGCTCCGGCCTCCACGCCCTCCTAATGGAGAACCTCAGCGTCTACTTCAGGAAGAAGAGCAGGCTCGAGTTCGCCATATATCCGGCGCCTCAGGTACTCTTAATCCGAACGCCTTCCGCAAACTTTGCAGGCAAAACTTTATCTCAGGAAGGTACTTCGCCCGTTACAAAACTACAATTTTTGTTACCTCGTTCAATAAATGATTATTCTTGAGAATAACTGTAATGATTTTTCCAGTTATCCACTGCCGTCGTCGAACCGTACAACGCAGTTTTGACGACGAACGCCACGCTGGAGCATACGGACTGCGCTTTCTTGGCGGACAACGAAGCATGTACAACATCTGCATGAACAGTCTAGACATAGACAGGCCGACGTACACTAACCTGAACCAACTCTTGGCTCAGGCGATAAGTTCCATAACCACGAGTCTGCGTTTCGAAGGGGTCCTGAACGCCGATTTCATAGATTTCCAGACGAATCTCGTTCCCTATCCGAGGATACATTTCCCGCTGATTTCGTACGCCCCGATCGCCAGCGCCAAACAGGCCTACCACCAGAGCCAGACCGTAGGCGACATCACCAACTCGTGTTTCCAGCCCTCGAACCAGTTCGTCAAGTGCGATCCCCGCGACAGCAAGTACATGGCCTGCTGCCTGCTGTACAGGGGCGACGTCACGCCGAAGGACATAAACCAGGCGATAGCCGGAATCAAGGAACAGAAGTACGTCCAGTTCGTCGACTGGTCGCCGACCGGTTTCAAGGTGGGCATCAATTTCCAGGAGCCGAGCACGCTGCCCGGCGGCAACTTGGCCAGGCTGCAGAGGGCCGTCTGCATGCTCAGCAACAGCACCGCCATCGGCGACGCCTGGCAGAGGCTCAACGAGAAATTCAACAAGATGTGGTCCAAGAGGGCGTTCGTCCACTGGTACATTGGCGAGGGCATGGAGGAGACGGATTTCAGTCAGGCCCTCGAGAACCTCGCCACTTTGGAACAGGACTACATTGAGGTGGCCGAATCTCGGCTCCTGGAGTGAATTCCACGAACTTTCACTGTTGTCCTCGACAATGTTTGTCACGGAGATTGCGTCCACTTGTAATAAATTGTGTTGCTCGAAAATCCGTCAGACTTGACTACTTCTAAAATTAGTGGCATCGGGTAGTAGCATACTGAATTAGGAATTAGGTACGCAATCGGCAGCTCAGTACCAAATTATTTTGCTGAACTTTGGCCAAATTGTTCGAAGTTAGTTTTCTGTCATAGGAGGTGATACCCAACTGGTAATACCCCATACCACTCCGTGTATGATATTATATTTTGGTTCGTGACACAAATCTGTCGATTTCGAATTTCAACTTTAGTCGGCCGTCTCTTTCGTGCGAGCGAGATTGTTCCAGGTGAACTTTAACGACTCGTTGGCGGGGGCGGGGGGGTTCAGGGGTGTTCGGTCTGGGGCAATCGATCAGAGTAACCGAGAGAAATATAGTGAAATGCCTTCTAACGTTTGGGTGTGGTCTTCTCTCTACCATTGATCAATCAGCTATCCCCCGGTCGGGCTCTAAATGCATTTGCCCGGGACCGACCGACTAATAACCCTCCGGTGGGATATTACTCATCTGACAGGTGTTTCTTAGGCCAGCTTCCTCCCGCCGCGCTGCCCTTTTAAAAGTACGGCCCTCTTAATTTTTAAATGGAACGGTCTAAGGGCCCTGTAACGCTTCGATAATCCCGGACGCTCTCCATCGACCGCAGTACATACTGGAAAACGGAAACGGTTAAAAGTAGTTTTCACTCAAAATTAAGAGTTTTTCCATTAGTAATGAACTGTGATAAACGACGTGTGTAATTACTTCACTACCTTCGGAAATTTTAGTTCTTCAAGATATTATCATCAGTTTTACATCTCGAGCCACCGTTGGCACTAGAAGTTGAGATCATTTTTAAAACTTCTTGTTTTGGAAAACATTTCCAGTGAACGCGTCCAAGCGGCTGAACTAAGAAAAGTATTTTCGACTAGTCGTCGTTAGCGACTTATTTTCCCTTTTTTTTTTCTGAGTTTCGCTCGGGGGGATAAACGGTTAAATTTTTGGCCGCGGAATGAATTAAGCTCGGTGCCTAAGTTTTATCCGCGCCGTTTTATTGAAGGTTTCCGACGCTTCATCATCGACGGCGGGCCCGCTCTGTGGTGTTTGTCGGCGCGCGACTTACGAGCGTTCGTTACCGGCCACTCCCGGCCCCGTATTCTTTTGGAGCGGATCCAACAATTAGCTGATGACGCCGCTCTCTTGTGCCGGAGGCGTCCGAGCGGACGTAAGCGGATCGTAGAAATTTTTCCGATTCGTAAATTCCGCGCTCGTTGGGGGCGAAAACAGCCCGCTGTTTACGACCGGGGGCAAAATCGGCCCAACTGCCTCCGTCCGCGGACACCTCATTTGTCTTCGGCGATTCAAAACAAAATTATCACTTTTTCGACTCTGTATTTTTTCCGACTCATTTTACAGACGGATATTTCGGCACATTTCGGCACACTGCGGAAAAACACCTCTTGGCACACCACTGCGCTTACCTTCGTTAATATTATAGAAAATTATAGTTATGTACGTCGGCTCATAATAATGTAGGTAGTAGAATGAACAGATTATGCTGGTCTAAAATGGTTTTCTTTCAGCAGAGTAGCCATTTGGTCCTAACCCAATTTTTTTTGGCTTTTCGCAATCTTCAAGGAGGTCCGAAGAAGGCTTCGATTTCGAGTGAGGCTACTCCAACGTCGTTTCAAATTCATTCACCCCGACCATCGTCAACCGTCTTCAGACAGCCGACTTGTCACACCGGAGAACGCGAAGCCCGGCCCAGACCCCGGGGACTAATAGTGCTGGAGAAGACCTAAAGCGGCGTACGTGATGAGCTCTCGGGCAACAGGGATATTATCGCTCGGGCGAGTAGAATGGAAGTTGTGCGACGGCTATAGGGGTCGGTTGGCGTGAAGCCGGGCCGGCTTTATCGTAGGGGGTGGAGGCGGGGTCGGACTCCACTATCTCGGGCTCCTTTAATTTCCCCTCACCGCGTTTTTGTGTCCCGTGCCTGTGGCCGTGTGGGAATAAACTTATTCACGGCCGCGTTATCTCGTCGGGCGCGATTTGTATTCAACGACTTCTTTCTGCGTGTGAATTCGGAATAGACCGGCCAACTCTGTGAAAGGAAAAAAAGAACGGGGGTGTAAGGATCGTCGCACCAACCGTGCAGGAAAATGGAAGTGCGCCGATCGCTCTTTTAATCTCGTCATTAACTGTTGTAGAGTATGCTGACGGATTGTGTGGAGGAGTGAGAGGGATCATCCATAATAGTGTCGACCACTGGTCTATGACGTTATATCATGTCCACTGTTCCTGTGGATGACACTTCTCCTCTCAAAACCAGACCAGGAGCCGGCTGCGTCCGTATCACTCTCTGTTCACATCACTCAGTCTAGTATAACCCTCACTGGGAATTAAAAATCCTGGACGGTAGTGACGCCATTTTCGTATAAATTTTAATAAAAATGCATGTGCCGATAGTGATTTCCAGTGCTAGATGTCGAGTTTTTCAGTTGACCATTCATTTTAATAGTGGCTCGAATATTCGTAAAATGTGGTTGTAGCGTTTAAATTTGTACAAATAAACTGGACATTCACTAACGAATAATTAATCTACAACCGCACATAAATTAATCCTACAAAACCGGCCGTAACGTTCCCCAATACCTTTAACATTTCAACAGGTTCAACACTTCATTAATTTTTAAACCCTTAAGAGGCTATTTAAGTATTTTCGTAGGAAAATGAAATAGTAATTAATTGTCAGGTTCAAAACTGGGTAAATTCAGTTTAGTTTCATAATCGACACCAGTCGTGCTCTCTGTCGTCGGCAAGACGTAACAATTTAACTTCGCTTTTGAATGCTTGTTTAATTTTAAATTATTCTCGAATTTATAATATTAGTCTAAAGTTTATAAAATGTAGAAATCGGCCTTTTAACTTACAAGAATGATAATAGATTTTCAAAAAAGTTAGTATTTTGTTCTAGTATATATTTTTTTAAATATCTGATTTCGAAAATTAAAACTAATCTAACCCGACTATTTCATTTATAACACGCATACAATTATAAGAAAATTATGAATAATAGTTTTTATTTATCAGTTTTTGAAAAATATCAACGATACCGGCCGATGGAGGGTTACCGGCCCGCTTCATGTAGTTCAGCCCTTGGCCGCGATGTGGCGTATGTTGACCGACCCGGTGACAGAAGCTACATTATTCATGTTCTTCTTGCCAAACTGAACAGTATTTGAAAGTCCTGTATAGATTTTGAATCACCAATTTGAAATTTAAATGCTTTAAAAATAATAATACGTTATTATAATTGATCGTACATATAGAGCAATTTATTTCGGATCTAGCGTGCGGTAACATACCCATTTGATTCTCCAGAAAATAGGGTTAACAGTTTATAATAACTGTTTATATATAAGAGCCTGAGTGACGTGAAATAATTATTAAAATAGCGATTTAATAATTAACTTTTAATATTTTTCAAAGGACACGGCGCTTCTGATGCTAACCAGCCACACTGATGTGTCTTGAAGGCTTAGTATCAGCCCCTTTCTATTTACTAAAATAATCGTACCAATCGTGTATTGGTCGGAGATGGTTGTGTCTCGTTATTATCGAAAGAAATTGATGAATATTATAAACGTTCTATTGAAGAACAATTGAATAATTTTGAAATTGAAATAGTGTATGAGCCGTTACCATATATAAAGGTAAACTAATACCGATTAGTTGCGATAAAATATTACTAGTCACATTGTCTACGTATATATTTCTTTCTGAACGGAATTTTCTTCAAATCCATGTAAACATTCTTCTTATTATCTACAATATAACAATAGGTGTAAATATAATGAATGTAATTATCGAAAAATATAGTTCGAAATACTATAAGATGACGTCAACATATCGAAACAGTTTTGAGGACTTAAAAAATAAGAACAACTATTATTATAACGCATACAATTTGACGAACGTGTGTCTGAGGAAGACTGTCAGGTTAACAAATGAAACGTTGTAATAATTATATATTTTATTTGGCTGATAAGACTGAAGGTAGTGGAAAGACGTAATAAACGTTTACAGAGCTACATATTAATGATTGAATCAAAATTGAGAAATGTGGCTGGAGCATATTGGAATCGATTGATTTGTCAAAATTGTTATAGTATATGATTTATTCACCTTATCAACTGTTATCATTGTTGGGTTTTTTTAATCGTGCATACAAAATTCGTGTATTGTACGCTCTGTCGATACCGGAAAAGGAATAAGCAATTGTGAGAAACTGATTTTAATAGGAGAGGCTGTCAATTGGTGATATATACCTGGGGATTGATAAAAACTCGGATTGTCGGATGAGCAATTGTGCCGAAAAGTCGGGCTAAATCCACACTCCCCGAGGAGCGTTCCACTTTTTCCAATATAATAAATTTAAGGAGATTTCTAACGGGCTCCAGCTAAGAGGCTTTTTAGTTATCTCCCCCTTGGCCCCTCTTCGACCCTCCCGCCCTTCTCGCCAGCGGCCCGAAATCTTTCCCTTTCTCTTTCTCCCTTTCTCTCTCCGTCCGTCTCTCTCGCTCTCCCCTTTGCTCCGTCTCGTTCCATCTCCCTTCGGCTCTATCTTCGGCCGCCCCCCTCTTATCCGATTTCAGAAAGGGGGGGCCCCCCGATTGAACCGCTGCAGCCGCCGCGGCCTCAATGCCTTTTAGCAAATCACTGGCGCCTCGACGTCACTTTCCAATACATCCAATACGTCTCTCCAACGCGGATATGGGCCGGCACATATTTATTTCGATGTGCTCCAATTGAATTGGAAACGGGCGGTCATCATTTGACAGCAAATTAGTTTCGTCCCGCCAGTGAACAATTCGTTAATTTCATTTAAACGGTCAATATTAGCTTAACATAAATCACTTTGTCAATTTACATAAAATGTCGTCTACAATACACAAATATAGGTCATTGCTCAAAAATTACTCCCTAATCACCTAAACTATCATTATTCGTGGGCATCTTGCCACAGGTATTGAGAGCGGCGGTCTTTCAAATGCGCTTCAAGCTCTGTATAAATAAATTCATGTATATATAACGATCAATTGTATTTTTTGGCAATGAATCCGACAGTATTGTACGAATTTTATCTGCTGATGACGCGGGAAGCAGAAACTTGGGTAGCTTGAGACAAATGGAGCCCGAAAGTTGCAAAGGAAAATTCCACGTACTAACTGACTCCCCAAGAAATTGCTTATAAATAAATATATTATATTTACAAACTGCCGTCACAAAACGCCCGCTTTTATAAAAAGTAAGACGTCAAATATAATTGGCTTCTTATTTCAACGTTTAGGTCAAGTATCTGAAAATAATTAAAGGAATAGCGTCATTATTACTTTTTCTGATGTTAGGTTCTAACCCTAAAATAAATTTCTGTAAGGGCAAGATATTTCGTCTTCAATTCTCAATTGAAGTATTATCCGCGCCGAATATCCGGACCGAACCCCCGAAGTCTCGATCGGGGTGTCAGGGGAGCCCGTGGCCTTCAAAACCTTTGGAAGCCGAGTGGTGGCGTTTTATTCGAAAAATTCAATCACCCCCGTCCCACCCCCCCTCCTCTCGCCGACCACCAAGCTCTTAAACCTTCCCCCATCCCCACCCCTCACCACCCCCATGGGAAAACGGATCGGGATCTAAGGAGGGTGGCGCAAGGGAAGGGATGATTGAAAACCCTTCTTGGGAAGAAGACGAAGAGGTGATCGACCAGGGTAATAGCGAGGGGCGGGGGGATGAGAGGGGGATCGTTTAAGAGATTTTTGTATTAAACACAGCTTCAGAATTTTCAGCACTGAAAACGCTACAGACGCCCTCCAACCCCACCACTTAATAAGAAGTTTCTCCTGCGCCACCCCTTATCTTCAACAGGTAAGAATTATTCTCTTTTATTAGCTTTTCAGATAATTGCCAAACGGGATTTAGCATTTGACAAATTCTTAAATAAGTAGGAATAGGTATCGAAAATATATTTTTAACTATGGTTCAAAAAATAAAATTGTAAATGAATAAATCAATATCGAATTTTTATCGTAGCCCACCATTCTTAACGTAATTTCTGAAATTTTACCTACACCCGCAGCTGAAATACAGAAGTATCTGGCTATTGGTTTACATCAATTGAGAAAAAATCCTCAATTAATGACATCTTTGATATTGTAAACCTGTCAAAGATGATTGATCGAATCAATATATTGTTTGTTTTTGGTTTTTAATATTTCAGTAAGCCAATATTTATTTTTGTACCGCCAAAATTATACGACCAAACCCCGCCGACCGATCGCGATTGAATTTCAGGCTGTTATATCTTGTTTTATCGTCGGTCCCAAACACACAGGTCAGTCATCGGGGCCGATCATCGTCTTAGGGGATGTTAAGAGGTTGGTCGGTGGCGCGTGAAGTTTATAGCCGGGTAAACAGACGCGGGCGGGCCATCATCTGCGCAAACATCGGTGAGGGGGGCGGCCGCCTTCCGCGCGAGGGCCGAGGGGTTTGTTCGGGGCTAAGTGGGGCCCGGAGCCAAGTAGCGCCGAGAAACCCAAAACGGGACCACGCCCACCCGCCCATTAGCCCATTATCGGCAAGCCGAAACCGGCTAATCCACCCCCCCATAATACCCCCGAGAACACTTCCACGGGTTTCGGTTACGATTAGCTAAAAACCTTAGGCACACAGTTCGAGACTACTAAGCGTCTATCTATAGACCGACATAAGGATGGAATATTCTTGATGAGAGAAACAACCCTCAAGAATATACGGCACTGTTTTTTTGCCTACGAACATATAATTTGCAATACTAGTCTCTGTTCTGTCTTGTTCTTTGGATATTCTCTCTCCCCTAACGAAAGACCAACAGAGCGATTTTAGTTCCACGAATATAATGAGTATGGAGATTCAAATAAATGAAACAAAAAAGTAAAAATATCGCCCAAAATATGGAAAGGGGGGGGGTCTACTATTTTAGCAGTCGGTAGGTCGACAACGATCTTCTGCAGCTTAGAACCACAGTATGTAGAAGTTGGAATTTTGGTAGAAACGTGGAACCAATCGAACGCAAAAGGGCGATAATTTATGAACCGCTCGATAGGTTCCTCGAGAGTGAGAGAGAGAGAGAGGCGCTATTTTCGGGCCCGACGATTAAATTCCAACTGGAAATACAGGCCCAGATAGGGGTGAAATAAAAAAAAGAAGCTGGTAGGGGGGGGGGGCGGCAGACCAAGGAGCCTAATGTGATTAGCTGGCGTTTCTTATTAGCGCAAGGCGGGGCCTTCCGAACTTTGAATATTCGGCTTCTTTTCTCTGTTGGCACGGGCGGGGTAGGGCGGGGGTGGGGGTGGGGAGGAGGGGGCAATCACGGCTGAATAAATATTCAGATGGCAGCGGCGCGGTATAAACATCAGAACGGGCAATGATTTGCATGGGCACCTCGGCTATGCAAATGCTCTCCAAGTTAATTAGTCGAATAAGCCCGGTCAGCAGCACTGAACCGGCGGCGGCCCCAGAACTCCCTCCGATTGTTTTCCGCTCCTTATCTAAACATCTCCCTCTCACTCCCTCTCACTCATTCCCTCTTTTCTATCCCTCTCTACCGCCTCTCTCCCGCCCCCAAACCCGCCCAACACTACCAAAGGCCTTCCTTGAGAATTCACGCTAGGACTATTAGTTAGTGGGCTTCTGTCAGCAAATATCAAAAAACCATTATTAAGGAACTGGTATATGCAGAAACACTGAATCATCATTTTGGTCCATGTCTAGATTACATTAGAGTTCTTGGAGTGAAGTTCCACCTTTTAGTGTCGGATTCTCTCTCATTTTTCGTATTCACGAAAACCACTATTTGGCTTCTCTGTCGCTACGCGGTAATATCCCTGGATTTTTGATTAACGGTAGCGGGCCACGCGCCTGCTATAAAATAAAAAAATAAATAAATAACAAGTAGATAATATATCAAAAATAAAATCCTGAAAATATAAAAAGAGGAAATAGTTAGTCGAGATAAAAAAAATCTATATGGTGGATTCTCCATCGTAGAAAGAAGGCTGAATAGTAAAGTCGGTCAAATAAATCTAATTGCAGAATAAATTCGCCAAATTAGAGCGAAATTCTGTTGTAATGGTAACAGTAACCTAATTTTTTTAAACAGTTCATGACAAGCTTGTTTATGAATTTAAAAATTCCTAATTCGTCCGATAAAGAAGCGAATATATTTTATTATCCAGGTAAATATCGACTAAATTCTATGTTGTAGGGCGACAAATAAATAACCACAATATTTTCAACCGGGGGGAGGGGATTAATTGAAACATAAATTGGCCGAATTAATTTGCGCCCTATAGTGAGAATGTAAATTTTTAATGGTCCCCCCCCCCGCCGCCACGGCCGAATAACTATAATTATCCCTGGGAGCCTGTTAGAGTCCTCCGCAATGACCCCGCCGATTTCAATTCGGATTCGGCATTAATTGTCGGAGGGGCAGAAACAGGATTAGCCCCCCCCCCGTTGGTCAGATATTATGGGTTGATGGGGCGGGGGGGGTACACGGCTCGTTTTCGCGGGCATAAAGTAAACCAAACGACCGGCGATAAACATTCGGCTGTCTTCCATTTCCCATCGGCGGCGGGACGCTAATACCGAGCCCCAACATTTAGCCTCACTCCGCCCGAGTCCACGCCACAATCACCCCCCAAAGCCCCCAAAATACGGCAAATCAGTGCTCAACATCAGTGCCGAGGCACAAACCTCGTCCGCCGGTTGTCCACTTTCTTCGCGCAGCCTGCGAACAACGACGCTACCATCAAAATAGCGCTATTTTGCGATTGTGACACATTATTCCACTTCAAATTACAGACTGCCATTTCAGCTCGCCTATTGGAATTATTTTATTATATAAATAATCCTTACGGCGGCAATGTTGCTATCTTTAAAACGTAAATTATCTCCTTCGCGAACACGACGTCGTATTGGGACGCGGAAAGTTTACTTCTGAAATTAAGACGATACAAAGTTGAGCCGAGTCCTAATGAAAATAAAACTCTACAACAAGGAGCCTCTAATATTGGGGGGCTGTGCCAAAATTAAAATCCGAAAAGTTTTCCCGTAACCGAGAGTTCTTTCGGGAGAAGTGCACTTCTGGGCCCGGCCCTAGCTGGCGTGTATGGCGGCGGAGCGCCTTCAATCTTCGCCTTTTCTTAAAGCCCACGCTGTCTCGGCAATAAACCCTCCGCGCCGGGGCCAGAAAGCCGGACAAAAGCACGAATTTCCCCCCTTGTTTCTTGTCCCCCGGCACCCATTTCGTGTCCGGGAGGTCCGGGAAAGTATTAAATCTAAGAAAGAGCGAGGAGACCGAGTTCTCTTATTAGAGGGAGGAGGACAACTGTCCCTTTTTGTACCGACCTCGTTCTCGGCCCTTCAAAGGGCCTTTCTCCCCGTCCGCACAGACACCCCCTCCCCTCCCGCAGCACAAACAACAATTATAATCCCGAAAGTTTATAAATTTGACAGACCTCCCGTAGAGAGCAATCCCAAGCCTTAGTTCCGACCGGAGCCGGAGGAGGAAATGAATTGCCTTGAATAAACTCCTTTTCACGGGTGGAAAATGAAGTTTGGGTTCGGGCCGGGTGAAAGCCTGAAATTTCTACGAAACCGGCGAAATGAGTATGACGCCGAATAAAATTTTAAATCAAAATCACTTCGTACAAGTTCCGACCGAGTTTGTATCGATATAATCTAGTTATTGCTTTATTCATTTAGTATATGTTAGATAACGCGGGATTCATATTTAGATCATCATGAAATACATACAGGATAATAACATACGTAACTCTTAAGGGCTACAAAATTATTGTAATTATTAATCTGTTGGTCGTCGTGTCAACTATACTTTGTCTAGACTTTTTTCGAATTCTGTGTTAGAAATTCCCAGTATTATTATTCAGGGCCCCTCGCTTTATTTCTGCGATGTGTTGTTCAAGAAAAATGGTTGTTTTCATTACTCAAACCGTTATTTATCGGCGCCTATCAAATAGATCGCGATATCAAATAATATGACGTACTTAGGCAAATTGATACCCGGCGCGCGGGGGGCTTCGTAACTTTATTATAGCGGCGGAACACAGACCGCAGTCTCCGGTGCAATACTTACTCCGGGCTTTGCGGGAGGGGGGAGTTGGGCGGGATGGAACCTTTATAAGAAACAGTTACTGGCGGCCAGAAAGAAAGAAAGAAAGAAGAGACAGAACTAAAGGGAGCTGGAAGGAAAAGGAAAGGAGTTATTGGTGGGTGGTCCTGCGGTGGCTGAAGGGGCCCCCCTCCCTATAATACATCATTGATTCCCGCATCGTCTCCCAGTGCTCGGTGTGTACGTGGAAGTACATACCACGTATGTATGTATGTGTGTGTGTGTGTGTGTGCAGCCTCCTTTATTGGTTGTCCGTAACATGTCTTCTCCCGTCTCTTTCTTTTTCCCGCCCCCTACCCATCCTCCCCATTCCCCTTAATTCTCGTGTTCTTCCCTTTCAGGCCAGACGCACACACTCACACACACCGACACACGCATACCGACACACGGGAGGGAGCGTGGGTGTTGAAAAGAACTCATTTGGCCGAGACCCGGCCGGCCCAATGCGGCCGGTAACTCGAACCCCCATCAAAATCTTCCGGCGAGGCCAACTTGGCAACTTGAATGTCTCTCCGGGCGATACATATTAGTGGGTCTTTTCAGGCGCCGCTCGGACGTGAGTCCCACCGAGGAAACGGATGAGAGGGGAGTCACCAAATTAGACGATTCAGTTATACAACCGAAGACCCCCGTTCGTGTCCAAACCCTTTTGGAGTCCGACGAATCGCCCCTTTTAAACTAAAATGTCTTTCAGCGTTTAGAATCTCTCTATATCGGTATTCGCAATACACTAGTAGGTAACTAGCAGCAGAAACAATTGAACAAAAACTAACAAGAAACGAAAAAATACTACTGATATTAACTGGTTGAGGATTGGTGGAAACACAAATTAATGAATAAGTAGTGAGCCTATAAAAAAAATCGAGAAAGTACCACATACCGGGTATTCCAAACTATGAATACATTAAATGAGGAAAGGTTTCCGCGACCAGAATTATCGATAACAGCCGGTAGGACCCCCCGAATAGCCTGGGAATAAACCCCAGCCAACTGGGGTTCTGCTCTCAGCAAGTCAGTTAGTGAAAATAATACGTTAATTAATCTGTAAATTTGATCGAGCGTATTGGTCTAACAATCTCTGAACTTTGACTAACCCCATGGTTATACTGACATAACCGATAGACCGTGTCAAAGTCATTCCCGGGGAGTGTTCACGATAGAGCGGCTCCTCCATTTGCCGCTTAATCAGAGCCGAAAGTAGCCGGGGCAGGGCGGGTTCTTGCCCTGTGAACATCGGCAACAGTGCGGCCGCCCATCTTCCCGGCCATCTCCTTCTCTCCGTCCTCCTTTTTTTTTCTCAATTACCGGCCGGTTGTGTCAGCGCTGCGCTGCCCGCCACTATTGTTTCGCTTGAATGGGCGGGCCCCTCTCAAAGGGCGGGATGGGGAAAGAAAACCTCGTCGCCACCCCTTCTTCCTCCACCAGAAGCTTTGTGCTCGCGCCGAGGCTTAACCCCAGCCTTCCCTCCCCCCCTCCCCCCCCCAACACAACTCCGGGTAAACGTTTGCCAAACCCACCACACAGGGGCGAAAATAAACCTCCCAAGGCCGGCCCCATTCATCGGCTTTACTGTTTTCCCTCTCCCTCTCCGTCTCCTTCGCCCTAAGCTCGGAAGCTCCGAGCCGCACTACCCACTTTGGGATTTGGCCGAAAGAAAAATCACTCGAAGCTTATTGCCTCGAATGATAGCCCAAATCTCGCCCAGTCCGATGTTGGGCATTCCGTTAGGAAGTATAATTCAATTTACCCTACGTTCGGTCCCCGGAAATGTGGCTACAGTGTTCAGCCCGTTAATTAATACCGATGCTTTTATTTTTACTTCACCTGTTTGTAGACGTTTATTTATATACAGTTTTATTTATTGACTAAATGTTGGGAAATATTTAGGAAATAACTTAAATGTTGCAAGTGTAAACGGTTTGAGGACTGGAAAAGCCCTCAATACCTTTACAAGGATAGACAAATCTGGCTAAAATGGCGGCCCCATTATTATAGTGTTCCGAGTGGGAGCTTCCCGGCCCTCGGTGGGGTTCGAAAGCGAAATCCGCCTGATCGGTCCGGCCGTCGGAGCGTGACGTCCCGGCGCTGGCACCCCCAGCAACAGGTGAAACGGCAAACAGGATTAGTTAAACGCCTATAAAACCGTCCCCGCGCCCATATGCCCCGTACCGCGTCGGGTGTTGAAACACGGGAGTGAGGCAGCGCTAGATTTCCGGTGCACCACTTTGGATTGTATCGGGTGTTGAAATACTCTCTGGGTCCCAAAGTTCATCGGGTTCACCACTGCATCGGGTCCTGTATCGAGGTTTAGTACTAGATTGGGTGTATCGGTACAACTGGCGGAGGACGACGACGACACCTCTGGTCTGTGTAAATGAAACAGAAAACGTTTCGGCCGTGCAAATATAAAAAAAATAAGTTCGACGAAACGTTCGTCCCGGGGGGCGAATTTTAATTGTGAGACGACTAAGAGGCACTCGAACCTCCCCCCCCGGAGGGCCTCCGAAATTAACCCGAATTCGATGGAACACGTTCCCCTCCGATAATAAAGGGGGCAGAAAAATCGCCTCCACTTAAAATAATCAAGAGATTTTTTGTCTAAGTACTTTTTTTAAAAAAAAAAAAAACAACCCCTTTCATTAATTTTAACGAGCGGCCTCCAGTATATCGGGGTGTACAAACCCTCGTGAAAATACTCGATGGAATACTTGCAGCTAAATGCTGGCCCGAGTGCAGCGGAATGCTAATTGCGAAGCAGTAGGAATAAGGACAATTATATTGAAACTGATTTGAAAACACAAAAAAGGTACACTAGCGCTATAAAAAATTTAGATTATTATTTTCCCGAGTAAGATTTGCAAATATTTCATCAGCAACCGATATACAGAAGTGTCCCGCTGTTTTGACATATAAAAACGCACGAATGCATAACAACCTTGCATCTTAGGAATAACGAGGGCGGCCCCATATATATTATAGGGGAGTGAGGAAATGAACTGGTGGAGATGCGAGTCTGTCTGGTAGGCCGGCTTGATGGATTGCATCTCGGACTTATCTGTTGGCCGCGGATTGATTTATTAGAGCGCAGTAGGGGGCTGGTCGGGGCCCCGCCCCAAACCATTATCTATTTGAATAGCAGCGCTGATTCAATAGCCAGCCGCGCCGTGGGCCCAAGCCGGCCCTGATTTATGCCAACTATAATTCACCGCTTTTCTCAGTCCCCCTGTTAATAATTCCTATACCAATTAAATCCGCAAAACTAAAGCCGCGGCCCACAACCGCCAACCCTTCCTATTCAACACGGAACCGCTATCCGATATTGGCCTGTCCGACTCTCCCGATTGGCCGTTGCGAATTTCTCGTCGTAATTTATTCATTTATTTGCCCCCGAAGTATATTACAGGAGCTCGCTCCGAATATACGAGACTAAATACAGATGGGACGAACCGAAGCTAATAATCTCAAAATTAAAACTATCCGACAACAAAAAGGTGGGGGTTATTCGAGGGAGGAAACAGGAAGGGTACCGCACTGAGTAATATTTATTACGACTTAGTGACAGTTTATAGTCAGATAAAAATTGTATCACATTGTTTCTATGTATAAAATACACATTTGATAATAAACTGTTGTCAGTCATACAATTTGAATAATTTTAGCGTCGAATAGCAATTACAAATTGAACCGTGTCTTGTAACGTTCATTAACGTTAATGGGATATACTCGTGATGGACAGAACCGTCGTCTATAATGTTCAAACTCCGGTCCATCACGATAATAAAACGTTAACCGGTGGCCGCCTGACCATTTTCGCGTCCCTAGGACCGAGCGGGAGGCCTAATTAACGAATTCAATTTGGTAAGCAAATTAATTCATAACAATAATTCGGTGGAAAGGCTACTACTGGTGGGTAGTGGCTGTGCACACATAGCCCAAGTACCGGCGATGTTGTCATACGTCCGATTGTGCAGAAATTCGATTGAATCGATTGCCCCCTAATTTAATTTAATCGTATTTATTGCCCCGCTAAAATATAAACATTCCTGGATGAAATGACATTCGGCCGCTGCACATTTGCCAACCCTTGACTGTATTAATTTCGGAAATGACAAACGCGGTCAAATCTAAAACATTAATAAGATTCAATCGGAATAACATGTCATAATTAAAAGGAAAGACTTGGATCGTGTTCCAAATATTTGCGCTTTATAAATTATGACTAATTATAAATTAGGCTGTTAGTTCTACCAGGAAAACACAAATATATTTCGACTAAACCAACACGATGAGCAGTAATGATGATATTCAAAACCTATCCTTGATTCGGTCGAAACTGAATTTTTTATGATAAACAGCAACGATAACTATTATTAAAATATTTAGCAATCGTTAATATTCATACACAGCTATTGAATCCTATCTCTGCAAATGAGAGCCGCTTGTAAACGAGACACACTATGTAATTCAAATCTATCCAAGTATTTGTTAGTCTCGAGTTCTGGAGTTAGTCCCTGGCGACGCTGGCAGGGTTCAACTCGGTTGGAACCCCCCCCCCACCGCCCTCTGAGACCCAATAACAATACATTGGAAGGCGATTAGAGTTGGAGCCAACCAAGATTATCTCTAATGTAAATGAGATCTCAAGTTAATCCGGCACTTCCCAGTCGGGTTGGCCTTTCGGATCTCCGAAGGGAAGGGGGCTGAGAACGTTTACGTGAACAGCAACTATTATTACTGGGAACAGCCCCCCCCCACCCCCCCTGCTCACCATCCGAAGGGCCAACAATCCAGTCGATGATCTTCAATCGCCCGCTTCATAAATATATATAATCGTAGGTCTGTAATACCTGTTATCTTGTCTGTGACCGTTCGGAATAACGTAGCTTTCGCGCCCTTCCGCGGACGCAGCTCACAGTCGAAACCGGTCTAGAGAAAGACCGAGCCATCGGGATTAGACGGAGAATCGAGAAAAATAATTATAGATCCGGTTTTTGTATAGTTCCACTCGTCGTAATTCATATTTCCCCGTCACAGTGTTTAGTGGCAGGGCTGAAATGTTTTTGACTCGGTGTCCGCGTCGAAAATTGTTCTGCGAAAGCTGGAGACGTTACAGGAATAAAAGAGAGCTACCGAACGTTTTCAAATTACAAGGGGCTTTGAGTATGATCCTTCCTCTTGTAGCCAATTCGTGGAAGCTCCGAATATCGGACGGTGTGATTGTGAAAAAGACGGGTTTCACCGCCGGACTCAGGCGAAGTCTGGCCCTCGCGTCCCGCCCACGGCTTATTCCTGGAAGTCGGTAAAGTCCTCTCGGCAATTACAGTTCGGAGCCGACTCGAGTTGGGGTTTCTTTTTTTAACCTCCCCTCATCAACTCTTAGCTGATTCGCCCATTAAGAGTTGAGCTCCTCCACTTGATTAATGAGTTGCAAACAGTCGGCCGAGGGGAAATTATAACAAGAGGCCCACTTTCGGGTCGATAACACGACACTGACAATAACTACTGACGCGGGACTTGAGACGTGCGAACAATTAACCGGCGGTTCTGAGAATAAAATGCGAAATGAGCAAATAAACCCTATAACTGAAAGTTATGAAATTATTTGGAATACCATCATCACGTAATAAGTTGGGCTTTAACGATTTCCCGAAGGATTATGGATTGCGATGATTGTACTCTGTAGGACGCAGCTCGATTCGTAAGTAATAATTTTTATCCGTTATCGAGAGGTCTAGGCAGTAATTTTTGTTTTCGTTTTGTGTATATTTGAGTTTTCAAAATAGTCAATAAATAATAAGTAATCTCAGACTCCATGTCCGGTATGCCGTCTCCGCTCCAACCCAATAGTGGGCTAATACGATTTCGAACGTCTTCGGAAGTCCCCCATTTCGAAACCCCACTTCGAAATGAGTCGGACTTCGCCGGATCGAGTCTAGACTTCGACGCGACGAAGACGAGCAACTTTAATAACGGAAGTCGGCGTACGCTGCGTGGGACGAAGCTGGCCCGGATACCAACCGCCGGCGGAGTTAAGCCCCGAGATAAGTTCCGTAATCAAACCGTGTCTACCAGTCAAACCCGGGAAAGGAGGGGACGTGGGGGGGGGAGAGATAAGGCACACAGACTCCAGGATACTTTACTTGTTGAACATTCAGATCTTATCCGGCTCATTGTTTGATTACCGCCTTGCCAGGGAACGGGAACACTTTCCACCGGGACCCGATAAGCTTGATTCGCGCCTCGACTCCGGCGGGGCTTCGTCTAGCCCCAGTTAAGATAATTAGGCGGTCTAATAACCGAAGTGACAAGAAACTCCGTCTATTTAATATATACATCAGGGACACTTTCGTGGATTTGTTAATATATCTCAAAAATAATTGGAGTGGAAATAAAACAACCCATATATTAACAAAGGTTGAAGGTCGGCCTTTTCAGGTTGGAAATAGTTCGAAATATCCCAGAAGGGCTCAAAATAATCTCCTCTGAATATTTTTTCTTTGGTCTTGGGCTATTGCGTCTTGGCCTCTGTTTTTGCCTTTGTTGTATACATCGAATCTTATTTCGTGCTAAACACAGTCACTGTGGGGCAAATTCCGCCATGCGTACTTTCCCTACTGCTCCTTCGTTTCCATTAGAGTAATTTAACGGCGGCAGCTACAGGACACAGAAAAACCCTCAATTAACCATTCGCCCAAATATCCTCGAACAGTGGGAATAACCCATTCCGCGAATTATTACATTCCCTCAGCTTTAAGACAGGTACACGGCCACTCAACTATTCCTCTGTTTGTGGGGCTTTAAAAGGAAAATTCCATTCCCACTTCTACTCTACATTCATGAAGTTTGAAACGCACTAAAAATGCATGCCTGCGTATGCCCTCGCGGCTGAATATTTCCTGCCTAATAGTTCCTCTAGTATTGCAGCCGGGTACTTAACGAAAAAGGAATCGCTTTGATATTTTATGACCCTCCGAAGAGTCATAAAACAGTCTGAAAGATGGTACCGTCTAACAAACAGCAGAACTGTGTGTGCTATGCTTTCATATCGCATGACTGTTATTCCAAACTCCTACTGGCAACCAAAATCAATTAATTTCTATTATTGGTCCCGCTGTTAATTATTATACAAATTTGACGCAGTTGACATCTTTCATCCTCTCTAGCCAGCCATCACTCTTCCTCTAGCGCACTCCCCCAACTCTTTCCCTCTCTCTCTCTCTCTCTCCCTCCCTCGGTGTGTGGCTCTTTCAGGGCTCCCTATTCAGAGTTAATGGGCAGCGGCACCCCGGGCCTCTCACTTTTAATCCGCGCCGAGTTAAGAAGTGCACTAAATCTCCCCCCGGTTCTTGGCAAGGCGCACCCCCCATTTACATTGGTCTTTACCTTCCTCCAGGACCAACCGGGGTCATTATTTATCGGAGGGGTGGGGCGAGGAGGGGTAGGTCCCGGCGCACGATCGGAAGCCCCCGCCCACCACCAACCCCCACGGCTGCCTTTGTCGAGGATGAGTTATTATCCCATTGGCGGGCTCCACCGGATAATACAGAGGGTGGTAGGGAGGAGCGCCTCCCACCCTCCTCCCCAACCGCTCCCCCCACGCTCTCTTTCCGACTCTAATCCAGGACGGTAAAATATCTGTCCCTTACCGCTGTTCGGCGTTTCCAGATTGGACCGTTAGAAATACGCGGACAATTAGCCTCCAATAATCGGACCGAAAGGAAACTTTTCTCTCCGAGTAGGTTCATGGATTTAGCGTGATATCTTTAAGTTTATTTTTTGTCGAATCTCTCTTCCTGTCGGCATGTGTGAAAGTTTTGCTTTCGAGACCAAAAAAAAAATTATTTCATTTTTCGTAACACCAATCTTGTAGTAACGGGTGAATATTTCACTGCGATTTGCCTCCCTGAAGGATAAGGAAGGTCGATTAACCGTTGGCCGAAATGACTAATAAAAACTGTATCTGTCATAGGAAACGAAAGTTCCACTTTTGAAGCTCCTTAAATAGTTTTCCGCGCAGACCGACCGTATGATTGCTCCGCTTAGTCCGGACGCCACCAATCTTCCTTAACGGCCCCCTTCAGAAGCTCAACAGAGAAAGAGAGACGTTAGGCAATTTAAACGAAAGCGTTTTATTGGGCTATCTATTGCATCGAGATTGACAACAATGTTTTAGCCCTTCGGTGTCACCCCCAACACCATCCACCATCCCCAAGGGCCACTCGCCGACTATGAGATATTTACAGCCGGAAAGGGGGGGGGAGGGGCTTAAATTGAACTATATAGGCATTTAACTTCGCCTAATGCCCGGGCCAGCTCTTTCGGAACGAATTGCTCCACTTTTTCAAACATTAACCTATAAAGATAAACGCCCCGTTGTTAAACGGTCTTGACACATTCCACGCTCCATTTTCCAAATTAGTCAAATTTTATCTATCCCCCCCCCACCCTGGGGATAAATGGAAAAAATATGAATATGTCTTGGGCAAGCGCCATTAATTCTCGCTCCCTAGCCCTGTTAAAATGTCATAATTTATTTATTTGTACAATCCATTTTAAAATAGTCACAACTTTGCGCATAATTCGTATTTTATAGCGCTCGCCTTCCGGGATTTTTACTGCGTTTGAAAACCTAAGCGAGTTCCTCCTGGTCGGAAGTTCTGGTCGCGGTAAATTTCGCTAATGTATTTTTTTTATTATTCCAGTTGGTTTGGGGTTAAATCAAACGAGCGATATGTCGGAAGGGGAAGTTTCAGATAATAATTGGCGGTCGGTTAGACGCTGTCATGTTAGCGTGTCCCCGAAACATTGAAATTCAGCGGAAGCGTCAACTATTAGGCCGCTAATGTTAGGTGGCCCGCGGTGGGCTATGAGGGGGGGGGGGCCGGGTGACTATTTGCGCCTCCCCCCGGTATTAATTTGAATATTCGGTCGGTCGCATCGCCACCGCAACGGCGATGGGCGGGCGACGCCATGAAAGTTGACGGGGATAACGAGCCGTTCGGGACCGTCGCCGCTAATAGTCAGCACTTATCCCGTGCCCCCCCCCCCCATCAAATAATTAGAGTCGTCAGTAGTCGGGAATCTGAAATATATATTCGGGGCGCCGATGGAACTGTTGACGGCGTCAAAATCCGGCTTAATCGCTCCGATTTACCGACCCCGGCTGTCTCCGGTAGGAAGGACAGTGTCATTTCAACCAGCACTATATAGGAAGGGCCGCTGTTTCCTTGCACTACATTATGTTGTTGTTAAATTAGTAGGAAACTTTGTAATTTAAAAAAAAAATAGAACTTTGTACCATATCCCAGCTATATGTGCGCCGTGTTAGCGGAACAGAGGCTGAAATATTTCCGCAAAAATAAATATCACCACAATTATGAAGAAAAATGGTAATTATTAGTTTCAGAGGCTACATTATTTTATGGGTTTCCGCCAATAAATCCGACATAGCTCGCATCCAAACATTCCAGTCAAAAGTCCTTCGTACCATCCGCAGTACTCCCCCCAGGTATGTTTCTAACCGAACAATCCATAATGACCTCATCGCAGTCGCAAAATCGCGCTTCCTTAAATTCCATTTCCCGCCTCTCTCCACGTCCAAATCCACTCGTTCGGTCCCTTTCTCTTGTAGGCCGGATACAGGTCAAAAGTACCATCACTGGATGACCTCTTTATCGAGTGAAACTAATCAAACAAACCGCAATTGTACCTATAACTGGCATATAGTTCATTGTACAATAAATAAAGTTAAAACAGACAATCTTAGAGGACCATTCTGTATTTATATTATTTAGGCTACGTTATAATAATGATGTAAGGTAATATTTGCGTCAATAAATTGTATTAATTATTTTTTTTGTTTCAGGTTCAATATTGAATCAAATATTTCATTTTTATTTCTGCGGCTCAGTTCTGATTTTCCGGTGAAATGCGGTGGGGCACAATTGGGAAGTTAATTTTTTTATCCGAAAAATAAAAACCGATACAACGGAACTGTCGATGGATCGACGACGACATTCGACTCGTGGCATTGCGACTTGCGGCCGCACAGCCGATAAAATATAATCCGGGAGAGAGGGGATTATACGGGGACGGGGTAAATTCACCGATAATGCCGAGAGCGAGGCGGGGAGAGTGGAAATTTAACAGTTGCGGGGGCGGGGGCGGTAGAAGCGGCGTTTGACGATACAAACATCTATGACGGGGCCTTATTCAGGAATCTGACGGGTTAAAAGCTGACGCCTGCAAGTGCCACCCCGTAAGCAATCCGCTTTCACCTACCCTCGCCCGCCTCCTGTCGAACGGCAGTGAAACGTCCGCGGGGGCGGCGGGGGCGGCAGCTAGAGCGGCTGAGTTTCTCCCCGCTCGGATCACTCCGAAATTGACACCGCCACTGCCTAATAGACCGAGCTACTACTACTACTACTACTGACGGGGAAAACTCCACCCTAACTGACACGTCCTAAACGCCTTAGCATCGCTGATTCCGCTCACAGTTTTACCATTTAACGCATTACTATCCAACCGAAAGGGCAAACTGATTAACCCCAAGGGCAATACAGGAATCCCTGTATCTTAATTGATCAAAATATCTCGTGCGATTATAGTAACACTGTCTACAGACAGCCATCTAATTCCAGGTTATAGATACTATTGTATTGGGACTAATCCAAAGGCTAACAAATTATGGAATTCATAGGATAGAATCTTGAAAATTCTGTTTTAATTATCAGAGATCTGCCTCGGGTTTTCTCCTGCCCTACATTTTTCCTACGGGGTTCCGCCAAGAAATCCAACATCGCCCGCGTCCAGATATTCCAGTCGAAAGTCCTTCTTACCATCCCTAAAACTCCCCCGGTATGTTTCTAACCGCACAATCCACTATGACCTCACAAAATCCCGTTTCCTGAAGTTCCGCTCCCGCCTTTCTCCTCATCCTAATCCACTCGTTCAGTCCCTTTCCTCTCCAACCCATCCGTTATCCCCCCACCACCCGCGTCGGCTTAAACGGGCCTAGAGATTTTCTTAGTCCGATGCCGTAAGCTGCTCATAGTGACAAAAGTGCCATCATCGGGTGGTCTCTTTTATCTAGACATTCGCGTGAAACTAAAACAAACCGTTCAACATTTGTACCAATATGTAGTTGATTGTAAAAAAAAATAAAAGGTTTAAAAAAAATACTCCTTTCCCGGTCGAGTACAACAGTATTGCAAGTATTTCCGTATATCAGAAAATAGTGTTTGGTTTTGTTCTTAGATATTTTCTACTTATCAAGGATTTCCAAGAGATTGCATTCTTGATAATGAGGACAACAACTGAGTGCTCAGGAATTAATTTAGCACCGATCTTTATCAATTAAAATTAGCGATTAATTTAAAAATCATACCCTTAACCGTGATTCGAGCCTTGGTAGAAGGTTCCCAGAAGTTCTTATACCACATACTTTCGACTTATCGGAGAGAAAGTCATGGCGATAGTCTTCCTGATTAAACAGTTCGGCTGGTCCTGGTTATTGTCAGGCGAAAAGCCGAATTAAACGAAGCGGCCTAAAAGCCGGAGTTATTTTAAGGGGGAGAGATTTTCACTCGGTAATTTTCCTCGGGGTACCGTATTTTACTACTCTTTTACGAGTTTTCACTCGGCGGGGTATAAATCGGGCCATCCGCTCAGTCAGCAGCAACTCTCCTCCGGTAACCGCCCCCGACCCCAACCCCGGGCTAAAACCTGTCGCCAACCCCCGACCTCAGCCTTCAACCGGGCTATCGCAGGATAGATTCCCATTTCAGCCGGTGCCCCTATTTTTTTTTCGAAACACTTTCACTCAAGTTTCTGCTTACAAACCGTGGGCAAAAATACACGATTACGTTGTCGACCCCTTTATGACAATCTTATCGCATTCTTTTTATTTTTAGCCTTAGCCCTCACTCAGTTCGCCCACACGAAGTCCATATTTATACATCCCGTTGGGCACTGCATACTGTGAATAAAAATTTTAAATTAATAGAAATAATTTTTAATAACCCAATTAGTGTCTCTAAACTGGCCTAAGAATAAGGCAGACCGCAATCCAAAATCCGTCATCCCTTGAAGGTTGCGTATCGCCGAAGATTCTTTCTCCCCCGTCTATTCGTAACGCCGCCGAGTTCTTTGAGGGTTTTCCGGGGCATTGTGCAGGTTTCCCGATATGGAATAAGACGATTTTAATATGTTTCGCGTTCCGCTCCCTCCGCTCGCCATTTCGATTCCAATGGGTCTAGTCGGGGTTCGGTTTTTCGCCAACCGCTAAATCATTTGTGCATAATTCTATAGATTAAGTTAAAAAAAATTTTGATATACCTGTTTTGTGGTCTGCGAGGGTTGGAATACTGTAGGTTCGTGATGTTTCTGTCTCCTCTCGCGCCGGTTTGGTCTTTTGCCAGACCGGTTTCGGCTGCTCGCCATCTTCAGTAGCGGTGTTAGTCACTGTTAGCACTTTGGATGTTTTTTGGGCATCCTCACTGCACTGTCAAAAAAAATTCAAAAAAACATCTAAAGTGCTAACAGTGACTAACACCGCTACTGAAGATGGCGAACAGCCGAAACCGGTCTAGCAAAAGACCAAACCAGCGAGAGGAGACAGAAACATCACGAACCTACAGTATTAAAAAAATTGTACACGTTGCTATCTCTAAGGTTCAAGTATTAAACTAGCCTCTTATTTTATTTTTCAAAATTTTTAGTTGTCATTCAGGTGGACGAAATTTATCACTACAGCGGATTAATCATAACAGTTAATAATGACAAATTAGACATTAGGCAAAACCACTTCCAGAATGAAATTTTAATATTGAAAATCCAGTTTTCCCGTGGAACGCCTTCGACAGTGTAATTTCAAAAGCCACCCTTTAAGGCCATAAAATCGGCTTCGTTGATCTTTTCCAAGAACATTCCTAAGGATCGAGGCCTCCGAGGCAGCCAACATCCAGCCCCTTTTTTAGTGCCCGGTATTGTGGGGTACCCGCCCCCCTACCATTTGAAAAGTCAACAGATGTTGGCGGCTTTTCCTAAGAAAAATCTTCAGTTACTCCTTTCTATACCCCGCGTTCACGTCCCATTTCTAAGTCAGTCCACTGTGTTTTTCAACTCTTCAAACGGAATGTCTCTGCGACGTCCGTAAATTGAGATACGCAGTATATTCCAGTCTTCAGTAGGCTTCGTGTATCGTTCTCACAACATCGCATAAATGACGAAATTACGTGAGTACGCATCTTTTTCCATGAATCCCGAGCCAACATTAAACTACTACTTATAATATTACCCGAAATATTGAAAAAAACGCTAAAAAACTGCGTGTACTGAGATTCGAACCCAAGACCCGAGGCGTCGCCAAGCACTTACGACTGAAATATTGCACTTTTGTGTATCTAATCAACATAAAATAATGTTTCAATGGTTAAATAGTCCTACAAATACTTAGATGGGCCGTATGCGGTCGCAAAAAATGTGGAACGCTTCACGATTTTGCGTGTCATCCTTGCGCAGGGGCCATGCTAATCTTCTCTGTATCGTTCCAATTTTAGTATATGTACCGCCGAAGCAAGTACGGCAGACTTAACTTTCAGTTGGATTCATATAGTAGGCCATATATTAATTTATGTTTATTAATTACATTTACCGATACAATTGAAATTGTTCACTTCAATGAATAGTTTCAATATCGAAACCGAAAACGTTCAAAAACTGATATTTTGTCCTCGCAACGTACCTACGAGGTACAATATTGGTTGTAGGATCTTGTTCTCTTATTCTACTTGTACTCATTTGAGCCGTTTTAAAAATACGTTCTCTTAGATACGCCCGACGTAACCGAAATTGGTGAACGTCAGAGCTATAAATAGTCGAGGACAGTGATGATGACGCCCGGGAATTACAAATGGCGCCGCTGTAATGGCGTTCAGAGAATCAGAAACATCGCTATCGCTATATTTTGAAAACGAATATTTATAATTCGTCCAATATATTTTTCTAAATGGTTTTTGAGAAATAGAATAGAGAGAATATTAACAAATAAAAAAAATCAATAGACAGTATATAAAACCGGGACACATTAAACTTTAGTGGAAATACGAAACCATATGAAATTATCTTATTTCTTAGTTCCATCACATTCCATCGGCTAAATGCAACAAATAGACAACGGAGGGTTACTAAAATTAAAAAAAACATTTTTCACCTACATTCTTAGGTCATGTGGTATCTTTCTATTCGATGACGTTTTATAGGCTCCAAAGAATAACTATTACAGATTTAGCATTACAGTGCTTATAAAATTCATTTATGAAGGCAATAATCAAATTATTCCAGAAATAACAGTTTTTTTTCGATCCGAATACCTGGGTTTCGAACCCTCTACCTTTGAATTCTCAGACCGTGTAGGCCTGACTTTCGGTATATATTTAATAGAAATACTCTGAAATATTGTTCCGAAGTTTTATTCAATCTATTGATTGATCAAAATATAAAACTGCGGTCGCAAAAAATGCGGAACGCTTCACGATTTTGCGTGTCATCCTTGCGCAGGGGCCATGCTAATCTTCTCTGTATCGTTCCAATTTTAGTATATGTACCGCCGAAGCAAGTACGTCAGGTACCCATTGACCTACAATCTTAACTCATGGAAAAAGAAACGTGTAACGACGTAATAAAAATTAATTACTTATTGCTTAAAACATTACAGTACTTGAAAGTGTTGTTTGTATGAAGATCACATAAATCAGAATAGTTTTAACTTTACAAGAGGAAGGATATGGATATGCAAAGTATTATTCTCTAGAAACCCCACGTCTATTTCTTTCCATTTAACATCTTTTGTAAATACCAAATGAAAACAGATACTAATTCAGCATTAGTCTGTTTTAAGAACTTTTATTGTTGCAATGATTAAATTGTTTTTCCAGAGGTCTTGCCGTACGTGACAAATGACCATACCTGGGATTCGAACCCTGTACCCTTGAGTTTTCGCACCAGGTAGGTTTCAATTTCAGCATATATTTAATAGAAATATTCTTAAATATTGTTCCGGTGTTTTTTTAACAAATCAGCGAATCAAATTATAATATCGCGGACGCAAAAAATGCGGAACGCTTCACGATTTTGCGTGTCATCCTTGCGCAGGGGCCATGCTAATCTTCTCTGTATCGTTCCAATTTTAGTATATGTACCGCCGAAGCAAGTACGTCGAAAGTTCATTTACGATGGCACTTTATACCGAGTGTATATTTTTCTATTATTCAACCACCGTTCCATTTATTCGCTGGCAAGTTTTGTCCTACGAATAATATTAATTGTTCGTTCCAGGAATTTGTACAACAGATTTGTAAGTACACTTTTTTGAACTATTTCAAAATCATTGTCAAAAGTTAGAAAATTAGTAGATATGTTAGAAATTAACTTTTATGATAAAACTATGTTCGAAATAATGTAAGAATTTTTTTTTTTTGAAAATATTTTGTAAATAAAATTACAATAAACCTTTGTTGGCAATGTATAAAGACCGAAGCAAAAGCAGAAATTGTCGTACTTGCTTCGGCGGTACATATACTAAAATTGGAACGATACAGAGAAGATTAGCATGGCCCCTGCGCAAGGATGACACGCAAAATCGTGAAGCGTTCCGCATTTTTTGCGTCCGCATATTACCCATCTAACGAATGATAATGATTATTTTATCAATAAATCGCGTTTTAATATATAATTTCAACGAACAATATACAAATCTACTCTCGGTCCGGCCAGCGATGCCAACGCGGTTCCCGAGTTCGAACCCAGCGGAGCAAAATTTTTTTTTTTTCATGCGTTATCCTAAAAAAACAATTATAATTATACCCCCTAATTCGTACATTGTATTAAGTCAGTAAGAAATACTAATGTCAAACTACAGATTTAAGTCCAAATAAATATTGATCGGTGTACATATGCAGTTGTTTGTCGACTATGCCTTAAATTTGTCCCTCGCCAACTGCTGGGGAACAGCCTGTAATAAAAATAAAAATGGAACGATGAATAGATGATAGAAAATAGAAAAAGGTAACAACTTGCGCTTACAATGAAGTGCCATAGTAAATGAAGTTCTGACGTACTTGCTTCGGCGGTACATATACTAAAATTGGAACGATACAGAGAAGATTAGCATGGCCCCTGCGCAAGGATGACACGCAAAATCGTGAAGCGTTCCGCATTTTTTGCGTCCGCATATTGTTAATCTAACGATTGGAAATTATATTGAATGTTTAAATCGTTGTTAAATAACTATTAAACGTCCGAAATATGAAAATGCGTTCCCTTCTGACCAACGACGCCAAGGGCCCGAGTTCGATTCCCGACGATTCTATTCATTTTTTTTTACGCGCCACTCTTATTCATCCCAATAATAAGCGCATTTAATAATCAATAAACTGTTAATATTATTATTTTTGTGTTGTCTGAGTATTAAATTTACAATAAGGTTTATGATTTTGTTGACACCTAAAAATTGTCGATGGGCATTGTAGAGACAGCAATTATGTAGTAGTCTTTTATTAGCGTTAAAGTAAAACCAAAATAAAATGTCAAAAGTGCAGAGGCTGAACAAAACCGACTGTGTAATCCATAAACAATGGTGGATTAACTGTAATTTTTAGCTAACTCAGGATGTGACTATTAATCCTGTTACCTGACTTAATTCCTTATGCAGAATACTTATTTTATGTAAAAGTGAAGGGAAATAAAAGTTTTTCACTTACTGATACCGGTTTTTTCTTGTAAATGGTCAAATCCTTGAAATTCCTGTTTTCTTATGAGGTAGGAATAATCCATAATGGTTAAAATAGTTTTAAACGTAACAATTTCCTATCGCCTTCTGTCTTGTATTTTACTTTATAATAAAAAATGCTTATATTACTGAAATAATTTAACTATATATTCTAACATTTTTTCACATCACGTGACATCAGTGTTAATGTATAATATTACATTGTGGCCCTAGGCAACTCGTCTTGTTTACCGTTGGCGGTAAACTAGTTGTGGCGTCTGTAGAATATCCGCCGTTAATAAATCGTATTGAAAATATGTGAACACACACAGACGCATGTGTGCGGTATGTGTGTCTCTCCCGTGTAAAACTTTATATCTGGTAACTCATTCAAGTTCTATACAGTTCTCCGGGCTTCGGTGCCCGCTTCAAAACCCTACTCCCCCATCCCCATATCTCATGATACTGACATTCAATTTAACAGTTGAACGGTTCCTATGTCCCTTTTTCACCTCTCTCCCTCTCTCTCTCACCCTCTCTCCCTCTCTCTCTCTCACACTTGCGCGGACTTTCCCCAACTTTTACTTCTAACATACTTCTTCTTTTTATTTATCGCGTTGGCTCCATCCCCCGGTTTTTCATATATATATATTTTGTTTTTAATTGAACAATACTAGTTGATCTCCTGGTGCTATCCCTTTTCGAATATTATTGAAAATTGACTAATTGATTCGGGTTAGGAAACCCCGCAATAATACATATATTAAACTTTTCAGAATAATAACAATATTGGACGTTGTTCGAAATAATAATGTTCGGAATAATATGCAAAAAAAAAATCCGCGTCCAACTTATTTTCGGACGTGAAAAATGGGACGTGAAATTGCATCCGAAGCAATTTTACTGGCAGGATCGTGGCATCTATCCAGGTCTGGTGGGCCACCGCCGTGTTAAATCATTGTCCAGTTATAAATCTAAACTCTCGGGGCCCCCGCGAATACAATAGGCATTGTCCGACGGATAACTGAAATATTCGGGACAATATGAAAATACGCCCTTCGACCCCCCCCCCCCCCCGGCCGTTTCTTCGGCCGGCAATAATTTTATTTCGGCGTCGGGCGAAATGTAAAAAAAAACGAAAAAAAAACGTAAATGTTATAACTCGATTTTGCGTCCGCACTCGCCGACGCGGGTCATACGACGGCTTCCCCTCTGGGGGTAGAATTTTGCAATTTTATCACTATTTCGTCCCAATCTACAACATTAAGAGCCATCTTAGACCCGATTTCGAAACGGGACACGTGTCTTAGGTGCTATACCTTCGAACGGATGCCAGGTGAAACTTTTTAAGACGAGCTGACAGGCCCCCCAACACGTCCGATACGATGCTTTATTCCACCGGTCACTGTGTCTCCTGCAATTTGCTTGAACCAACGGATATTCCGCCGGATTATTTCCTCGCCTCTTTTCTTCTATACAAGTCGGGTTTACAATATAGGACACGACGATGGTCTTATAAATAAGCTATTTTTTTGTAATACAAAATAAATAAACTACGATTTCGGAGTACGCAACATCCTTATCAATATTGCTGTATTAATGTAATCATTGCCAATAATAGGTACCTGAAGTCGAAGAATATGAGGACAAAAATTACGGTATAAATTAAAGAATAGTATTTATCAACATAATACAAATTTGTATTTTAAATCACCAAATAATTTAATGTCTTTCTTTAAGTGTCCCGTAATATGTTTTAGAAAACTATACTTGAAAGCTGAAATCTACAGCGTACCAAATTTTCGTTTATATTCGAGAAACAAAGAGGGTTTTAAATTACAAGTTCGGAGGATAAAATGAGCTCGCAAAAATTCCCATCTCGTTTGCTTCTCCGGACAAATTTAACGACTTTCCCTATACGAGTAGACAAAGCGAACTTTGCGGGATTGTCCCGCGAAGAAAAATTATTCCTTATCACTTGTGAAAGGTTGTGTTCAGTGTCATGTGTAGTCCTTTTGTATGTTGCAGTGTGCAGTGAAAGTGTGCAATTAGTGCGCGCATGAAGAATGCAGCGGTGACGATATTCATCCCTGAATACCGAGTAAAGTATCTTATATTTTCCCTTTCTGTCTCGGGGAAATTAACTAGAAATTATCCTTTGCAAAAGTCGTATCGCTGGTTTTAAAATTGGGCCTAACGGTGTCGAATTATTCGGCTGAAGCCGGCGAGGCTGCGGATGGCCCAGCAATGAATCGCTATTAACTCCGAGGGCGGATAAAAATTGCCGGCCCGAGGCGGCGGCCTTTGTAATGGGATTTTAATGAGATCTGGATGGTGGCTATTTAGTGGGGGGGGGTGAGTCCGCCGCGGCTGATACTTGCCCGGCAATTACCGTCACTCCTTCTCTCGGACAAATGCTTCTCAACCGAGTTTATGCCGGGGACAATCCGCCCCACAACAACTTGGCTTCAATTAACCCGAAAACGGGATAAGGGAAAACTCCCTTTCCCCCCCCCTCCCCCTTCATTGGTGGGAACCCACAGAGGGTTGAACAGTTTCAACTGCCTCTACTGTAAGAGGGGTGAAAATTTGTTTCTTTTTATCACATTCACAGGACACTTCATGGATTCAATATTGCAGTTGGAACACTGCAACGGCTGCTGTTGAAGCACCGAGACAACAAAATATGACAGGGACAATAAGCGAAAAATGGAAAACACTCGGCGAACGGTAAAACTTCTCGTGTTTTTACGAGGTAACGTAAGGATTATACCATTCAGTGCAATCGCGTGTATGTTCCCAGCTCACATTAATCCAGAGATCAACTTGGTGATAATTACAACACAAATCACAAGTATAGGTACATCAATTTTGTCCCGTTGGATAGGATCTAGTAACTGGCCGCGTTTGTGTCGTGTTCTTTTTTATTTCTGTTTGTTTGACATCGATCGAAGTTGATATAAAATCTTATAAATTCGTGCCCTCGGTCGAGCGCTCGGTCCTTATATCTGGCAACGTGCTGAGACTTGGAACAAAGACACGATTCCTGTATTTACCATCTTACGAATGAGTTTGGGTTGCTTATCGGGCGGGACGAGTCGGTTAAATTGATACCGTACAATTGATACGAACGGGAATTAGAAAATAATACGAATAATGTTGGAACTGTCACTCGCTTTACTTGTTGCACGCCCGAGTCTCCCGGCAGGACGTACACCTCCGGCGGGAAGTATTTGTGATAAGAATTCGTCGCCGGTCGTCGTTACGCCAGATAAAGGATGTAAAAAAAGTTTACAGCGGAATCGTAAAGCTGGCGCCTGTCTACTTTACGAGTGGGCACGGCCTAATCTGAAACCGGCCGAACTCTTCACAGCGGTTTTATCGTCGCGGATTAAACAACGGAGGACAACAAAGGCCTCATTAAACCGGTAAAGTTCGTCTTTATAAAGTTTAAAAACTTTTAGTGACTACACTAAACTATGTTCTGTCGAAAGATTTGAGTTGAAATTTGAGCAGCAGGTACTCAAGGCCTAAAGTGTAGGACAGTTCGGTTTTCATAATTTTCTCCATTCAACATTTCCTTCATTTATTATTATTGAATTATTAAAACTGTCAGTCACAGAGGATATTGAACTTACCAGTTATCAGGATAAGGTGGCTTCCTTTACCTGCCGGGGGAATTTCCGAAGGTGTGGTTCGCTTGGGAACAAGCCAGAAAACAGTAATATATAGCGCTAAAAACATTTAGTTTTAAAATTCTTCGTCTTCAACTAATGGAGCTCGGGGAAAGGGCATCAGTCACAATTATTTTCTGTAAAATCCGTTTTAATGTTGATGAATGCAATTACTTTTTTCCAGATGCAGTTTGGTGCAATCCCGGGATCATTACTGGCGCTCTCTAGGAGCAGATGCGTGAATTATAATTGTGGTCACTTAGTGTTAGTTTAGACTTACAATGTATATCTTTATTACAGTCATTTTTTAACAAAAAGTGAAGAGAAAAAATTATTTCCGGTTTTGTACTTTATATGACAGGCGCTGGAAAACCTTATATACTTTAATGAGTCCATAATTTTTTCTGGATCAAAAAGAATTAATTTGTTAATTATTCGGCCTAATGTTTTCCTATCGAATGATTTAAATTGCCGTCTCTTTTAAAACACGTCTCACTTCTCTAGTTTCAATAATGTAGTTATTTTCAACAAAGGTTTTGAATGTTGTCCAGCTTCAGTGGATAGTTGGAAAACAGAGAAGACCGAAAGTTCCGCCCGTTTCGAATTGAAATTTTGCCAATCGGGTCGATTCGTGACAGAATAAATTTCTGCTTACCGCCGGCCGGTAGGATCTCGTCTATTTATCCCGGCGTCGGCCGTAAACTGAGGTCGAGCCGCCATCTTGGCCGACACTACTCGGGCCTAACAATGGGGGGGTCACCGGTTCCACCGACCCGAGGCCCCATCGGCGTGCCCATTTGGCACCAGATTCCCCATCTGAGAGGGGGTGGGGGGGGGCCCGAAACTATCCGCACCCATGTTTACACCGGCACGACCTCCTCATCACCGGCAATTGGACCAAGAGGACGCCCCCCACCCTTTCATGAGCCCGACTAACGATTTAACGCCGCCGACAGGCCCACATTCTGAAAAGCCTAACACTTTATCATGCCGGTTTCATCTCTAACTTTGCCGAATACCGTCAGTCCGGAGCTATACCACTTTTAGTATATCGTTTGCGAACCAACGAGACTCTAGACGTATTAGTAATATTGATCGTACGAATATATCGACGAAATTATATCTATTACTATGGTTATCCGTAACTTTTATAGATAAATACCCCCAAAATTTAATTAAAAGTGCCACAACGTATCGTATTTGGAACGCACAGGTATTTAGATATAATTTGTTAAAAACGAACATGTTCGTGCCCAGGTATCGAACCCTCGACTCTTCAATTTCTAGACCGAGTAAGGCACTCCTTTTACAATTATGCATTAAAAATTCTGATGTAAATCTCTTATCGCTTCTTATAAGGTATTTTTTAATCAAATTATAAAACTGCGGACGCAAAAAATGCGGAACGCTTCACGATTTTGCGTGTCATCCTTGCGCAGGGGCCATGCTAATCTTCTCTGTATCGTTCCAATTTTAGTATATGTACCGCCGAAGCAAGTACGTCAGAAACCGATTGACATATATTCTTAAATTAGAGAAACCTTCCTGAAACGTCTTAATAAAAATTAATTATTTATTGCTTAAAACATTACAGTACTTAAAAGTGTTGTTTGTATAAAGATCACATAAATCAGAATAGTGTAAGCTTTACAAGAGGAAGAATATGGATATGCAAAGTATTATTCTCTAGAAACCCCACGTCTATTTATTTCTAGTCAACATCTTTTTGTAAATACCAAATGAAAACAGATACTAATTGAGCATTAGAGTGTTTTAAGAACTTTTATGTAGGCAACGATTAAATTGTTTTTCCAGAGGTCTTGCCGTACGTGACAAATGACCATACCTGGGATTCGAACCCTGTACCCTTGAGTTTTCGCACCAGGTAGGTTTCAATTTCAGCATATATTTAATAGAAATATTCTTAAATATTGTTCCGGAGTTTTGCTTAACAAATCAATTAATCAAATTATAAATATCGCGGTCGCAAAAAATGCGGAACGCTTCACGATTTTGCGTGTCATCCTTGCGCAGGGGCCATGCTAATCTTCTCTGTATCGTTCCAATTTTAGTATATGTACCGCCGAAGCAAGTACGTCAGGTACCCATTGACCTACGGTCTTATCTTATGAAAAACAAAAATATAATTATGCAATGAACACTAGTCGTTTATTATTTGATAAACCACTGTACTGAAATGCATTTTTGTCTCGAAGAAAACATTTGTGGGAGCAATGTTATCTTTACATGAGGAAGAGTACGGTTATATCAGTTATTATTCTGTAGTTATCCCACAACGATTACTTTTTCAATTCGACATCGGTTATTTAGCATTAAAGTGTTAAAAAAAATAACGTAGGCAATGGTTGAATGTATTTTCCAGAGGACTTGTCCTTCATGAAAAAATGAACATACCTGGGATTCGAACCCTCTACCCTCGAGGTTTTGCACCAGGTGGGCGTCACTTTCAGTATATATTTAATAGAAATATTCTTAAATATTGTTCTGTAATTTTGTTCAAACTATTAATTAATCAAATTATAAAACTGCGGACGCAAAAAATGCGGAACGCTTCACGATTTTGCGTGTCATCCTTGCGCAGGGGCCATGCTAATCTTCTCTGTATCGTTCCAATTTTAGTATATGTACCGCCGAAGCAAGTACGGCGGTATATAATTCGGCTAACGTTTTGTGGTAGACCACAATCTCTATTGCGTTAATAAGTTTTGTCGAGCATTGCGCCAATTTATATTTCATATTGGATACCGAAAAAGGTATCATTTCCGATAGTGGTACGATCGATAATTCGAATCACTGGGCCCCACGAAAATTTAAATCTGAAATGAAACTACTTGAAATGAAGTACTCGTTCTCTCAGGTAGTGGGATTGAAGATATGGATATGTAAACGACAAATACATAACTGATAAAAGTAAGCTAATTACTCGGATAGTTTAGATAGGAAAATGCAGTGGGGCGTTTCAGTTTTTGGTATTTGGCTAGGGACCTCGCCGCCTCCGAGTCTTATCTGTGAGCCGGAAAGAAAGACTGTGTCTGTCTTTCTCACTCCGGCTTCCAAGTTTACCAATTAAAATTCTCCTACACAACTTCCCGAACCGGGCGTTGTAAAACGGGCTCTCAACTTGTTAAAACTTTACTCTCTTTTCTTTTTTTTTTTTTTTTTTGTTTCCCTCGTTGTTATGTTTCCTAGTTACTTCCTTTAACATTCCGTTAATCACCGCTAGACCGGGGTTTATTTTATGGCCAGTGTTGCATTGGCCATGCAACGCGAGTCTCTTCCGGGGTGGGGGGGGGGGGGCGTCATAATTATATATTTAGTATTCACGGCGTAAAATGCACAAAAAGTTGGGTCGCGCTCCGTAATGAATGTCTAATGTTCTCCGCTAGTATATTTCGCAAAGAGGACAGGACAAAATATTATCAGAATTCTAGAAATTGAGTCGCATTTCAGTATTTGCCCGTCTAATATGCTTCGAAGAAATAGGAGTATAGCGAGAGTCTATAATTATGTTTTGTCAACACACATAATTGAATCTTCTAAATTTAAATTGTTTTGAACAATAGCATACTGCCCACGTTGTGTCTGCGTAATTAAACTCGGGTCAACAACATGAAACTAGAAGCTGTTCCGTGTATTGGGGGATAGTATCACTTGAACATTGAAGGCGTTTGGTGTATTGCCTGGTAGTATAACTCGAAGACGGAAGGGGGACGTATTGAGGGATGCCTAGTTTTCGATTGTAAAATTGACTATTACATTTTTATTGATGCCGAAATTAAATTTTAGACAGTGAAATATTTTAAAGGGTGATGTTCGATATTACTACACAAGTCCGGAATTAATGTTTTTTTTAAAGGAAAATTGAATCTGCAATTTGAGACCTGTCTGGTCATATACATGCCGCTACTATATTATCAGTTGATTGGAGTTCGGGAGTTTAATCGGTTGAAATTTACAAGTCGGGCCCTCGGGATTCTGTCCCGCGTCGAAGAGTTTACTATCGCTCTGCGATAGTTATTATCGTGGGGCCCCTCGAGGGATGATTGAGTCGAGGGTGTGATCCGGCCTGTAATGGGACTTTTTCCCTTTTCCACCCCCGGCCGGCTTCATTCGAACCGTGAATCTCAATATCTGCCGTTAATAGTTGGATCCGGGTTTGTGTTTCGGGGCTCAATCGGCCGGCACAATCGGCTTTGTGATGAATTGAGCCACCAACTCCCTCCCCCCCCTTCAACCCTCCCCCGCCAGTCAGGAATCCTAGAAACCTTCCGGCCCTCAAATCTCTTTCATTTTGCTGGCTGTGGTAGTAGTAGCCGCTGGTCCCAACCCTGGCCTCCGACCGGGGATTACACGCCACGGCGAATTCGTCATGCACCGCGGCTTACACAATCGATTATTGTCTTCCCCCGGCATCCCATCATCCGCTGAAACGCAATACAATCCGGGCTTATAAACCCGACTTTTATTCGATTTGTTTGCGGCGATACGCGGCTCTCCGAGACCCAACCCCATCGCGACCGATTTCATTCTTAGTCCCGAAGTATAAAACCGGTTTTATTGGGATTATTGAATACCTGTTAAAAATAAACTGCCTGTAAATATTCTGTATTAATACAGTCCCCGAGGGCTAAATACACGGGCTAATTAAATATGTAATTTTATTACGATATCTTCGGTAGTTCGGTAGTTTTTATAATATTGAAACCATCCAGCCATAGTCGCAAAGGGTAATATTCTGTATTGCCGGAGGTGCTCAATCTCGCTGAGGTTTAATATCGGGGCGCGAGAAATAGACTTGTCCTCCAGTCGGGTCTGGGACACGGCCGGAATTAGTTTCAAATATTAATGCCTCCCAAGGCACAATATGCAAACTCCGACGGCCGGAGTTACAGGTAACGGGAAGCAATCAAACAATAAAGGGGCCCGCGGATCGATGGTAACCCGGTTTGATAGGAGGGAGCCCAGGGGAGGGGCTGGGGGCTTTCCTATCCCCCTTTGCATCCCCTCAAGGAGATGGACAAACGGACGACATCCCCACATCCCCCAACCTTATACACAGACCTATAACCGGAATGGTGGTTTGACCGCCGAAAATCTTATCTATGATTTTACATTGAACAAATCAGTAAATCCAGCATTCCACCGGGTTAAATAGTTGTTAGAATACAAAATTGTAATCTGTGAGTACAATTAATATATGTTCAGCTGTTCAGTCAACTTATCGTGCGAGAAGGTGTCGGTTGGCTAACCGAAAGAACCCCAAAGGTTCAATTCCTGGCGTTGATTTATCCAATGTGACCGCTACACAGTTCTTTCTTAATAGACAGCTGTAGGATTGCACTCCCAACCGAAAATGTAAGACGAGGACGTCCACTGCCGGCCGGAAGTACGATTCCCTGGAAGTTAGACTATAGCGAGTCATTTTTTTTGGATAGAAAACAACGCATATAGAACTGGATCTCTGCTCTAGTTTTCTGGAAAAATCTGTTCTGGGTTCTAAGCTCTTTGTATTTATTTTTTAATACCGTAGATTCGGGATTATCGGTGCATAAATCACGGTAAAAAAAAAAAAAACAGCATGGGGAGCCCTAATGCCTCCCCTTGAAACTTGAGCGACTATCATCAAAAATGTAGCCGGCCTTATCGGCCCATTCCGGCCCTACCGAATTAGCATAATATTTACTGGAAATGATGGAGCCGCTTTAATAGAGCTGCGGTCGTATATCTGTTTGGAACACGAAACAACACATCCGTGTTCTGACCTCGGTCTGGTAATGAAACCGACATCGACAGGGGTGTAGCTATTAGCCAGAAATCCTTAGGTGAGATAGGGATTTTTCCGGAAATTTTTTTCCAGTGATTTATCGCCGGTGGAATTTTCATTTTCCAGTCCCGCTGAAAATGTATACGCTATTATCGTTCGACGAAACACTCGTTTTTATCGAAATGCATCTTCTCTCCTACCCCCTCAAACTCACTCACTCTCTCTCCTCTCTCTCTCTCTCTCTCACTGCGCCCTGGAGGAGAATTTTCGGTTGAATTATGGCCCCCGCGCATGGCACACGTGATACGAATGTATTAGCATATTTGTAACGTTATTACGGAAGGGCCCAAATCACGGTCGGTACACTGCCGAATAGCTAAACCAAATAAGCGCGGTTTTGTCTCCAATCTACCGTCAGTTCAAGTTGTAGAATTGAAATCGTGGTCCAATACTACCGTTTTTCATTATGACCGGTAATCATCGGTAAGACTCTGTACAATGAAAATTCCACGAAGAAGAAGAGAAATTTGTTTGGTTGTATTGTAAGGAGATCTGTCGTGTCAAGCTCTCGAATCGATCCAGTAAATAATTGAAAAATAGATAATACCTCCATGGCACCATCGGCTTTAATATATGTGCGGATTTGAAAGCTTTTTTTGCGGAAAACCTTAAAAATAAAGCTTAAGCCCCCGTGCCAGTTCACGTGGCTCTCGACTGCGGGGCTTTGCGGGCGAAAAACCAAACCACCGGTTGAAAAACACCGTACGGGCAGGAAAAGCGGAAGTGTAAGTGCGTGCCTGGTGTAGGGTTACCGCGGCTGTGAGAGCATCCGGGCCCTCCTCCGGTGCACCCTCTCTCTACCGCACAGGAAAACAAACATAAATTACACAGCCCCCCCCCCCCTCCCCCTCCCCCTCCCAAGCACAACGAATGGCCAGAAATACTCCGCCTTATTCGCTTCTAAAAAAATACTGCAACAATACAACAAACCGTTATATTCAAATCCCGGACATGATATTTCGATTATAGTTGAATCCAATTTAAAATTAGTAGTCCATTGAGTAAATTAATATTTAATACAGACAATGGTATCCTATTTTATGCTGTGTTAACCAAGCACAGAAAATTACTGGTATTATTTTTATTAATATCGGAACTCTTATAGCGTTAACACTTGTAGGATGCTGACCAAATAGCTTTGAAACCAACAAATTTCAGTATTTTTTATACAATTTTGTGGTACATAGTAGAATTATACGGCGCCAATTTAAATCTGTACACATTCTTTTCTACAGTTTAATACTGGTTAATGTTGTCGTCTTGAAAAAATCTTTTGGAGGTAGGGTTTATTTAAATAGAAGTAACCCAGGCGTATTTCACTGCCGTAGATCATTTTCGGTTGGCCGTACACGGTTTGAAAATCGATATAGGATCAAATCGCGAAACGAATTTGCAAACCTTGTCGCTGCCCCCCGACTAATTCAGTCTTCAGCGGTCCGAAAAAGGATGATAGCGGAAAATTAATCGGACCCCCCCGGACCGGGGTAGGTAGCCCGACCGCAGGGGCACGAAATATCGTTGCCGGTAATTAATGGAGATGATCGGTCCGCCCCCGCCGCCCCCGCCGCCCCCAGCCATTCCAGCCGATGATTGCATCGATTAATTCAGGGGCGACATGCAAATCCGAGCACCGATTGCACCGCTGCCATCCACTTGACCCCATTACCGACACCTGTTCCCCTTTATCGCGGCCCCTCGTCGAACCCCCCCCCCCTCCTCATCACACCCCCACACACAAACTATAGGCGAAAGAACCGCCCCCCCTGCAATTCGAACAAGTTTATATACAAGATTTTATTGTTTATGGGGTAAAGGATGAAGAAACTGACCCTGCCATGGGTGTTCATAAGTTAGACATAAGTAGAGCCCAAAAATGCTGTTTTTAAACACAAAATCGGCCGACAAATGCGCTATTCAGGCGCAAAATCGACACAAAAATGCAATTTTTAGGCCAAATGCTTTTTTTAGCCGCAAAATTGGCTAAAAATTGGGGCTTTTAGGTCCAAAATGCGGTTTTAAAAGCGGTTTTAGGTCGAAAATGCACTTTTTAGGCACAAAATCAGCCAAAATAAGCATATAATCGGACCAAAATACGATTTTAGAACCAAAATGCGGTTTTACGGGCAAAATCGACCATAAAATGCTGTAATTAGGCACAATATAGGCCCTGAAATGCGCTTTTAATGGCCGAAAATGCGGTTTTAAGTTGAAACCGCATTTTACGGCCAAAAAACCGCATTTTTGGGCGTAAGAACCGCAATTTTGGGCGTAAGAACCGCATTTTGGCCAATTTTGTGTCTAAAATCCGCATTTTTGGGTCGGTTTTAGGATTTGTGGGCCGATATTGTGCCTAAAAACAGCATTTTCTGGCCTATTGTGCGCCAAAGAACCGCATTTTTGGCTCTTAAAATAGCATTTTTGTGTGAATGCAGTTTTCATACCCAAAATCGGCCCAAAAATGCACTTTTTAGGCATAAAATTACGGTTTGTAGGCGCAAAATAGGCCTAAAAATGCGCCTTTTAGGCCCAAAAATGCTGTTTTTAATCCTAAAATCGACCCAAAAATGCGGATTTTGTGTCTAAACAAAATAGGCCAAAAATTCGGTTCTTACGCCTAAAATTGCGGTTTTTAGGCCCGAAAATGCGGTTTCAACTTAAAACAGCATTTTCGGCCATTAAAAGCGTATTTCAGGGCCTAAATTGTGCTTAATTACACCATTTTATGGTCGATTTTGCCCGTAAAACCGCATTTTTGGTTCTAAAAATCGTATTTTTGGTCCGTCTTTATGCTTCAAAACAGCATTTTTGGCCCTAAAAACGTCATTTTGGGCCGATTTTGTGCCTAAAAAGTGCATTTTTTAACAAAAAAACCGCATCTTTCGGCTAATTCTGCGCTAAAAAACCGCATTTTTGGCCCTTAAAAAGGCAATTTTGGGCGAAATTTGTTCATAAAACAATTTTTCAGGCCCAAAATGCGGGATATAGACCCACAATCGTCCAAAAAGTCGTTTTTAGATCCTAAAATGCGGTTTATCGGCGCAAAGTGGACCAAAATTTGTTGTCAAATTTGTTCTAAAAAAAAGGTTAAAAGGTTAAAACCTGCATTTTGAGCGTAAAAACCACATTTCTTGGCCGATTTTACCCCTGATAACTACATTTTTTGGCTGATTTCGTGCCTAAAAACCATACTTTCGGGCCTTAAAACCTAATTTTTGGGCCGATTTTACGCCAAAAAACTGCATTGTTTGACCAATTTTCCTTTAAAAACAGCATTTTTGGGCCTCAAAACCGCATTTTTGGGGTGATTTTGCGCTAAAAAACCGCGATTTTGGACGATTTTGCTGCTAAAATCCCCATTTTTGCGCCTAAAAACCGCATTTTTGGACGACTTTGAGCCTAAAATCAACATTATTGGGCCTAAAAACCGCTTTTTTTGGCCTATTTTACCCCTGAGAACTACATTTTATGGCCGATTTTGTGCTTAAAAGCCGCACTTTTGGGCCCTAAAACCACATTTTTGGGCCGATTTTGCGCCAAAAAACCCAATTTTTAGCCCAAAAATCGTGTTTTTGGACGATTTTGGACGTAAATTCCTTATGTTAGGGCCAATTTTGCTCCAAAAAAATCATATTTTTGGTGCAATATGGGGCCGATATCTGAAAGTTTTCAAAAAACATAAATTTTCGATTTCCGACCCCTCCTTTTAGGGGCAAGTGTAGCTCACATTAATACACTTGTGGGTGCAAAATGGGGCCGATATCTGAAAATTTTCGAAAAACCTAAATTTTCGATTTCCGACCCCTCCTTTTAGGGGCAAGTGTAGCTCACATTAATACACTTGTGGGTGCAATATGGGGCCGATATCTGAAAATTTTCGAAAAACCTAAATTTTCGATTTCCGACCCTCCTTTTAGGGGCAAGTGTAGCTCACATTAATACACTTGTGGGTGCAATATGGGGCCGATATCTGAAAATTTTCGAAAAACCTAAATTTTCGATTTCCGACCCCTCCTTTTAGGGGCAAGTGTAGCTCACATTAATACACTTGTGGGTGCAATATGGGGCCGATATCTGAAAATTTTCGAAAAACCTAAATTTTCGATTTCCGGCCCTCCTTTTAGGGGCAAGTGTAGCTCACATTAATACACTTGTGGGTGCAATATGGGGCCGATATCTGAAAATTTTCGAAAAACCTAAATTTTCGATTTCCGACCCCTCCTTTTAGGGGCAACTGTAGCTCACATTAATACACTTGTGGGTGCAATATGGGGCCGATATCTGAAAATTTTCGAAAAACCTAAATTTTCGATTTCCGACCCCTCCTTTTAGGGGCAAGTGTAGCTCACATTAATACACTTGTGGGTGCAATATGGGGCCGATATCTGAAAATTTTCGAAAAACCTAAATTTTCGATTTCCGACCCCCTCCACATTTGTGGGTGCAATATGGGGCAAGTGTAGCTCACATAAATACACTTGTGGGTGCAATATGGGGCCGATATCTGAAAATTTTCGAAAACCTAAATTTTCGATTTCCGACCCCCTCCACATTTGTGGGTGCAATATGGGGCCGGGGATTTCCGACCCCTCCTTTTAAGGGCAAGTGTAGCTCACATAAATACACTTGTGGGTGCAATATGGGGCCGATATCTGAAAATTTTCAAAAAACCTTATTTTTCGATTTCAAGGCCCTCCTTTTAGGGGCAAGTGTAGCTCACATTAATACACTTGTGGGTGCAATATGGGGCCGATATCTGAAAATTTTCGAAAAACCTAAATTTTCGATTTCCGACCCCTCCTTTTAGGGGCAAGTGTAGCTCACATTAATACACTTGTGGGTGCAATATGGGGCCGATATCTGAAAATTTTCGAAAAACCTAAATTTTCGATTTCCGACCCTCCTTTTACAAGTGTAGCTCACATTAATACACTTGTGGGTGCAATATGGGCCGATATCTGAAAATTTTCGAAAAACCTAAATTTTCGATTTCCGACCCTCCTTTAGGGGCAAGTGTAGCTCTATTAATACACTTGCAATATGGGGCCGATATCTGAAAATTTTCGAAAACCTAAATTTTCGATTTCCGACCCTCCTTTTAGGGGCAAGTGTAGCTCACATTAATACACTTGTGGGTGCAATATGGGGCCGATATCTGAAAATTTTCGAAAAAACGATTTTCCTTTTAGGGGCAAGCTCACATTCCCGATATCTGAAAATTCCCTAAATTTTCGACCGACCCTCCTTTTAGGGGCAAGTGTAGCTCACATTAATACACTTGTGGGTGCAATATGGGGCCGATATCTGAAAATTTTCGAAAAACCTAAATTTTCGATTTCCACCCTCCTTAGCAAGTGTAGCTGGCCTAAATTTTCGATAATATGGGCCGAATAGGCTTTTGGCCTTAAAATCGTTTATTTGGGCCCATTTTGTGCTTTTAAACAGCATTTTGGACGTTAAAATCGCAATTTAGGGCCGATTTTATTAAAACAGCATTTTGGCCTAAAACTGCATTTTGGGCTGATTTTCGCGTAAAACCGCTTTTAGGCCTTAAAATCGTTTATTTGGGCTCATTTGTGCTTTAAAACAGCGTTTTGGCCTTAAAAAACCCGCATTCTTAGTTGATTTTACTCCTAAAACAGCAAATGAGGCCCAAAATGGAGTTTTAAGGTAAATGCGTTATTTAGGCCCAAAATCGTCCAAAACAAGGTTTTAGGGGTCGTTTTAATGCACAAAATGGGCCCAAATAAACGATTTTAAGGCCTAAAAGCGGTTTTAAGCGTAAAATCAGCCAAAATGCAATTCTTTGGCCAAAAATGCTGTTTTAGGCGTAAAACCACATTTCTTGGCCGATTTTACCCCTGAGAACTACATTTTATGGCCGATTTTGTGCTTAAAAGCCGCACTTTTGGGCCGATTTTTCGCTAAAAAAACGAATTTTTAGCCCAAAAAATCGTGTTTTTGACGATTTTGGACGTAAATTCCTTATGTTAGGGTCGATTTTGCTCCAAAAAAATCTTATTTTTGGCCCTAAAAACCTTGTTTCTTGACGATTTTGGGCCTAAATAACGCCCAATTTGGAGCAAAATCGACCAAAAACGCGATTTTTAGGGCCAAAAATGCGGTTTTTTGGCGCAAAATCGGCCCAAAAGTGCGGCTTTTAGGCACAAAATCAGCCAAAAAATGTAGTTATCGGGGGTAAAATCGGCCAAGAAATGTGGTTTTTACGCTCAAAATGCAGGTTTTAAACCCAGAAAGTCTTTTTTTTAGACCAAATTTGACCCAAAAATGCCATTTTAAGGGCCAAAAAAGGGGTTTTCAGGCAAAAAATGGGCACAAAAATGCGGTATTTTGGGTCTAAAATGCGGATTTTAGGTACAAAATCGGCACCGAAATGTTTTAATACAGGCAAATTTTCCCTAAATTTTCGATTTCCGACCCCTCCTTTTAGGGGCAAGTGTAGCTCACATTAATACACTTGTGGGTGCAATATGGGGCCGATATCTGAAAATTTTCGAAAAACCTAAATTTTCGATTTCCGACCCCTCATTTTAGGGGCAAGTGTAGCTCACATTAATACACTTGTGGGTGCAATATGGGGCCGATATCTGAAAATTTTCGAAAAACCTAAATTTTCGATTTCCGACCCTCCTTTTAGGGGCAAGTGTAGCTCACATTAATACACTTGTGGGTGCAATATGGGGCCGATATCTGAAAATTTTCGAAAAACCTAAATTTTCGATTTCCGACCCCTCCTTTTAGGGGCAAGTGTAGCTCACATTAATACACTTGTGGGTGCAATATGGGACCGATATCTGAAAATTTTCGAAAAACCTAAATTTTCGATTTCCGACCCCTCCTTTTAGGGGCAAGTGTAGCTCACATTAATACACTTGTGGGTGCAATATGGGGCCGATATCTGAAAATTTTCGAAAACCTAAATTTTCGATTTCCGACCCCTCCTTTTAGGGGCAAGTGTAGCTCACATTAATACACTTGTGGGTGCAATATGGGGCCGATATCTGAAAATTTTCGAAAAACCTAAATTTTCGATTTCCGACCCTCCTTTTAGGGGCAAGTGTAGCTCACATTAATACACTTGTGGGTGCAATATGGGGCCGATATCTGAAAATTTTCGAAAAACCTAAATTTTCGATTTCCGACCCCTCCTTTTAGGGGCAAGTGTAGCTCACATTAATACACTTGTGGGTGCAATATGGGGCCGATATCTGAAAATTTTCGAAAAACCTAAATTTTCGATTTCCGACCCCTCCTTTTAGGGGCAAGTGTAGCTCAATTAATACACTTGTGGGTATCTGAAAATTTTCGAAAACCTAAATTTTCGATTTGACCCTCCTTTTAGTGTAGGGTGCAATATGGGGCCGATATCTGAAAATTTTCGAAAACCTAAATTTTCGATTTCCGACCCTCCTTTTAGGGGCAAGTGTAGCTCACATTAATACACTTAAAATCGTAATATGGGGCCGATATCTGAAAATTTTCGAAAAACCTAAATTTTCGATTTCCGACCCCTCCTTTTAGGGGCAAGTGTAGCTCACATTAATACACTTGTGGGTGCAATATGGGGCCGATATCTGAAAATTTTCGAAAAACCTAAATTTTCGATTTCCGACCCCTCCTTTTAGGGGCAAGTGTAGCTCACATTAATACACTTGTGGGTGCAATATGGGGCCGATATCTGAAAATTTTCGAAAAACCTAAATTTTCGATTTCCGACCCCTGAGAATTACCTTTTAGGGGCAAGTGTAGCTCACATTAATACACTTGTGGGTGCAATATGGGGCCGATATCTGAAAATTTTCGAAAAATAACCTAAATTTTCGATTTCCGACCCTCCTTTTAGGGGCAAGTGTAGCTCACATTAATACACTTGTGGGTGCAATATGGGGCCGATATCTGAAAATTTTCGAAAAACCTAAATTTTCGATTTCCTGGCCCTCCTTTTAGGGGCAAGTGTAGCTCACATTAATACACTTGTGGGTGCAATATGGGGCCGATATCTGAAAATTTTCGAAAAACCTAAATTTTCGATTTCCGACCCCTCCTTTTAGGGGCAAGTGTAGCTCACATTAATACACTTGTGGGTGCAATATGGGGCCGATATCTGAAAATTTTCGAAAAACCTAAATTTTCGATTTCCGACCCCTCCTTTGCAAGTGTAGCTCACATTAATACACTTGTGGGTGCAATATGGGGCCGATATCTGAAAATTTTCGAAAAACCTAAATTTTCGATTTCCGACCCCTCCTTTTAGGGGCAAGTGTAGCTCACATTAATACACTTGTGGGTGCAATATGGGGCCGATATCTGAAAATTTTCGAAAAACCTAAATTTTCGATTTTACCGACCCCTCCTTTTAGGCCGAATATGGGGCCTAAAACCGATATCTGAAAATTTTCGAAAAACCTCCGATTTTTGGTCCGATTTTGAGCTTAAAAACAATTTCTGGGCCTTTGCTTTTGGGCCTTTTTAATAGAAACCACATTTCTTGGCTGAATTTTGGCTCAGAACTACATTTTAAAATTTTCCTTTTTGGGCTGATTATCGTTGTTTTGTTTAAAAGGAGCTTTTTGCTCATTTTACCCTAAAACCTTTTTGGCTAATGCCCATAATTTTACTGTTTTGTTAAATGCAAAATGGACGTCAAAAATGCGGGTGCAAAACCCTTGTTATTTGGAGCAAAATCGAAAAATCGGGGCAAATGGTTTTACGCTCAAAATCAGGTTTTTAAACCCAGAAAGTCTTTTTAGACCAATTTGACCAAAATGCCATTTAAAAGGGGTTTTCAGGCAAAATATGGAAAATGTGTTTTGGGTCTAAATGCACAAAATGACAGTTTTGGCGCCGATTTTATCGGTATTTAATGGGGCAATATGGGGCCGAATCTGATAAATTTTCGAAAACCTAAATTTTCGATTTCCGACCCTCCTTTTAAAGCGGTTTCACATAACACTTGTGGGTGCAAATGGGCCGACTGAAAATTTTCGAAAACCTAAATTTTCGATTTCGACCCTCCTTTTAGGGGCAAGTCTCCACTTGTGGGTAATATGGGGCCGATTTACTGAGGGCAAAGTGTAGCTCACATTAATACACTTTGAAAATTTTCGAAAAACCTAAATTTTCGATTTCCGACCCCTCCTTTTAGGGGCAAGTGTAGCTCACATTAATACACTTGCAATATGGGGCCGGAAAAACTAAATTTTCGATTTCCGACCCTCCTTTTAGGGGCAAGTGTAGCCGATATCTGAAAATAAATTTCGAACCCCTCCTTTTAGGGCAAGTGTAGCTCACATTAATACACTTGAAAATAATATGGGACCGATATCTGAAAATTAAATTTTCGATTTCCGACCCTCCTTTTAGGGGCACCAGACACAATACACTTGTGGGTGCATTGGGGCCGATATCTGAAAATTTTCGAAAAACCAAATTTTCGAATTCCGACCCTCTCACATTAATACACTTGTGGGTGCAATATGGGGCATCTGAAAATTTTCGAAAAACCTAATTTTCGATTTCCGACCCTCCTTTTAGGGGCCTCACATTAATACACTTGTGGGTGCAATATGGGGCTGGGACAAGTGTAGCTCACATTAATACACTTGTGGCAATATGGGACCGAAAAACCTAAATTTTCGATTTCCGACCTCCTTTTAGGGGCAAGTGTAGCTCACATTAATACACTAAATATATCTGAAAATTTTCGAAAAACCTAAATTTTCGATTTCCTCCTTTTAGGGGCAAGTGTAGCTCACATAAATACACTTGTGGGTGGAATATGGGGCCGATATCTGAAAATTTTCGAAAAACCTAAATTTTCGATTTCCGTCCCTCCTTTTAGGGGCAAGTGTAGCTCACATTAATACACTTGTGGGTGCAATATGGGGCCGATATCTGAAAATTTTCGAAAAACCTAAATTTTCGATTTCCAGGCCCTCCTTTTAAAGTGTAGCTTTAATACACTTGTGGGTGCAATATGGGGCCGATATCTGAAAATTTTCGAAAAACCTAAATTTTCGATTTCCGACCCTCCTTTTAGGGGCAAGTGTAGCTCACACACTTGTGGTGCAATATGGGACCGATATCTGAAAATTTTCGAAAAACCTAAATTTTCGATTTCCGACCTCTCCTTTTAGGGGCAAGTGTAGCTCACATTAATACACTTGTGGGTAATATTATCTGAAAATTTTCGACCTAGATTTCCGACCCCTCCTTTTATGTAGCTTCACTTGTGGGTGCAGTAAAAATTTTCGAAAACCTAAATTTTCGGACCCCTCCTTTTAGGGGCAAGTGTAGCTCACATTAATACACTTGCTCTGAAAATTTTCGAAAACCTAAATTTTCGATTTCCGACTCCTTTTAGCAAGCAATATGGGCCGATATCTGAAAATTTTCGAAAAACCTAAATTTTCGATTTCCGACCCTCTCCTTTTAGGGGCAAGTGTAGCTCATTAATACACTTGTGGGTGCAATATGGGACCGATATCTGAAAATTTTCGAAAACCTAAATTTTCGATTTCCGACTCCTTTTAGGGCAAGTGTAGCTCACATTAATACATTGTGGGTGCAATATGGGGCCGATGAAAATTTTCGAGATTTCCTCCTTTACATTAATACACTTGTGGGTAATATGGGGCCGATATCTGAAAATTTTCGAAAAACCTAAATTTTCGATTTCCGACCCCTCCTTTAGGGGCAAGTGTAGCTCACATTAATACACTTGTGGGTAATATGGGGCCGATATCTGAAAATTTTCGAAAAACCTAAATTTTCGATTTCCGACCCCTCCTTTAGGGGCAAGTGTAGCTCACATTAATACACTTGAGATGAAAATTTTCGAAAACCTAAATTTTCGATTTCCGACCTCCTTTTAGGGGCAAGTGTAGCTCACATTAATACACTTAGAATATGATATCTGAAAATTTTCGAAAACCTAAATTTTCGATTTCCGACCCTCCTTTTAGGGGCAAGTGTAGCTCACATTAATACACTTGTGGGTGCAATATGGGGCCGATATCTGAAAATTTTCGAAAAACCTAAATTTTCGATTTGACCCCTCCTTTTAGGGGCAAGTGTAGCTCACATTAATACACTTGTGGGTGCAATATGGGTAAATATAGGGCCGATATCTGAAAATTTTCGAAAACCTAAATTTTCGATTTCCGACCCTCCTTTGGGGCAAGTGTAGCTCACATTAATACACTTGAATATGGGGCCGATATCTGAAAATTTTCGAAAACCTAAATTTTCGATTTCCGACCCCTCCTTTTAGGGGCAAGTGTAGCTCAAGTACACTTGTGGGTGCAATATGGGGCCGATATCTGAAAATTTTCGAAAAACCTAAATTTTCGATTTCCGACCCCTCCTTTTAGGGGCAAGTGTAGCTCACATTAATACACTTGTGGGTGCAATATGGGGCCGATATCTGAAAATTTTCGAAAAACTAAATTTTCGATTTCCGACCCTCCTTTTAGGGGCAAGTGTAGCTCACATTAATACACTTGTGGGTGCAATATGGGGCCGATATCTGAAAATTTTCGAAAAACCTAAATTTTCGATTTCCGACCCCTCCTTTTAGGGGCAAGTGTAGCTCACATTAATACACTTGTGGGTGCAATATGGGATATCTGAAAATTTTCAAAAACCTAAATTTTCGATTTCCGACCCTCCTTTTAGGGGCAAGTGTAGCTCACATTAATACACTTGTGGGTGCAATATGGGGCCGATATCTGAAAATTTTCGAAAAACCTAAATTTTCGATTTCCGACCCTCCTTTTAGGGGCAAGTGTAGCTCACATTAATACACTTGTGGGTGCAATATGGGGCCGATATCTGAAAATTTTCGAAAAACCTAAATTTTCGATTTCCGACCCCTCCATTTAGGGGCAAGTGTAGCTCACATTAATACACTTGTGGGTGCAATATGGGGCCGATATCTGAAAATTTTCGAAAAACCTAAATTTTCGATTTCCGACCCCTCCTTTTAGGGGCAAGTGTAGCTCACATTAATACACTTGTGGGTGCAATATGGGGCCGATATCTGAAAATTTTCGAAAAACCTAAATTTTCGATTTCCGACCCCTCCTTTTAGGGGCAAGTGTAGCTCACATTAATACACTTGTGGGTGCAATATGGGACCGATATCTGAAAATTTTCGAAAAACCTAAATTTTCGATTTCCGACCCCTCCTTTTAGGGGCAAGTGTAGCTCACATTAATACACTTGTGGGTGCAATATGGGGCCGATATCTGAAAATTTTCGAAAACCTAAATTTTCGATTTCCGACCCTCCTTTTAGGGGCAAGTGTAGCTCACATTACACTTGTGTAATATGGGGCATATCTGAAAATTTCGAAAACCTAAATTGATTTGACTTCTCCTTTAGGGGCAAGTGTAGCACATTAATACACTTGTGGGTGCAATATGGGGCGATATCTGAAAATTTTCGAAAAACCTAAATTTTCGATTTCCGACCCCTCCTTTTAGGGGCAAGTGTAGCTCACATTAATACACTTGTGGGTGCAATATGGGGCCGATATCTGAAAATTTTCGAAAAACCTAAATTTTCGATTTCCGACCCCTCCTTTTAGGGGCAAGTGTAGCTCACATTAATACACTTGTGGGTGCAATATGGGGCCGATATCTGAAAATTTTCGAAAACCTAAATTTTCGATTTCCGACCCTCCTTTTAGGGGCAAGTGTAGCTCACATTAATACACTTGTGGGTGCAATATGGGGCCGATATCTGAAAATTTTCGAAAAACCTAAATTTTCGATTTCCGACCCTCCTTTTAGGGGCAAGTGTAGCTCACATTAATACACTTGTGGGTGCAATATGGGGCCGATATCTGAAAATTTTCGAAAAACCTAAATTTTCGATTTCCGACCCCTCCTTTTAGGGGCAAGTGTAGCTCACATTAATACACTTGTAAGGGTGCAATATGAAAATTTTCAAGAATCTGAATTTTCGAAAACCTAAATTTTCGATTCCGATTCCTTTACAGGGGCATGTATAGCTCACATTAATACACTTGTGGGTGCAATATGGGGCCGATATCTGAAAATTTTCGAAAAACCTAAACTTTCGATTTTCAACTCAAAAATGCGCCGTAAATCCGTATTTCTGTGCCGTTTTTGAGCCTGAAAAGCTTTATTCTGGGCCTAAAATTCGCTTATTTTTTGGCAATTTTGTTCCCAAAAACAGCATTTTCAGTCGAAAATCTGCATTTTGGGCGGATTTTATGTCTGAAATATGCATTTTGGGGCCTATTTTGCGCCAAAAAACATCAATTTTGGGGTTAATAACAGCATTTTTGGGACGATTTTGCGCCTAAAAAATGCATTTTAGGGCCGATTTGAGCCTAAAAACCGCATTTTTGGGCTTAAAAACCGCATTTTTTGGGACGATTTTGCGCATAAAAACAGCATTTTTGGGCCGTTTTTTTCCATAAAAAAAGAATTTCAGGCGTAATAACCGCCTTTTTGGGCTGATTTTGCGTCTAAACTCAGCATTTTTGGACGATTTATCGCGTTAAAACCGCATTTATGGGGTGATTATTCGCCAAAAAACCGCATTTTTGGACGATTTTGCTGCTAAAATCTCCCATTTTTGCGCCTAAAACCTTTGAGCCTAAAATTCGCACTTATGTCCATTAAAATCGCATTTTTGGTCCAATTTTGAGCCTAAAAACTCCATTTTTTGGCCTAAAAACCGCATTTTTGGTGCAATTTTGTGCCCAAAAACAGAATTATTGGGCCTAAAAACCGCTTTTTTTGGCCGATTTTGCGCCTCAGAACAGCATTTTTGGGCCAATTTTACACCTTAAAACAGCATTTTTGGCCTAAAAACTGCATTTGTGGGCTGATTTTGTGCGTTAAAACCGCTTTTTAGGCCTTAAAAATCGTTTATTTGGGCCCATTTTGTGCTTAAAAAAAGCTTTTTTGGCCCTAACAATCATAATTTTGGGCCGATTTTACGCCTAAAAACGGCATTCTTTGGCCAATTTAGTGCCTAAGAACTGCATTTTTGGTCCAAGAAACACTCTTTTGTGCCCATTTTTTTCCTAAAAACCGTATTTATGGCCCTTAAAATGGCATATTTGGGCGAAACTTGTTCCTGAAAATGCAGTTTTCAGGCCCAAAATTGGCCCAAATTGTGGTTTTTAGGAGCAAAATCGCCCCCGAAATGCGGAATTCAGGCCCAAAATCGTTCAAAAACGCGGGGGCCAAACGTTAAAAGGGCCAAAAATGCGGTTTTTGGTCTCCGCGTTTCGGATTCTCTTCTTGAATAACGTTCCGTTGGTATTGTCGATATATTCTACAGTGGGGGCTATAGCCAAGCTATACCCACGTAAGCCGTGATGTCCGATCTTGTTGCATATCGATATTATTCTATTACGCACAATGGAACTTCTGAATTGCAGTAAGCCGAACATGGTCCTTGCGGCGTTTTTGTTCGGCGGCCCATTTCGTTCGGCAGCCTATTTCTCGGCGGACTGCATAATGTTTGAGCGGAATTAATCTGCTGAATTGTATGGCGAATTCCCGCGCCACCGACCCCATGGAAAGTGAAAATTTTGAAAACGGAGCATACTGCAAATGCACAAACGCGTTCGGGACACTTTCGACAATAGAGTTCCGGTATGGGACTCACGGAAATCCGGGGTGTTTGCGGCTCGTCGGTGGGGGGAGGCAGTTTCAATAAAATGTGGAAAGGGGCGCGGGCACCGGCTCGCTGCGGGGAGGTCGGTTTTGCCCGGCCGGCATCTCGAATTCAGTTTATGTTTGGACCATAAAATTTGGAAGGGAGCCGCAAGGTGGGTTGACGCCTGAATAACATATGGGCCCTGGAGGAGGAGCGCGTTAAAACATTCAGCCCGATGTCTCCTCCTGTGAGGAATGCGGCGCCGGCACAGGGGGTAGGGGAGGAATTATGCAGGCGACATGTTAACAGGCCGGGAGGTGGTCAATATCGGCCCGGCTTCTGTTTCCCGACGGCATCTGTGTTTTACGCCAAAAGATATTAGCATTTTATTAGCACCCCGACGCGGAGACCTTACCCCCGGCCGCCTAGTTCTTATTGTCATATCGCGAGACTCTCCCCAACTAGATTTACGATCTTCGGCCTTCCAGTTTAATACCCGCAGTTTTATCCGAAAGGACTTGTAGCTAGGGCCTTGCGATATTGGACGTTTCCCTAACCTCAGGAAACTAGACCTAATATCTAAGGAAAATTAAACAACGCCTAGTCTAATATCAATAACTAATAGCGTTTGTGCAGCACAAATATTAATTTATTGCATCCACTGAGACCCATAAATTTTATTTTTAACAGGCACTACATACTGCAACCAGCTAGGGACAGTCATATAAATGGGTCGTACTTTTCGTTTCAAATCTCGGAATTTCGGATACAAAATTAACATATTTCAACGAGGGATTCAAATACACTGAGATCGTTGCCCTTTTTAATAAAAAAAATACGCGGATTTTCTTTCACAACCATTCCGCATTACCGTTTTTCGTTATTCGCCTCGCATTTCCCAAATCTATTACTGAGTCGAATTCTGGTTTTCTGTATTTTTTTACGGGGTCTTTTTATTAATTGTCTCCGTTGAATATTTAGTAATGCTAATTTGAAAAAATCCTTCGGGCCGCAGTATAATGTCGCCGTGCATGCGATCGGGCTATCGTAAATCATTATAAGTTGTAATTACACAACAAAATATCCTTCACCACCTCTCCTCCATTCCTGGCCGGGGCTCCGCGTCCAATTTCAAAAATCAACGTCGCCGCGCCGACTTTGTTGCACGCTTCGTGAAGCAGTTTAGAGCGGCGGGGGTGGGGGCTTCATTACGGGGTAATTGCCCCCCGACAACCTGTACTTACTTTGCCGGAGGCCGCCACACCGAATAACCACAGTGTTCCGGGGGGGGGGGGGGGGCACCGGCTTTTAGCACGCAATTTACGAAAATTCCCCAAATACCCTTCCTAAAACACCATTACAAGGCATCTTCGTGGGGAAAACCAAATTTTGATTTGATAATGACGGTTGTTGAGAAGCTTTGAAAGCGAGGTCGGAGGGCGGAGAACAAATCTTACACAAATAATAGCGCGTCCTGCCCGCCCGGAATATCGCACTTAACAGCTAATTATCCCAAAACCTGTATTCGTTTTTCACGAATTTCTCGTAGTAGTCCCCGTATTGTTTATACATATAGTATTTCAAAATCTAGAATGTATCACATTATCCTGGAGGATATTCGCGCATGACCGTACGCAAATATTCGACAGAGGGACAGGGGACCTTCGGGTAGGAGGGCGCTGTCGGGAACAGGTGAGATCCAGCGAAGCACGAGGCAACCCCGACCGACCCCTCGTAACGTCGGAACGGGGGTTTCGGTAGTAGCCGTGACGGTGGCAACAAATTGCCAACACGCCAGATACATTTCCAAACAAGTTTCTCCAACCAACCCCCCCCCCTCCGCGCTCCTACTTAGACTCCAATTTATGCGGTCCACGAGGCCGGGAGGAGGCGGAGGATGAGGAGACGGCCTCGCGACGCGGCAATAAGTCTGAACCCCCAGCGGTGCCGGCCACGACAGAAATAACCCCTCCCCCGGGCGCCCCCAAATCAGACCCCACTCACGCACACTCCACTCCCCCCACCCCTTTCCTACCCCTCGACATTCCTCCGTGGAATATTTTATCGAGTTACGAATAAAGGCCGGTCCCTCTAACAAGGGTTAACCGAACCCGCTGGGCATTCAAAGTTTATAGTAATACAACCTAATACGTAAACCGGAAATATTTATTTACTTCGCTTATTTGAGAGGAATGCGGGGAATACGGCACCTATTATGTGCTCGATTTGAACCCAGAGGGGTCCAGGTGCTGAATATTGTATATATCTAACATAGTCCCGATACCTTATTACTTAATTTTATTATCAACGATGCGGCATTAAAATCATTCATGCAGCAATATCGGGACTTATTCCTGACAATAAAAGTGTAAAGATTTGTTTTAATGCTCCGGAAAATTACAATAAAAGTGATTCGCGATAAATTTTCGTGTAACGAATATAAAAATATGCGTTATTAGAATGCGTGTAGTGGTGGATGCGGACATGCCGGAGTAGTGTGTAGTGGGGGAGGGTAAAAAAAAAAAAAAACAGGAATTGGCTTAAAAGTGGGACGATGTGGCCAGTTTCTGGGTTTTGGAGTTTTGGGGGTGCGAGCGGGGTTGAATAATTTAGCGGGCCCCGGGAGCAATTTGCCGTTGCATGTCTGAACCGGAAGAGGAGGAGCACGGGCCCCTCCTCCTCATCCCCCCCCCCCCGCCATATTATTATGATAAATTGCTAAAAGCAAGGGCCGCGGGCCGCCGGCACCGGCTCACGTATGATAATCATTAATCTTTGTAGCCGAGGACGAGGCCATTGAATTAAACCTGCACCGGAGGCTGTTAACGGTCCCGGCCAATCGATACCGGACAACCGGGTTTATTGTCCAATCCAAACCTTAATAGCAAACCGTACTATTCTCAAATCTGTAGTCGAAAATGAAAATTCGAAACCGGGCCCGAACATTTACGCTGCGACGCTATATAATCAAATTATGGCAGAACCTATTCGCGGCAAGACGTTTTACGTATAGTGTTTATTTTGCGTTAGCGACAACGAAACAACTCGATTCCTATTCTAGACAATAATATCGAAACGTATCCCCTGTTGTTCCTACCGATGCCCCCTTTTGGACCTATAGCATCCCTCTCTGTTATGAAAATATTCGAGAGGAAGCCCTACATCGAGACTGTTACAGATATACCCGGCCGGTAATACTGTACACAATTGGCGGTCCCGTTGTTTACAATAAAGCTCTGAACCGTGGTTCGGTCGCGGTCGACGCTATCTATAATTGTGATCCGATCCCGTGACATTATCGGGCTTTAAATTCGGAACGGCGCGGGCCTCTGAGTGTTGCGGTTGGCTGTTAAGATGTTCCGATATTTGTTCCGACTGATCTAAATTTGAGACGCAATTAGGAACGAGGCGCACATCGGCGATTAGCGCAATTGCCGTATTTATGCCGTACAGAACAAACAGATTGGTTACACTTTAAGTTTATCAAGTTGAAGAAACGCTCTACCTTTCTTCGGGAATTTTCAATCTTAAGCCTCTCTCGAGACTGTCAATTGTATGAAAATAATATTTTTAGGTCTCTAATCTTTCTCTAAAGGAAATGTTTCTGTTTTATTATATGTTGTTAGTACTGGAAGTAGGGCCATAGCGGGCTGGTCTATATTAACCTCTTCTTTTGCACATACAACTAAATGGATATATTTGTCGGATATTTTGAAAGGGTAAAGTCAGTAAGCGGCTTCGAGGGTAGGCGCACCGACGGCGGCCGCGAGCCTAAGCTACGGAATAAGCGACTGGAGAGGGATTGCAACAGAGATAATATATAATCAGGAGCGAGGAGGGGTTAGAAAATTCCCCTTTCCCGCTTCGAGAAACAGGAGACAATGGTAAATAGAGAAGGGAGTCTCTAGTCATGTTAAAGGATGGGTTTGGCCGATTGCCAAGTGCTCGGGGCGGACGCTGACGGGGTCGATGGTGGTGAGGCCGAAGAGGGGGGCAGATAGGGGTTGGATATGGCGCGATTGGAGAGGGGGAGAGAACCTGATCAGGTTGGAACAGGACCAAAAGCCCACCCCCTGACACACCCCCTACCGCTAGCTCTAATCGCTACTCACAGGTGGCAAACCGCACGCACCCCTCCAACTACTTTCCTGTTACAATTATATTTATTGTACTATAATTAATTTTAATCTTCTACACCAGTCATTTAAGTTAGGGACACCGTCACCGAAGTATGAAAGGAACCTCTCTCGGATAGAGCACGAGGTACGTGGAAAGATGGTATTTGGTATATGGACCCCCCGAAACGCCTGTGTTTAGCCCTCTCCCTATTGTTTTATAACGTATAAAATTATAGGGTGTCCCAAAATTAACGCAAGATTTGAATTTGCCACCATTCTTTGCAGTAAAGTTGGCGACCCCATTAAAAAATACCATTTTTCAGCCGATAGTTTAGGGTCAGTAAAAATGGAGCGTTACACGATAGAAAAACGCGTTTTCATTGTTGAACAATATTTCAGAAATAATGAAAGTTTGTCAGCCACAGTTCGATTCGAATCTTGCGTTAATTTTGGGACGCCCTATATAAAGAAATATAGCAGACGTCTTAGACGAAAAAATCTCGGGGACGGCAGTTTTTCCCACCAATGTATAGAATAGCGTTATTGAGAGGGTGTCCTATCGCTTTTATATTAAAGTAAAATAAGGGGGGTGAAACACGTTAAATGCTTTAAGTATAATTGGGAGACCGCGCTTTCGGCCGAAGCCCGCCCTACGCTAGCCGACCCCTCGACTCCCTTCCGAACACAATTAAATTTTCGCCAACCCCCTTCACGAGTTGTGCCACCTAATAATTCCTCGGCGCATTACCCCGCTCTCGAATTAGCATACCGTCAAATTGAGTTTGTATAATCGTTTGTATAATTTTATCGGCCGCGCCAGGAGTAAATTGTACCGCGAAACCGCCGACCGAACGTACATTACGCTTGATGAGGTGAATTCTGGTATAAAGTTAAAGGCTGTTGTTACTTTTCTGTCTTTCATTTGGTTTTTCATTGACCGACTTGTAGCATTCAGTCAGTAATTTTGCCATTTCGAAACATTCAGTTATCTGGTGATCGCATTAAAATCGACCACAGCGCCAGATAGCACCTCGATACAACTACCGGCGATAACGTGAAGAGAACATTCTCCGTTTTATTTAATATTAGTGCGTGGTTAATTAATATTTTTTCGAATTAGCATTTTTCCAATATTCCAGTTTGAAGGTGTTGCAGAAGACGCTGGAGATTTTCCCTGAATATTTGTTCGACTAGGACAAGAGAGGACCATTACGGCCTCATCAATCAACGTCTGAAAAGGTGCGAGCAGTAAGAGGGGCGCCGACAGCGTGACGACCCGAACAGGTTTCGACCACGAATCGTTATTAAAATTCATCGAATATTTCGAGTTGGCATTTCGAAACACAGTATTCGAGCACAGTTTGGAAATGAATATCTCTAATAGAACATTGCGAGAAGAAACCTTGTGGAAAACCTACTGACTAAGATTTCAGGATTAAGGAAGGCACTTATTTGATTTTAGGAGAAGGCTTACATCCTTTTTGTCAGTGGTTAGTGGACAGATCAAGAGCTGTAATTTTTTTATATATCTATATTGTCAGAAAAGTAAAATGAATTACTTACCAGTAGAGAACCAGATGAATTTGTGTGATGTAAGGAATATAAAATAATATGCAAAATAATAATTAAAACAGCGAGGAATAATGGCAGGCAGAAAGAGTAACAGTTTAGTGAGAATTCACTCAGAATGATACTGAAAGTAGTGACGATTGCTCCGTAATTACTTTTCCAGGAATTGCGACTAGCGGGGGGTGGGTAGTGGAAGCGAGCAGACCTATTTGTGTCGAAAGGGCATCACGTGCCGAGGCCCTTCGCCCTCCGCCGTTATAGGTTATGGGCCAGCATCCCGCCACCCTCCCCAACTCCTGCTCCGCCTCCACCAAGATTTATTACCCCTCGGCAGACATGTTACTTAGTAAAAGCTACAAAGTGAGCTTTATTAAAGAAGGATGTAATTTTTCCGCGTTCGGCCTCCCGGCCCTGGGCACGTCCTCAATTTAGGTAGGATCTCCTCCTCCTCCTCCTCCTCCTCCTCCTGTTACCACCATCTTGGCGAGTTATTGCCTAGCGACACATACACCATTTGTACCAAAGGTCAATAGTTCCATAGTATTTTTTAATAAAACCCACCGACTCTTACAACATTACAACAACATTGTTTAACACTTACTGGTTTATCGTCATCATCAAAGCAACTCATATTTCGTATACTCTATATTGTGAAATATATTGGATAATATTTTATATACAATATTGAAGTTTGGTTTACTGAAAAATTTCATTATGTTAAAACACGTTTATAAACGAAATTTCTCTGTCTCTGATACTAGGTCTAGGACAAAATTTCTAGGATGAAATTTCGCCGTCGCATTCCATTTACAAGGCAGGAAGACTTCTGGGAAAACGCTTTTGAAAAGGCCGCCTATCGAGAAAAATCCATTGAGCGCCCTGTTAGGGTGTGGGTGGTTGCGGTGCGGTGTGGGGGCGGGTTCGAGTAAGTGCTGCTTAAAATTGCAGTTTCACCGTCCCAGTTTTTATTGCCTATTTTGTAAGATAGGCTGGTTGGGCGGGGCCCTTTGAAGTGGCACTCAGTGGGGCGGGTAGGAGGCCTGGAGGCCCTTAATAGCGGGCCGGAAACAATGGAGGTGTCTTGCCCGCTACTCCGCCAGTGCCCGGGCCCCCGGCTTTGTTATAAAGCCGGCCAGCCAACCCGCCTATCCACTTCAATCAGAAATCGATGACAACCCTGTTAGCCGCCCTATGATGTCAACCGCCTCCTCCCGCGTTCATTACCGAGGGCTAACGATTTTTCTTTTCCTTTATTGTTTTAATTGAAAGTGAAAATTCGCCGACTGGAAAAACATCAACAGCCGTTCTGAGTAGAAACTGGGTGAAAGTACAAACAGACTTCGTGCTATAATATATATTCATTTTAGCTGTAATCATTGAACTTCTGCCGCCTACGCTGGACCGGTAAACAAACGTTCGTCTCGCACTTGATATTTACACAATCGCTTTTGCAATGTCCATTCTCCGAAGCTTGTGCTCGTCCCGCCATCGAGTAACTTATTTTTTTCAGAAAAGAAAACCCAAACTCCGCGTTTTCCCTTCGATGAAAATCGATTCCCAACTGAAAAAAAAACCGCCGTATCATTCTAATCAGTTTAATGGGCGGATGAGGGCGACGGTGTATGAATCATTTATTCGCTGCTCGCTGTGTGTGTCTTAATTGCAAAAGACAGGGGCGGCACCGGCGGGCTCGATTAACAGTAAGTAATTAATGCTCCTCGCGGAGGCAAAAAAAAAGAGAGAGGTCCAAGCGCCCCAGAGTCGGGATGTGGGAAAAATTTCGGGAAAAAATGATCTTCCCCGGCCACCGTTTTCTCTCAATGGAACTCGTTCCAAACCTGTTACTAATTCGTGTTTTACATTACTCTCTCTCTCAACCGAGTTCTGTTCCACTTATATGAATTTGTTTATCGTCGCAATAGCTAGGAGTTCTCTCAGTAGTAGCCGAGTGGGTTGAAAACCCACATGTCTAAAATCACAGTGAAAGCACCGAATGGTTACCCCACTTTTACATCTAGTTTCAATTCATATTTCTAATCAATTCCAATCACAAGCAACACCTCCTAAAAACCATTAGGGAAATAAGTTGAAGAGCGGGAATTTAAATATATGTAAAAAATAACTAATATTAATTATATTTTATATAACCTAACCAGGTCTGAGTGCGTGGACTGGAAATCAGCCAACTCGTGATCCAAATGTAAATCGGAAAACACTCGGAATATTCTCGATGTCTGTACTTCTCCATCTATAAATGGAGATCTTGAAATGTTCACTGTGGCCCACAAGCAGTTTTGATAATAGTTGAATAAAAATCACTGTTTGATTAGCTCGAGGGAAGAGAGGAAACAGGTTCTGGATGGCAGGTCGCTAGCCCATCGCCGTTTCAATCTCCCGGGAACTTCTGGAGTATGTTGGAAGTTCATCCATAAGTGGATTTGGTTGGGGGGGGGGGGGGGGGGGACGTGAAGTTTGTTTTAGAGGCGGGCTCAGTTAATATCTTTAGCTAATGATGGGCTGTTCGGAATCTGCCAGAAAGGACTATAATTTGGAGTCTATTTATATTGCCATCTACAGATTCTTACCACGTCCAATGGCACGTTACATGGTCTAGCTTAAAGGGTCACAAAGAATAACTTAATTTTGTAACGAATCTATGAACTTTTCGTTGGTATCGAAACAATAGGTTAGTGTAATGTAAATTATAAGTTTTATGGCTACATTTTTCGGTTATACTACAGTTAAGAGTTATATTTTCAGTCAACGATAAAAACATGTGAAACAAAGTTTATGAAAGAAAGCAGAGATCTCAAAGCAAGCTCCGGTGTGTAATATTGGTAGTAAATGATGTTGTTGGTGATGAGTGGAGGGTGGGGGTTGGATGGATATTTGTTGTATGGATTAAACAAGAAAACCATACACGGGTCAGTTTTAGGGTGCGGGGGGAGTGCTCCCTATCGTATGAATACCAGGGTTTGTGGTCGGTTCAGACCGTATCGTGACCTCGGGCCCGTTTATTTATTTAAACGGCCTCCGCCAACCCCCTTCCGGGGGAGAAACCGAAGCTTTGTTATAAAGGAGTTTCACTTCCCCCAACCCGGTTTTATCCAAGTAACGACGTAACCAGCCGGGATGTCTGATGCAACCGGAGTGTGTTTGAGGACGGAAGTGTTGGTCGCGGAAAATACTATTTTGAAAATAGGTCACGGTGAATCAAACACTAATTGGAATTCCCCGAAATAGATGTTTGAAACTGAAAAAAATCCTCCATATTTTCTATAACCAGCGTTAATTTTAAATTCAATCATTGCAATTTATCGTCCTACGTAAATTAGTTAACTCCTCGCATTATATTCCACACGATCCATTCCAATCTGAAAGTTCTTTCCCTTCAATACTATCCAATCCTTTGATTCGACATCTCGAGGGTCGCCTTAAGAAGAAATGGGGTTACTATCTAGTAAGGGTTGGAAATCGCACTGGCACAAAATGTAATTTTAAAAATTGTAGTCGTGACTTGAAATATAGGGAAAAACATTTTTCTCAAGCCCGGAAACCAATCAGAGGATCCGACTTGGGCCTTCAGTCGATGAAAGGACTGTTGAAAGTCACCAAGTTCAACACGATAATGCGTTTTTTCCCGGAGCCCAGAGACGAGGAATCGGAGATAGGATAGCGTCGAACAATTTATGCCGTGCGGATTGTACAGTGGAGACGGTCGCCGAAACGAGAGAGAGAGATAGAGGGGAGAGAGAGAGGGGAGGGGAGGGGAGGGAGAGAGCACATCGTCAGAGAGCTGGATCAATATCAGTTTGTAAGACGAGAGTCGGATATATACTCGAATGCGAATGTGTGTCAACACTCCCGCCGGAGTATAGGAGGTAGAGGGAGAGAGAGGGAGAGAGGGAGGGAGGGCGAACGGGGTTGAGATCGAAGAGAAGAGCATCGGAGGGGAAGTCCGGGATGATGATCCAGTCGACACATGAAAAATGGGTTATGGTTCCGGAGGCTCTAATTCCGGATCCCCACCTGGCCCCTATTTCCAACCCCCTACCGACCATTCTTCCGACCCTCCACGCTGGGAAAATGTCGGGTCCCCGTGGCTGGAAAAAACGGTATAATATATACTGCCGGCGTTATGAGCACTTATTTGAAGATTCCCAGCCATCGAAGAAATGTCGCCGGTCGCTCTGGGACCGATGGCAAAATAAGAGCGCCGGAGGAAACGTTTTTCCCGAGAAAAGTCCGGAAAAACAAAGAAAATAACGGAATAGCGGTTTATCCGTAATCAGTATTGAATTTATTAGTCACCGATAATTCAGTGAATGGTAAAATGGAAGAACACAAACACAAAATAATTCTGTGAAAATTCCCTTGTAATACTTCGTATTCGCTGTTGGATCTGTTTACGGGCCGAATTTGGAACACCAATATCGTAATTGCCGTTTTGACCTCTGACCTTTCCAACTCCAGGTTTTCCAATTTCAAATGTGTCGAAAGAAACGTCGGGATCCGTGTCGGAAAGACTCGCTCTCGAAACGGAATTCGACTGCAGTTCTCTCCCTCCTCTTTCTCTCCCTTTCTCTCCCCCCGATCGGCTGTCAGAGCCGCCCTGATCAAAGAATATGACGCTCTGTACAGCCCAAAAAGAAAGCTATTACAACCCGCCCGCTGCCGTTTCGGCAACGGGAGTTCTGGTCGTGGCTAATTAGTCAGAACTTTTGCCGATAGAACGCGCCAATCCTTTAATAGCATTCAACATTCCTATATTTAATTTTAAAATTGATACCAATTTAATTTAACTGCAGAAAGATACACCGAACTACAGGTTGTCGATAATTAGTATTAAACAAAATTACCGCCTTCGTAATACTTCATGTGTTTACAACTTGAAAACAAACGGATGGCGTTATATTTTGTCGCAGCGTTTCCCTTTGGAATATTCCCCGGGGTGGGTGGGGGGTTACGCTGGCATGGTTCATATATCGACCGGGAGGCCTCATGAAAATATTAGTCCACGGAAATATCATCAGGCCGGGGTCACTGTTGCATTTTTCACGATCCCTTCGGCTCTTATGTCGATAGCTTTATTTGTTTCTGCATATTTGAAATGGCCCGGGACTTTAACAGGAAAGAGCATCCTGTCAGAATTGCCCCTTCATTGTCGGTGAGTAATTCGAATATTTATAAAGAAATGAATATTAATACGTACTTTAATTTCAATACTTCGTCATTTCAGGAGTATAATTAGCTGAAATAAAAGCAATGTGTTGCGTCTGTTATGAGACATGAACGTAATTACTTTAGTAGTGAAATCAACAAGAAGAACACGATTTTCCAACGGCAAATGGTACACGTCCGCTTCAATTTTACATGTGTCTACTGGCTGGCCGTTAATCGAAACTGGGACAAGTCAAAGAACCCATAAGGGAAGTTGGTAAATTTAGGTACAATTATTTAATAATTGAGTCCGACTAAACTGAACCGAAGGAAGAGTTGGTCCTTAAGCTTCGCGCGTTGGCCAACAGATGGCGCGCGGAATGGCATTTAGGACTTAAGTCGCGCCAATTTATTCCAAATTATTTATTATTTCATATTTTAGTTTTAGACCCTCGATACATTTATAATATACTAATATATTACGTTCGAATAATTAGATTACAACACTAGAATAAATGAATAATCGGTAAATTTAGTTTTATCCCAATTCCACGTACCGAAGGGAAATAGGACGTTACTTCAGCCCTCATCGAATATTTCAACCGACAGCGATAGATTCCGCCAAAAAAATAAATTGGAACCTTTAAAATTGTTCCGGGCCGTGCGACAACTGTCACGGGACTTTGGTGAAATTAGCGTCTGAAACCTCGTTTCAATCCCGTTCTCACTAAATTTTCACCCGCCGGCCCGTGCATAATACATTCGTCGTCGTAGAGTCCGGCCCGATGAATAAATAATACTGCGTGCTGCGCGCGACAACAACAAAAAAAAATAAAAATAAACTGAGCCGCGGGTCCGGAAATAAAGCGAAGAATAATGTCGGTCCCGGGCGGGCCGAGTATTAGGGGGAAATTAAATTATATTTAAATCCGGAATTCCGGAAAACGGAAACGTTGGACCGAATGTAGGATAGGGATAGAGTCGATGGGGGTGAATTGCTACGATAGGTTCTGCGACCGACTAATAAGCTCAATGAAATGACGGCGTTAAGTGACCAGTCCACTGTTGGTGAGGTACGAGATTCGATACTTTTTGATATTTTTCTCTTTTCGTTCTTCACGACCATTCAACTGTATTTTTATTCTGTCCCGGACGCACGCAGTCAAAAGTTGTCCAGTAAACCATAGAATCGATCGTACACGAAGTGGTACACCGAAAATTGGTGGTTGGCCACTGTTTCTTGGACAGAAATACCGAAAATCGTGTGAAATCAAATTTTATTTTTCCATTTCTATTATGATGAATGTCAATTCAGTGACTCAAGGTGAAGTATTGGCATATTAGCATTGTTTTTATTCCTAACATTGGTAAGAAATTTTACGTTTTTTTTTCGAAGCTTTTAAGAAGCTTCGTAGTTTTCCCTTCGAGAAATGCATCAAAGTAGTAAAACTTGTTTTCCAGTTAATCTACTGTAATTGATCAGTTTCAGCGAAAATAATCACGTTCCGAGTGCCACATTAGGACGATTGGGACCCGATAGCATTGGGACGATTACGCAGCGTGGCCCCTCCACCCCCCCACCAACATCAACCCCATTTTCGGGTTTACGGGCTATCTATTGTCGGAAACGAGGGGTAAAAGTTTTCCCCCCGAAGAATATTCGCAAGACGGTGGTGGTGGGGGGGGGGGGGGATTGGAAAAGGGGAGGAACTAGCAGTTTCAGTCGGCTAAAAGGATAGTTGCTAACGAGAAAATTCCTGGAAATGGAAACTTCATGATCCAGTACTCGGTGAAAATCTCCGATAAGACCGGTTGAGCGATTCAGAAAAAAATACTTTCCAACGAACTGTAGACAGGCCGTAATTGAATTACGCGACTTAAAAGCTAAAGCTTAAAAACATAGGATAGTAACTGAGAATAGAGAGGACAATTGCATGTCTTCTAGTGGAAATTGCTAGATATATGCTCCCGGTCGCAGCAAGTCCATTCTGGATACTGATTTTAGCGCTATGGAATTTATGGTTTCGAAATGTTTTTTTTTGCGGTGTAAATTATCCAGTGAAAAATTATAAACCTATCGAGAACTAACCGAACGCCGCGTTTATTTAAAGGACGAGAAAGTAAATCAAGTAAATTAGGAACAACAACAAAAAAAAAATCAGCATAATTTATGCTCGTGTTTACCGACCGTTTTTCAATTCTCTTGTCGGACGGGAAGAGGGGGGGTGAGGGGGGAATCCCGGGGGTAAAATAATTCAGGATATCGACTGATTTATTGCCATCAGAATACAATTACGCGGCGGAAGGATTTTATAATTGGATAGCTCCTTCTTGAGTGAAATATACTGGGCGGTCTCCTATCCGCCATTTAATTTAGGAAGCGGACGCGAGCGTTAGAGTCCCCTGGCCTTCTTCACTTATGATCAAATTAAAGCCGTAATTTAGAACAGTCGCGAATAAGTGTGCGTGTCTGTGTCCCTCTGTGTGTTTATTGTTGGCGCGTTTAATCTCGATTCCCAGTTCTGAAACAGTCTTAATCAAATTTAACCGGCGAGCATTTATCCGAGTAATTGTACCCACAGTCGGCGCCGGGTTGTGGCCGATATAATGTGCGGTTAAAAAAAAAAATTTTTGGTCCTAACGTCTAATATAGGAGGGACTAAAGAGGAGGCATTATAGTGTGATGGTATGTTATTATAACATTCCAACAAATTCCATTATACCTTGTCCTTGATTTTGTTGTCTGCTGGTGCATTTCCAACCTTGAATACTGCGTTATACCGGGACCAATCTTTAATTAAGTATAAAATAAATCTTGTAAAGTAAGCCCCTATTATCTTAGTAGTAATCGAAGACAATGCCTAAAGTACTATACTTTTGTTACCTGCCAAGAAAAAGTTCACAATATCAGCCAGCATGATTGAATTTCCTTCAATAGACACAATGCTTGGTTTAATATACTCGCAATAATATGTTTCGTTTGTTTAGTGTTTTTTGGTCTTGATATTAATACTGCTTATAATTTATGTTCGCAGTGTCAACATTATAGTGATAATGACCTACTCTAACCGGATTTCACTTGCTGTAAAAGGGCATTCTGAAAGTTTAACGACGCCCAATGCCGAAGGCCTACTATAAAATAGAATAGCGTTTCAGGTCCACGCGTTCGTTTGCATTTGACGCACGTGTAAACGAATCGTTTACCGTTAATCTTTTTTATTGCCGGCCCGGAGTGAGGACAATGCCGGTTCATTTCTCGAGTGCATCGTAAAATGTTTATTGAACCGGGTGCGGGTGGATGGGCCTAGTTCAGCTGTTGGGACTGTGGTAATTCAACTTGTCGCTTAACAGAAAATTTATCCACTACTCTTTACTAGAGTTTAATGCGCGTCTAATTTAAGTTTTCTGAAAGTCCGATGAAAATAATAATAACTATTTTTGAGTAGAAATTCAATTCAGTTTATACAATTCCCACATAACTTTTTGAAAGTCAATTTCAGTTATTTTATCGGGGTTTTTCAAGTGTTTCGAATATGCCTTCCATTCGCTTATTGGATTTAAAGCCAATATATTCGGGTACTTCTAGTGACGATATCGAGTTTTGTTCCAGACAAAATAGGTTAGTGGGGAAAATAGCGTGGGAAAACATCTGATCCTCGTTCATAGGAAAAGTCTGTAGTCTAACAATTAAAAATTAATTATTCTTTGTAATAGACATAATACTGGCAATATCGTATCACAGTACTTCGGATATTGTCTAGCCCATAGCGGTGAGGGGCAGACATTTTGCCGGTTGGGGCTTAAGGATGGGACTCCGGATTAATCGAATTCCTGGGGAGTCGATGCTGGAAATTAAGGGATAAATTCCGGCTAATAATTTTGATATTGCCTGAGAGAGGGAGAGAGAGAGAGAGCGAGAGACGGGCGTTTTGTGACGTTTGAATGGTACGGACTGTTGTTGAATGGAACCACCCCGCCGGAGGTTCCTGCGAAACCCACGTACAGGTCAGGATAAGCTTACCCGGTGGATCGACTAAAATAAAATACGGATCCGGAAAACTACATCAGGAAGACTCTACTAACGAAATATGTTACTGATTTGGTACCCTATTGACCCGAATAGGCTCTCCACAGAGCAAAACAGCATTAGCAACCGACAGAGTCCGTGCTTAAAACATCGGCGCTATTTTTTATTCTGCGTTAAATATTTTGGAATATTGCCACGAAGTAATGGAAGTAGCCTTCCAAGTGCCTTGATTGGACTGAGGCATGCAACTACTTGTGTAAAATGATGCGGAAAGATTAGTTCCTTACGGGTCGATTCGGTAATAATTCCAGTGATAGGGCGTATGAGGGTTGGGGGGGGGGGGCGGCGGCATCGGTTCGAGAAATTACAAGACCGAATTTCCGGAGTTTATTCGGCGTGGGGTGACGGATGAATGATCGGGGCGGACGTTGAATGGGGCCGACCGCCGGCGAGGCGGAGGTTTAGGCCGTGCCGGTGCCCGAGTAATTAGCAGTGGGCGGCGGGTCCTCGCGTAAAGTAATTATGAGTGGGGGGATGGTGGGGCGGGAGGGGCGGTCGCGGGTGGGAGGGGTAGTAGGGGAGGTGTCAAGAGAGCGGAGGGGTGCGAAGAACAGACAGGAGGGAGGGATGGAGGGAGGGAGGGGTAGGGAGGGATGGAGGGAGCGGGAATCGATAGTGGCCCTCGGTAACAGGTGTCGGGGAGGACGGGTCGATATATAGAGAGGGGTAGGGCGGGAGGGGAGGGATAGGGCGCCTGCGCCACCCTCCGGGCGTAGCGACGCCGCCGGCACAGGGAGTGGTGTGCCCGACGCGACAAGTGGTTCTCCGGCGGCTCCTCATCAACAAGTTATGTACGACCGCTGACGCATCTCTACTACACTACTCTTCTCTTATTCTTCTCTTATTCTACTCGTTCGCTTCCTTCTCCTTCCGCTCTGCCCGCCTCTCGCTGTCTCTCTCCGTCAAGTGAGTTCGAAAGTCGAGTCGTCGCGCCGCGGGTGTATCGCTACTTCGAGCCGGCTTCCGTTTCTCTGTCGCTCTGTCCGCAAGTGCGCCCCTCTATCTATCGCGCCCCTATCTCATTCTCTCTCTTTTCCCCTTCGTATTTATCTCACTCACTCTCCGTCTCTCTCTCTCTCTCTCTCCCTTCGCCGCGGACCCGTCTCCAGCGAGACGACAGACAAACAGTGTGCCTCTTGAAATTCATCGAACGGCGAGCGCTCGACGGCGCGCCCCGACAACACAACGAAATTTAACGGAGTAACGATAGAATTATATTACTATACGATTTATAATAGGACTCGACCCTGTGATCCGAACGGACCAAACGACAGTGCGACCAATTCGTGTTTTTTTTTTGTGAGTGTTAACCGACTACTAATATAACTTAGAATAGACTAGGCGGCGCGCGGAAATCGGGAAGCCCGAACGAGAGAGCGTAAGAGTGAGAGAGTGAGAGAGAGAGAGAGGGAGAGCGAGGGAGCCGTGTGCTCCGGTCGATATTTCAGCGAATGAAGGGTGAATAATTGAAGGGAGCCGAGCGAGGGGTGCCGGCGGCCCGCTAACTCCGCCAAAACACCTGTTGGCATTAGGGTAGGGGCCGGACCGCGTCCGGAACGATACGCAGACCGCGTCCCGGTTAGGCCGACCGTACGACAGAGTAGCCACCGACGGCGGTGCCACCGGCCATGGAGCCCTCAGAGTAGGCCCCGCACAGGCCCACGAGACACAGGCGGAACGCGCCATCGCCCGATACCGGCCGGACGGAGGAGAAATATCGAATAACGAGTACATACGGCGGCAAGATGCCGCGCTGTTACATGGTGAAGAAGGCGTGCAACAAGTACCAGAGCCAGAGGGAGCAGAGCCCCGGCGAGGGGTCCACCTCGGGGGGACAGTCACAGTCGCAGCCGCAGCCACAGTCACAGTCACAGTCACAGGCACAGTCCTCCATGTGCCCCCCGAGGGCCGTCCACCACGCCACCAGACACCGTCACAACAACGACGAGGACGACTATCACACCTACCAGCCTCCGCAGACAGCACACGACTCAGGTACCCAGCCCCCATACATTAGTACTACATCTAACATCGATCCGCTCCTCAGACACTCACCCCTAGCCGATATTTCTTCCTGCCAAATCGTATACTTACAATATGCGTAGCAATTCAGAGGCGTATACATACAGTACCGAGAACTGTCGATATTCTCTACTACATATATATTGTCACACTACCGTTGTTTGAGCCTTATTTCCATGATCTAGAGCCGTACGTGACGCGCTTTTTCTAATTGGCCGCGTCGACATAATCTTATCACTAAACAAAATGGTGCATTCGTATTGAAATTCTTACTCTTTCAGTTTGTTTCCAATGAAAATCAAGGTCAATAACGCAAAGTGTCGCACATGAAACGACATTATTAAGAAAAAATACGGAGCGACACTATATTGACCTTCATTCTAGTATACAGCAATGGCCGTGTCTGTAAATCGGCCGTAAGCGCGTGATAGTACGACCGGGGTGGACTTATTGCACCTCGTACGCGGTACTACCGCAGCGCTCACTGCATTGGATAACTCAAATTAGAGTGCCCGACACGTTACGGCAGTTTAAAATTATTATTTCCCAACAGAGCTGTTAAGCGAACAGTTAAATACGCAGTATTTGAGAACATCGCCATTTTATACCTAGAATTACTACCATCAACCACCACTGCCCTGAATTTATTATTTATATATGTATGAAGTGAAAATTTAAATTGAAAATTGACATTAAGCACTCCACGAAACGTTAGCCAGCCCTGCAAAATAGGAGCATTAAATTCTGTTATATTGTTTCATTTTCCGTTATTTAAGTACTCGAATTTAATTATATTATTGTCACATTAATACGACGGTTACTGACAAATATAAATCAGACTTCGACCTCAATTTAATTCAGTAAATATGTTCCTTCTGTGTACAGGTCAAGAGGATTTATTCCCATATTATCCTATTTTCATTTTATTGTATTTAGGTTAGGAGGTCGTCGTCATAATTTCCCGATTACTCTTGAATAATTTGAAATATTTTAAAACGTGCCTTATTGTCGGATGTTGAGAACGTGATGCTTTCTAACTGCTAACGAAACTCCAAGAAACGATCCGATTATGTCGCCCATTCTCAATTCGGACAGGACCTGCGTTAAGTTAACATTAAAATTGACTCTGTGACTTTTTTACAGACACTAAATATTGCCGCATATTTAGCATGTTCAAAGAGTGGAAGACCGCTCTTTTCATCGCTATCCCACAACTTAATATTTTAAACCCTATTTCAGGATACAGAAATGTGGTAATATCTTTTGTCCCGGCAATTGGGGAGGAAATGGTAGGCGGGAAATTTTTGTTTTAAAGCCAATTTCGATACTTCGTGCTTAATCTCCTTTCGAACTTCGGTGCTTGTGCGCCTCTGTGTGGTTTTCCCGAGGTTTTTCGCCGTCGAACGGTGGCGCTTCTTCGTGTGCCCCGAGCGGGGGTGGCTTCGTTGCCCGGTTGGCTTTTTGCCCGACCCCGGACCCCGGACCCCGGGCAAGTCACCCCTCCGGGCCCCGAAAACATGGCGCTCGCCCTTTATAAATATAACCGCTGTTGGCTTCAGTATTCATAAATAAAAGGAGTGGACCGAGTGAGAGGACCGGGCTACTGGTGATGAAAAAACCCCACTTAACTGAGAATAGGGTCCTAAATATAAATCCAGTAATTGATTCTTACGAAAATTTTCAAAGTGAAAATGTACCATTTAGCTCATTTTAATATTTAATATATAACCTAGTTAAAAAAGGAGTTCAACATTTCGACATAGTAAAGCCCGAATCGTAATGGATCAGGCGTTTACTAATACATTTATATAAGCTCAATAGATTATATACACCGATAGTATATTAGTGAGTGATTAGTAGTCTGCGGGCGAAACAATTTAATACAATAATTTATTTTATTTAATAACTGAATTTCACCAGCGCCGGATGACGTCCTAAACTCGAATATAATAATTCCTTAATACATCTGCTCGTAACTAACCTTTGAGCGCTCTAAACATTTACAGGAGTGGAGAAAAAAAAAACCACCCCTTGGTCCTGAAAGGAAAGAGGTACGGATCTGGGGTGCGAATAAAAACATTCCTGCATCAAACGAATGGACGACAATCCACGGCGTCGAGAATCTCTCCAAAAAAAATACCTTCTTAAACTAATAATATCAGTATTTTAAATACATTTTTCGACGCATACATTTCTCGATAATAAATATAGAAAAATAAAAAAAAATTCTCATACGCGGGGTGATAATTTTTAACCTTTTTTTGGAATATTAATACACTATGTTATATCCTAAGGATTATAACAAGATACTTAATGCAGTATCCAACACCGCCTAAGGAGTTCGTGTTGTATATAAAGAGTAATCGAAAAGCAACATTACAGTTAATAATATTCTATAATTGTTCTATGGTTTTGTAATTCAATTTGAAAAAAGAATTTACAATTTTTATCCATTCATATATTAAAAATTACCGGCGATAATGATTTTGTGGAAAATATACCCTGTTTTCAGCTAACGCGGGCATATATCTAAGAAATTGTACGTATCTTCATTTGCGTTTAAATTACAAATCGTTGCCTTTCCAGCGATTAATGTTCAGATTTTATTGTCCGCTTCTAATTAATATCATCCTTCAACCCGTTTCACATTTCTCAAAACGCGTTCCGTTATTGCAATATAAATATATTAAAAAATTTCATGTACCGACAGTGTAACGATTTTGGTACAATATGAAGTCCGGTGGGTTACTTTGAAAAATCGATTGAATTTCTTTAGTGTTAGTTACTATTTTTCTTGGATACTTTCGGACATTTTGGCCAATTTCCGATTTCATTTCGCGGACAATAGTCACATCCCGAATTCTGGCTCCGAGCGAATTCCGGTTTATCCGATGTTTCCGGATGGAGAGAGAGAGAGAGGGGGGGAGGGGAGGGAGGGAGGGGAGGGAGGGAGGGAGGGAGGTATTGAGAATGTATATTTATTGTGGGGCGGGATTGTGTGCTCGGGGGAAGTGAGGTTTAACTGCGTGCCCGTGAATGTTGCCACCTCATTTACAGGGGGCCTCCTCCGACAGCCGGGGGGCGCGGAGGAGGCCATGCGTCATTTCCAGCCTCGCATAATTCACATTCAACCTCCTCAAGGATCAATGTACAACCTCCACCTTCAGTTGCAGTAATTCTCAAAAATAACGATACAAATTTCGAGTGATTTTTGAACAAAGGACATTTTTTTAAATTGGATTTTGCTAGAAACTAAAAGAAAGTCGGACATAAGTAAAATCCTTCAGTTAATATTGAAATACGTAACGAGTTGGATAGTTTGAATTGACCGAGATTTCGTTTGACCGCCGTGAATTATTATTCACCAAGTGAAACAACGTTACGTAATAAATACAGTACCGAGGCCGAAATATGCCCAGCGCCTGTTGAGGTGGTCGTCGCCGGTGAATTTCACTAATAAAGTGGGCGGCCCGCCCTTAATTAAGTTTTCGTCCGAAGAAAAGGGCCCCCCGACGGGGAACGACGGAGGGAAGGCGGAAAAACAAGCGGGTATATATATATATATATTCGGGGGGATAGTAATGGCGCCGGTCACGGAATATACTACTGAGAACCGGGAACGGGAGCCACTTGGGAAACGTGAGACCCGGGGCCGATAAGAAAAGTCGGTGGAAAAAGAAATCCTTCTTTGAAATTCCAACTTTCTTTAGTGCTCCTCGCTGTCTGAATTTGCACCTTTGTCTTACTAATATTTGAATTTTCATTTCAAATGGCTGTATGGAATATTTTTCCGTCGAATTATGGATTATCGATCCGTACAATATTATCCAGATTATAAATCTGTCGCATTAACTTATCACACAGGATATTATACAAATTTTGATCCTTTAAAGGAATTTGTGATTCGCAACGATTCCGAAATTTGCTCCTAATGCGATATTAAGACGGAAAGTATTTTTAGATCTCTCTAGAGTTAAGGGTCGCGTTTCGCTTTCGGTTGTACCGAATTTTTTTTTTACCACAGCGTTGCAACACGAAACCTCGAATCGATAAGAGACTCTTCGGTGGAAAATGTTCAAATTCTAAACCCCCCCCCCCAAAAAATATATGGGCGGTCTGAGGTGTTGGTTAGGGGAGGGCCGCATTGCTGAACTCTGAGTCAACCGAAGGGAGCCGCCCCTAATTGCGACATTGCTCGAACAATAGATGCCATCTAGAAGGGGAGTGGCCCCTCCCTGTTTTCCCTTGCCAGATTCCTTATTCAAAAATAATATATTTAGTTAATAACATTCAGAAAGTGATACAAAGCAACAAAATGAAGAAACGTGAACATGCGATTATCGTCTTTTTCGGGTATTATACTATTTATAAGATTTTATTTTCGAATAATTCTCGACAAGACCATAAAGAATCCACATATCTAAACCCGAAGATATTTCGTGCCCTAATAATCCTGTCGAACAGAAATAATTAACTAAAAGTAGGATATTGATAACATATATATTATGACTATATGTATATATATATATCAATCGTTTGTATTCCAAGAAAACGAACAATCTTTCTTGGCCAACGGGCGGCCTCAGATTGGAGTCTTTCCAATAAAAGCTATCTTCCCAATAAATTTCTCTCGCGGGGCCTTTAAGTTTCCTTTTTACTACTTTTTTCCGCCTTTCCCCTTTTTTTTCTGTCTTCACCCTTGGTCCTCTTCCTCCATTTTAACTGGGGGCAATTAAATGCTAATTTATGATAAGTCGGGGAGCCGGTTCGAACTGTCAAAGAAAATATATTCATTAGGTCGCCCCGCCCATCCCTGCCCCTATTTTCAATTTCCGTTTCTCTTAATTCCCGGCTTCCTCTCACTTCAACAAAGAGAAAGGCGGACTGAAGGAGAAACAGAGAGAGAGAGAGAGAGAGTGAGAAAGACAGAGTGAAAGGGTATGATGATGTTTGGTGGGGGCGGAAAACAACAGCCGCCCAATCAAATTCCCACCGTGATTTAAGTCCAATCCGGTTTTAAGTATGTTTCGAGATGATAATTTCGAATTTTTTTTCTCTCGAACTTGATCAAAGACGCAATATTTATTATCTCTCATGATTTTCTCAATCTCATGAAAATAGAATTGAAAATACCAAGTAAATCATGAGCATTTACGAGGAAATTGTGTACTGATATAAGCGGTTGTTTCATTTATGTAATAAATATTTTAGTAAAGACCTGGAAATTTATGAATACGGACGGATTTACTGCGCTCAGAAAAATAATCAGAACTTCTTGCCGGGGTAAAAATATAAAAAGGGCGCAATAAAAGATTAACTTCAGGACCGAATAAAAGATATAATAATAGTCGAAGAATTGGGAAATTACCATAAACAATTTTGTCGTATTTAAGTGTTACAATTTAAAATAATTCGGCCCCGAACTGATCCGATATTTAAATAAGCCCGGCGATTTGGCCGGACAAATCGTGTCCTTTCGTGCTCGTTCATTTTGTAATGCAATAAAATTCGTGCATATAAATGGAAGTTTTTTCCTTTTTGGTCACGGCCATCTGATATCGTTCGGAGAAAATGCCGGGTTTCCATTAATTTAATTGCTTATTACGGAACAAATATTGTTTATATTAAACAAGAGTGTATATCGCTGTTTCGGATTTTATTCTAAATTCTCACGTACATATATATATATATATATATATATATATATATATATATATATATATATCTGTCCCCTTATCTACCGGGCCGGTCAGATTTGAATTGTCGATTAATTGGGCTCTAATATTTTTCCTCTTATCCGGTATCAGAAATGGACAACATTGAAAACGACCTCGTTACAACTCGAAATGTACGATGAACCGATTAGATTGATTACTCGCCCTTCCATTAAGAACCCCGGAATAATTGAGTAATCTTTAGCATCGCTACGAAAATCGGGTATATAAGGGATGAATGGTGCATTGATTGATTGGCTGAAAAATGTAATTCCTTTTTATACTGCCAAAGGACAATTCCCCTTTAAAATAAGTAATAAAATTATTTTTATTACAAGAATAATGTAATATAATGCTCATTATACAGGAACTGTAACCGCTCTGTTCAAGCATATCAAGCAGTACGAATGAACGTTCTGCGTCTCCGCCCAGTGAATTGAGACGGCCGAGTATACTTAGTCGAGTGAACGGAGAACATTGAATTGTGAACATCGATTATTCAACGACAACAACGCCTTCTCGGAGTTATAAGATTTTCCCGTCCAAAGCCTGTTGGGTTTGCTAACGAGCGTAACTGTCGGACGTTGGCCGCGTATTTCGGCATCGTCCTTTCCGTCCGATTCCGATGACTGAGACGTTTCCGTTATTAAATTCCGGGCGAGAGGGCAAAGAGTTGCCGCTTCGTTAGGCCGTAGACGGCGGTTGAGGGCCGCAGGAGCCTGCCCCTGCCCACAAAGTTATTTATACACCGCCACTGTCATTTTCGTCGAGTTCTGCGCTCGAATCGGGCAATCTGTCAATCGGAAAGTGGAAAGCGTGACAGTCATCCCGACTGTCGTTTCATATTGTGGGATAAAATGGGACGCTTCGCGATAATACTTCAATTTGTCTTTTGATCTTGAAAAAGCATTCATGTTGGGGGCGAATGAGAAAGGGAGGAATGTACTAACTAAAGAAGATTCTTACTGAGGGATTCCTCTCCATTTGGTGTTTCCGAAGGTTTCATTAATATATTGGCGTATAAAAATATGCGTCTGTATTTTTTGTAGCATTAAAGTTGGCAACTTCTTAAAGACCACCTTCTGAGGAGTCCCCCCTATCATAGGTCCTGAGGTTTGTACTGTTAATGGATTAGTACTTGTGACGCGTGTTGTTTAGTGTTATACGTTGGGGTGTAATTGTTCCGCACGCGGGGTGGAGTTAATGTGGTTGGGTGCCTTAGGGTTGCCCCTAATGAGCAGGGTATACGCCGGGTATATATGACTAAATTCGCGCCCCTCTAAAACGATAAGGGAAATGCGAGTAATAAATATAACTGTATCGACTGACAAATAATATATTAAACTTTAAGTTTGGATTTCAGTAAATATATTTGACGAACACTTGGAAGAATTTCGTGTCGCAGTCTTTTCTGCGATTAAATACGTTTTATTTTAAATTTTCGATCGAAGGAATCTGCAGCATCGAAAATCAAAACCTTTCCCCATAATTTGTAGGTTGGGGTTGAATTTTCAATTCGGAGAAATCTTCGGGGTTTTGGTCGGTAGGGAAAAGTTGCTACGGTCCAATATCAAGTGGGGGGGGGGGCCTCCGATTTTCCCCCAGCGAACGTTTGAGGGACAGAGAGACGGAAACATTAATTAAAGTGCCTCAATTTACATTATAAAGCGATTTTCGGATCCACCTGGCTGGTTGGCTCGAGTGTAGGACAAACAATGCGACGTCGTTGGGATGATGGGGGTGGGAAAGGGGCGCCGGGACGCTTGGGAAAAGGGGAGGGGATTCAAATTCCCCCTTAAATGGCGTCGAGCGGCGCTCTAATTTATTTACGAGGAGCTCATTGTTAACTGTTCTCCGGTTCTGCGTCTCTACCTCGGCCTCCGGTTCGACAGACCGGAATTACGAACGGAAATGTATTTCGCTCCGGTCTATCCACTGCTGCGGGGGCAATTTGTATTTTTTAATTTCATAAAAGAAATGAGAACTACTAGTATAGAATGGCAATAGAACTGTCATGGACTGCCAAAGTGTATTAAAAAACCGAGAGAATATTCAACGGTAAACTGGCTGAGCGGAAATATCATCGCGCTAAATCTAACTACTCATGCGAAGGGCGAATTATTAATTTTATTACAAGATTATCAACCCGCCCATTTCTATACAAGTTGTATCGTATTAAATAATAATCCTTCGCTCATTCAATATAGATCTAGCTTAAAATCGATTCTGAAAGAAATCTCCGTATTAAATCCGACACAATTTTATGCCCGTTTTTTAACTTCTTCTGAAGAAATTCCATAAAGTTAACGGAGGTGCAATTAATAAAATCGCTACGACCCTCTTTATTACTTTTAAACGCCGCCCAATAAAAATTATGGGGGAATTACAACGTTGGATGAACATCGATTGTTTTATGCGCTCTCGATATTTTACCCGATTCTTAGGTCTTTTATCGATATCACTTCTGCAATATCGTATCCCCCTCACGTATGTTCGCCTCCTTACGCAATTAATGGATGGAAACGGAAGATCGTACGACTGAAAATGTTTCACGATCGATGGTTACTGGTTATTGCCCAATTTTCAGACAGAACGACGTTTCCCGACCGTTTGGGCATCGCTCGGGGACGGACGCGTGTAGAAAACTTCTAATCCGATTTCTATTTATGATTTTAATTGAAACCGTAACTTCCGCCAAGTTGGTCTGGTGGCGGCCGTCTAATTGTATTGTTAGGCTCCATTTCTAATTCCGCTCGGGCGGTTATTATGCGCGTTGGTAAAGTTTAGATTGGCCCGCTTGGTGGTTATTCCGGGGGCGGCGGAGGCGGCGGCGGAGGCGGCACGGGGCCCAGTGTTGTTTCCCATTAGTTGGAGCATCAAACTCGTGCCCGGCATCAACGATGATCTCACCGATGCCGAAACGCCTACAGCATAATTATATCAGATAGGCCGGCGGGCAAGTACCCAACGGAATTGGTACTGCGGACAAATTAACAAGGTCTATACGAGGTTAGATAAGGCTAAATGTCTAATTTTATACTAGTTTCATTTGTTCAAACTGCATTGCCTGGATTGTATGTTTTCCCATTTCATCTCGACTCAGGGATCTCGAATTGTATTCAAAAGTTATAAAGTCCGTAATTGGCCTTGTCCTAATGTTTTTTTTACGGTCACAGTGTTTGGTCAGCATAAAGTGGTTGGACATGTCGAGACAATAAAAGTATAGACGGGATCTCTAGATTTTATTTAATCAATAAAGTTGCTTCTATAGTCACACCCTTAACACGCTTCCCTTTCGACAATTGGGCAACCGCTCGATGTTTAACCAAAATAGGCAGTTGCCAATTTCCTGAGTCGCGGCTGTATTCAGACTGACTAAACCTCCCCCCCCATCCCCTACCCCACCCCCGCCCCCCTTTTATTGACGACGGGAGATTTCCTGAGGTACCGGCAAGGAGGCTTCATTAATAGGGAAGTAGGCCGAACGGGAAAGAGGAGGAGGAGGAGGAGGAACAAGGCCCTGGGCTTCTTGCTAATTAACGATTCCCAATTGATTCTCCAAGTGCGCGCCCGCCAACGAAACCGCTACCGACCTAGATCTTAGCAGCAATAAGCGACATTTCTAAAGCCCCGCCCTCAACACGCCTCAACTGAAGTTGCACACTGAAACAATATCCAGAAGTGGTAGATTGAAGTCAGTGGCTACGTCTTCGATGTTCAGGAAAACATCATTTTTATTCTTAATATATGCTCGCCATCTTCAGTAGCACTTTCTGTCGGTAGGGCGGTGAGTCACTCGCACATATTGGCTGCTTGTGTTGCATCCTGTCGTCACTTTTACTTCACATTTAAGGCTTCTAATACTAGGCCCGCATCTCTTCCATTATCAATAAGAAATACGGCTCGTCTAATACTAACCCGCAGGACTTGATTATGGATTATAAGAAGGAGTAATACCTACCCTGTGTATGTTGACAGAAGATCAGTTAGCACCCCGACAACAGTAGTTTTTGATAAAGTTGTACCGATTTCAGTTCGCAGAACACATAAACCGTAATTACTGGTCGTAGGCGGCCAAAAGATAAATACACTCCATAAATAAGAGGGTTTTAAGGGATCAAAAAAAAAACCTATTTACCTTTTCTTTATCCTCGCATATTTCACGGCCGGTCGCATGTTGAAACGAAATTAACGGGGCCGAGTCAAAGTTAATCTTGGACCGCAATTACGATTATATCTATTGCCCTAAAGTCATTGGCCGTTTGCAGATCCGTCCGCTTTATTCAACGGAGCCGTAACGATCGGTTGCGATTGTTCGGACATGAAACGAAATTCGCGGTCGTAATTTTCTTAGGCCCGTACGCCTATTCTTTTAACCGGGCGAACGACGATAAGAAGTTGTCCCGTATTCTGATTTTGCGATAAAAATGTTAGGCCTTAGGCCCCCTTGACTGTGTACTATATTTGGCCGTTAAGTAAGCTCAAATGCGCGAGTGCCTAATGGACATGTGTGTGGAACAAAATTATAATAATCTTTAAACATTAATCTTTAAACGTTTGCTTAACGGTTAAAGGTTGAGGGAAAGAAAAATGAACCGTAAAGGTGAATGATATAGCTCGGAAGAAAAATCTCGGCCGTTCTTACCTTAGCAGGGCCGGTTTTTAGTAAAAAACAAAACAGGTAGGCGGGAAATGTCTACCTGAATATTTGAATAATCTTATGTCTCCCCTCGCAGCCGCGCAGGTGATATGATTACGCGGTTATGAATTATTCCCAGCCCCGCTGGTCTCCCTCCCGCCGCCTCCCTACATTCTTCTTATTCGCCCGCCTCCTCTTGTTCATCATCTTCTAAACACCATTAATACGTAATCGGCGAGCCGCCCCGCCCCCTACCCGCCGCCACACCTGGATTATCCATGCAAATTTGTACGGGGTCGCCCGCTGTAATGTCGTATATCCTTTTGCGGTACGGCCGGTAAGTCGGGTTTACTCTTTATACCTTAGGCTCCCTTTTTTTTTGCGCCAGTAACTTCTAGTAGCCGGGTTGATAAGAACGTTTATTCGAGGGGGCGAGAGTGGTTAGGCAAAATATGGTCGGGAGGAACCTTTTTTTTTTATCAAAATATTATCCGTGCGTTGCTGTCGTAGCCTTCTTCCTCTAGTAAGTGGAATTGATGTAATTAAACGACCGACAATATGGCGTTTTCAATTATAATATTAGGGGTTCGGGTGGGACGCATCATTTTATTTTATGTTAATTTTTTGTATACATTTAAGCTCCCGACGTATGGCGCCAGCCAAAATAAAGTAATCTACCTATATATTTATAACGATTACAGGTCCTCAAACTATGACGTCTCGTTTGACATCTGGAGGCAGACAAAATTATTTATTGTAATTAATCACCTTACTTTCTAATTAGTTGCCAATTGTCGAAAATAACAATTAGGGGCGGAAAATTTTCCAAGTGAAAGTGCCATTATTTCAGTGTTAACAATAGATAACAAAGACAGTCCGGAGGTCGGAAGAGATTTTAATTGTTTAGAATCAGGGCGACAAAAACCTTCATTAGAGAATACTTCCATCGGGATAATTATCCTCTCGAAATTGTCAATTAATTACCGGTCGATAACTGACCGGTATTCTTTCATTTCTAGCGCAATTCGAATATAACTTTCGGGAAAGAGGAAATATGAAAAATCAAATCGTTTCGACATTGGCTAAATAACTTCTTTGAACGATAAATAGTTATTTAACCCGGTCAAGTATGAATATTACTGGGAGTAATAAAACATTTTTTCATACGGAATTTGGTATTATAGTTTGGCCATCCAGTATTGGGAAATTGGTGGGTGGCCGATAGTTATAAACTAATGTGGAGAATCGATATACAATTATTAGGAGGCCCACCAGGATGGTAGCATTATATTGCCAATAGTTAGCAAACTATCGGCTATATTAAACGAAATTGTAAATTTTTATGTTCGTTACAGTAGCGTTCCGTGACGTAGTTTTAATTTAAGTCGCAGTATATCCCTCAGAATATGCAGGGTATAAATAATAGGGTATAGATAATTTAGTTTTTTGTATAATTTTCGCTGATCGATCCCATATTCCATCCACAAGTGTACCAAAGTGAGTTACATTTGCCCAATGAACGGCTGGTTGAAAATCGAAAATTTAGGTTTTTTGTATCATTTTCGCTGATCCATCCACAAGTGTACCAAAGTGAGTTACACTTGCCCAATGAACGACGGTATATTCTCTGATATTGGGGTACTGTATTTACAGTGAAAAAACGTTTCATCGATCACTGAGAAACGGGGATTGCCATTCGCTTTAATTAACCGAATCTATAATCAGTAGGAGCCGTCGAACGAATAACTCCGACTAGCTAATCGATTTTCAGGAGAGCGCTGCTTGGTCGAGGGGATTTGGAAAAGAGGTGGTGATAGGGGGTGAACACAAAGTCCCGGTGAAATGGGCATTGTCAACTTGAAAAGCAATCAAAGTCCCGTACGTGTGTGTGTGTGTGTGTTGGTTGGTCCGAGCAGGCTAGAGCCGAAAACAAGCGTTGTTTATCTGTCCCGCCAATGTTGCCGGCAAACTTTGTTCGACTCGGGCTTATTATTTAATGAAAATGAAACCGGCGTTCGCCCGCCGGGCACGTGTACGCTGTTTCGAAGCGCGAGGCGCGTTTCGTCAATCCGATTTCAACTGGACGTTTTTAAACCCGAAGAAATTCTCCAGCAATTTGACGTCTCACCGTCGTCGTTTCTAGGTCATTAGTCGATGAAGTACTGATCTGTAAGTTACTTTACTACTATCGCGCACATTGCGTTATGTTATGGTGAATCTACAAATCGAATTAGCCCCCCATAAAAAATTATCCTTGGGGAATCTGCGGGCATGAGTCAGCACAATTACTACGGTTTCAGTAGTAATCCCCCAACGTACTATTCTTCGTTTTATTAAACTCTTCCTTCACTCTGTTACTGAGGACATTTTATTTATTTTTAAATTTTAAGAAAAATTGCGAAACTTACTGTCCTCCTTATGCCTACAAGGCGACATCTTTCAAAAAAATTCAAAAAATTACGCGTTGAGTCTATTCGTGTCATTGATGTCGCATGATCGATTTTCAAGTCGGGATTTGAGTTGTTGTTATTGGGCCGAGGTGGTGCGGTGCCGGGGGCCGTGGTCTGCGGGGCTCATTCTTATGCCGCCCTCGGGGGATGCGTAATTGCTTTCTGGCCCCGTTAATAATTCAATGTTGGCTGGCGGCGCTAGGGCCAACACTGACGCGTCTCCGCCAATGAATAATTCCTGCCATCCGGGCTTTGGCTGGGCCGGCGGGGGGGGGGCTTGGGGAGCTTTAAAATTCCTCAAAATTCGTCGACCGACAACGCAGCGTACCCCCGGAAATTCCTGTATAGGAATCCGGACGGGTCCTTGGGCCGTTTGTGAGCAGATAACTCATCTTGTCAACGCCGAGAGAGGGGCTCTCGCTTACTTTGTACTTATTTAACATTCAAATTGATTTCGAATGCGACAGAAGTTGCAACAATCGGAAGCCGGCGTGCTTAAGTTCCCCTAACTACGCTTCAATTTCTCTTCTAATTTGTGCCGCGTTCGTCACCGAATGCGTTTTATTTTCTCGCTTACAGATGCCCTTCGTAAATAATTCTTATTCTTTTTCCTATATTCTCAACTAAGCGATATTTACACTCCTCTAGTCTTCTGTCTCCAATCATTATTTGGTCAATTACCAGCAAGATCAAATCAGGGAGTGAGGAGGATATGATTCATGTTGTTCGTCAAATTTCTTTTTTGGAAAATATAAATTTGCTTTTTTTCATTTGATCTCTAAATAAATTTTATGATAAATACTGTATTATAACAAAACATTCGGCACCGTGACGTGATGATGCAATATTATGTAATATGCGTATATGTTGATATTTTGCGATACTATACTCTGGCCTAATAATATGCTCGTTTTCTATATTCTTCGAATATAATTTCGCCGGTAAATAAAATAAAATTAAATATTCAATGGTACTTTCTCCTACCGAATAAATACATACGTCGTCCACGTATTGTACTGTCAGACGGAATCGTGGTACTCTTTATAGAGAGGGTGAGCAGAGTTAATACGATTAGAGTAGAAGGGTAATGAGGTACCTGTAATACGAGGCCCCTACTGAGGGTGGGGGTGGAGAGAGAGAGAGAGAGAGAGAGAGAGAGAGAGAGAGAGAGAGAGAGAGAGAGAGAGAGAGAGAGAGAGAGAGAGAGTGAGAGGGCGGGCGGTGAAATCCAAGCAAGAGCGAGGGGTATTTAATATCTTGTCCTATGCACCTAATAAAGCTTTCCTTATAATAAACCCTGCCCTACCTCAGTTTAACCTTTAAACAGCTTCCAATCTATCACCTGTACGAACGGTATATTGAATTCGTATTCTGGTATATTGAACATCACCGGCATAATTCATTTTGTTTTACGCCAGTCAGCGTGCTAATTGTCCCATCAATACATTGTAGAGTCATATCTATCGTTTTTTTTTTATAATTTCATCAAATAATACCGATGAAAATAAAAGAATGAATTTTTGATAATTAAAAACATGAAGACGTGAAATCCATACGTAAAACTAAACGTGAAACTGAACGTAGTTCCTTCTTTGCCGGTCAATTGACCCGCCCGTAAACGTCAGGCTCGAACATCATCCATCTTTATTTTCCAATAGAAGCCGGAAACTTGGTCACGCTCGGTTTTTTTTTTTTTTTCTCCAGCAAACTGCATTACCGACAACGCTCCTGCTACTTCCGAAAACTTTGCCACCACTTCTGGATTCTTAAACAATCTATTCGTTGTTAATACTCTACTTCGGCGTCTAAACTGGCGGGACTACTAAATTTATCTGAAAATATAATTTGAAAAATATGAGAAATATGAAATAGTATGAACTAATACCGTGAAAAGATGAGAATTTAAACATCCACGACTTTCTTGCGGGAACGAAACGCAGTTAATTTAAACTAACACTTAAATAATCCCCGCGTTTCCCGCATATTATCCTTTGCGACGGCTTTATGAAATAGCCAATTACTCGAATAAAAAAAAAGCCCGTCCGCCCGAGAAGAAAGCAATATATAGACACAGGGCTCAGTTATTCTTTGTTGAGGGAGGCACCTCTCTCCCTCTCAGTACATACCTCCTGTAATATGTAATTTACCAGGCGCAATCAGCCAATAGTGAGATAAAAAATAAATGAAAATAAAATTCAATCTCTTGTACGGCCCTGTTGTGTATACACTCCTTCCTCCCGGGCTAGGAAATGATATTCCTCCCGGGTATAATTTCGCTAGAAAGGGAAAACAATATATTTCCCTTTGAAGTCAACTCTCCCTCTCTCGCTCACTCCGACCCACCCACCCCCATCACCTCATCACTTACCCGGCTCTCTCGGCGGCCTTCGAAGTCTTCAATATCAATCCGCCGGCTGAAATTTTCTTGCTTTAACGAGCTTACCCCGAAAGAGGGATGGAGGGAGAGAGAGAGAGAGATAGAGATGAAACTTGATTTGGCCCCTCTCGATATACAATTTAATTGACTGCTCCACTCCCCACTTCTGTTTACAACTCGCTCCTCCTTCCGATTTACATTTTCTTCTCTCCTCGGTCGTTTTTTTTATTATACAAAGTCGTTAATGCAGCAACCGGGAAAAGGCAAACTTTGATGTAGCGATGATGATTAATAATAATTTTCCTAAAATGGTTTTCCCTGTGGAATTATCGTGAATCTTTTAACGGTATCAATTATCTGGGTTTCACTTATTCGCTCCGATTTCTGGCCTCCGGTCGTTATGTACTATAATGGCTAAAATAAAAAATAGTTTACTACTATAATACTTTCTTTATTGCGAATAATTTATACTCTAGGCCCTCAATGCAGTCTAGGTCTCGAAAAATGCTTCTTCGGTGAATTACGCACAATGCAGAAATAATACCGTCAGATTTATTATTATCAATGCTGTGAAATGTTCAGTGTGGGGAGAACAGTGTATTACGAGAACATGAAAAACTTGGAACAAGCCGGAATAAGTTGGCAACGTGGGTGGGAAATATTACTTTATTATTCAAAAAAATTTACACCTTAGAAGAAATGCGGAAGACAAAGCTGAAACTAAGTTTCTGGGAGCATAAAACTGTACGACGCGCAGATTGAAACTAGACGGGGGGCGGCGGCGTCGTTTTAAACCTAAAACAACCCATTATTTTAACTTCGTAGTGCGCCCACGTCTCTAGGCCTTAGGGGGGAACGGTGCAAACACTCGGCAGACCTATTTTCTGCTATGTGCCGCCATATCGGCTAGAGTCCTCCCCCGGGGAGGCGTCAACTACCTCTATCTCCCGGATTATAAGGATTAGTTTCAATGGAAGGCTGGTCTCGGTTACGCCCGAATGGATTTGTTGAAATGTCCCCAATTTCCACGGGGGGCACGTTTCATCGCTGTTTTTCAGTTATGAAAATGAAACCATCAGTTTTATAAGAGGGATAAACATTCCTCCCTTTTACGCTCCTTTACCGCGGAAAGATTTTAACGGGTTCGAAACAACGCGCACAATTCCGCTCATTTCCCGAATTTGAACCTACAAAATCATAACACCTACATAACACAGTGATAACCCAACAACTTAAACTCTCTTCTGCATAGTTCCTCGAGTACTTGAAGTCCCTCTCGTATTCCTCTATTTGCTACACGGTCCCTTCTTGTTCTATTCTCGCTGTGCGTCTCAGAAATTTCATTTCGGCCGAAGTGATCCGTCCGGTCCGCCCGCCTGTCGAGCACCTTTCATTCCCACCTGAGGTAGCGGGAAGAGATATATTTTCTTGCATATACGGAATTCTGCATTCCTTTCTGACGGCTCCTAGTTTATTCGGTCGAATTTTCCAGTCTCGTCGGCATCTATCACACCCTTGCAATTAACCAATGTCGGTGGCGATCTAAACTTTTATCATTACCGCGTTAAATCTTTGTCCTATCCCGGTTGATCGGGTGACATTCCGGGATGTTGGGATCAGAAATTACAATTTAATCGGTCGTTGGGTCTTAATACGTTTAGAAATTCTGTAATAAAATTTTGTTTTAGGATCCCACCCGCTAATCACTGTTATCGACGTGAGCCCAGAAGTATTGGGCATCGAGTAGAGAGGTCGAATTGTTGGGAACGCCTTTTAATTTTAAATGGCGCGCGCGTCATTTCGCGCGCCGGCCGCAATTTGTCTCAATTTCTGTAAAAATTATTATTTATTAATCTTCCGTTTCAATTGATTTATACCGGTTATACGGCGGGGTCATTAATCATCGGGCGGGGGCGGCAGGAGCGCGTGTTGAGAATCGATTCCCTTTATGAAACACGAGGGGCGGGCACGGGCACGTCGCGGGCACACACACACACACGCACGCACACGCACACGCGCTCAATAAGGCGCCGTATTCGATTAATGGCCACCGGTTCTTGGGAGACGAGGAACAGAAGCCGATGGCGGGAAAGGCGGAGCTGAGAGAAACCACCTGACTTTCGTGTGATTGTCCATGTGAGGGGTGATATTAGAGAGATGCGGTTGTGAAATATTTCCACTAGGGTTGCTATCATCAACTAGGGGTCCGATGCGGGGGGTGTTTTCTATCCACGTCGCTTCAACACCGTAAAGTCATTTATCGAACCCGCAGGAAATTACGTTAAATTCAAACAAATCCACGGAATTTGTCGTTAGTACGTTACAAGAGTACGTTAAAGTATTAAAACATAATAGTAGCGGGGCTAGTGTCTATTTTTCATTTCACCTGGACCCGATTTTCTTTTCCTTTTGTCTTCTCCAGCGAAATAAAGTCCCGATGTCCCATTACTCTAGAAAACCGTCGGAACGAGATCCTAGGTATTCTCCCGGTGACGAGAACCTCGAGTCGGTAGGTCGTCTCGGGGGTGGACTTGGGAGGGAGGTAATAGGGCAGATTTTACTGCAAGCCTGTGGCGGGGGTGTTCGGAAGGTGGCCGTAAAAATACCGAACTACCCCGCTAGTAGGGGGTGGGGTATAACTCGGGTCCGATGGGGAATAAATCAGCGGGGGTTGCCTATTTTACGAGGCTGAGGGAGGACGCTAGGTGTTGGCCCTAAGCCGAGGGGCCGGCCACCTGCCCGCCCCCAACGCGACAACAACTTATGACGATTCGGTCCGCTTTTACCGCTTGCATTTATATGAGCTGTTTATCATAACTTTATGACGCTCCGCTTCTCCTCATTCTCCCGACCTCCGTGTATATATATATATATATATTTCGAAGGATTTTTCGAATAGGGCCGTGGCGAAATGTAATCTCTGGGGGAGCCATCTCCGCGCGCTCTATTTTTTTCTTCCCTCCTCCCAACCTTTCCCCGTTATCAACATCCTTCCCCGGCTGAATAACGTCGTCTTTTAAGAACTGCGCCAGATATCGGGACCGAATATACAAATGGAGTCTCACGGGAGCCTCGGACCGGCAAATATCTGAAAGGTTTCCCCGGGTTCCCGCTTTTTAAGACACCCTAATGGATTGAATTGGAATAATTTGATTCGGGATTCCTTAAACTCGGAATTTTTAAGACCGATCAATTACGGAGATTAGTCACGATTTTTTAACGTTACTCGCATTAGGAAATACGCTAATTAAATTGTCCAACTTTTCAATAGTTACAACCGTTCTGGAAAATAGAGCCATTTACAGTTTGCAACATTTAGTCTATTCCCCCCCAACATTTGTAGTTACAACACAATCATATCTTGGTATAAAACTCCCGACAGTTTTAGAATTCTAATCGATAACCTCATTAACTAGTATTTTCCATTAAAATTGAAGTTTTCCAATTACATCCGACATTTAATTAATTAATATACAGACCGAGTTTGGAAGGATTTGAGTTTAGTTACAAGTGTTGAATGCAAATGTTCTAGAATAAATACTACGGTCTACAGCGTACACGGCCCTGCCCAAATCCGTACGTAACAACGCTGGGCAAGTAGGGCGGTCGAAAGTTACGTAGACATTTGCATAGGTCAAACCGTAAAGATGATATCATTTGGTGTAAAGGTCAATGGAAACAGGATAGTCGGGGGCCGGGGCCGGGGCCGGGGCCGGGGCCGGGGCCGGGCTATTCTGAGCTCGGTGCCGGTTGATAAGCGCGGCCCCACTCTGAGTGCTCCTCAAACCGACCGAAATCATTCCTCCCCTTTTGACTCCGCAAACTAACATTTAAATGCAGACTCCTTATTTGAGATAATAACTTTATTCTAGCGTTATATTATTGAATTACGTGCCGTATAAGGAAAATGTGTTTAGATCGTAGATCAAACATTATCCCTTTTATGCTTATAGACCGGTTTCTCGGTATCCGTATAGTTATTAAGTATTATGACCCAATTAATGGCCTTCATACACTGACGGGAATTAGAATAATTACCGACAAAACAACGAGATTAATTAAGAAAGTCACTGTCCAGAGGAGACATTAGCTATTAGAATGACTTAATTTATTTCCCGGGCATAAATTACTGCCCGCTCCGTGTACCCGGTCTTAATGGAGGATTGTAGATTATCTAATAATTAAAACGGGCTCATTACACGCAACGGCTATAAATAAGAGCGGCCATCCCAATTCTAGGATTTTATCAACCCCGCCGGAGGGGAGGCTAAATCAAATATCCAGGACGATAATTTATGAGGCGGGGGCGGTGAGTTATTAGACGAATTGGGTTGAAGAAGAAACGGGAGGGCGGAAGTGGCGCGCCCGCCGGCGGCCGTATTCTTGTTTGCGGTAATCGGGCAAATATATGGAGCGGGCCAAAATGGGGCGGACGGGAGGATAGCGGCCCTCCAGACCAAACAAGAGTTTAATTTATTTGGTGTGTTTCGAGGCCGAGCGGGGGCTGGGGCGGGGGCGGGGGCGGGCGATCGATGGACGAGAGCGGAGACGGGAGCGGAGGCGGCGGCCGCCGGGAGTGACTGAACGAGCGGTGGGAAAGCCCGCCCTACCCGGCCGTGTTAGGCCAGAAACGGCCCTCGGCAGGGCCACCTGTCCGACCCGCCGCCCACACCCCTCGTTAGTACAACAACCCTCGCCGCCGCCCCCGCACACAAATTAATAGCCTTAGCCCGTGTACGCATTGATCGTCCGCCCAGTCGAGTCGGCCCCTCTACAGACAATACCTACCAGAGTACGGTTATTTTACGCTACGAATACTACTTTATTTTAATGTTGGCTCTAGTCCATTTTCACACCGTTATATTTGAGAAACGTGCGCGGAAATATTGCTATATTTGTAGGGCGCAAGATGGATGCTAGAATTCCTCGGTTTATATATAAAATCTAATAACTTATAAAGAAATCCGCTTCACCGCGAACGCGAGCAATTTTCATTATATTATTGACGGAATGCCGAATCTGCGCGAGAGAATTTTCCATCCTTCCCCCAGTTAACGTAGTGAATGTCACAATAAATTAAGTACACTCATATGACCTCGGCGGTATAGTCTTAGTGTAAAATATAACTGTCGGAGTACAAATACGGTGGTACTAAACAAGATGCAATGGTAAACCAGAAACGCGGGGCCAGTACGGCGCAGGGTCTATGCTAACCCGCACAACTCATGAGCATTGCGGGTTTGCCTATGTATCACGCCGTTCTTATGGTACTTTGAATAATTCAATTGGAAAATGCTTTTAATGCCATCAGTTAATTTTATACCATTGTAATTTTTTTTTGATTATTTATTTTTTATTATTTAAATAATGATATATGCCGGAGAAAATGAATTAATATAATTTGATATACCTGTTTTGTGGTCTGCGAGGGGTTGGAATACTGTAGGTTCGTGATGTTTCTGTCTCCTCTCGCGCCGGTTTGGTCTTTTGCTAGACCGGTTTCGGCTGCTCGCCATCTTCAGTAGCGCTGTGTTAGTCACTGTTAGCACTTTGGATGTACTGTTAGTGCATGTGAAAGTGACACAGTGCAGTGAGGATGCCCAAAAAACATCCAAAGTGCTAACAGTGACTAACACCGCTACTGAAGATGGCGAGCGGCCGAAACCGGTCTAGCAAAAGACCAAACCACCGAGAGGAGACAGAAACATCACGAACCTACAGAATTAATATAATAATTATTGTAATTATATATACACAAATACCCATTCAGTAATATTTTAAATGCAACAGAAACCGAAACTGGTATAGTGCAGTGGTAATGTTCTGAGCCTGTAAATACCCTAAAATTATTAGAAGAATAATCGTGAACGACGTCCAGTAAATTTGAACCGATTCCCAGAAAGGGTAGTTTCGTCTAAACAGAAACCGTAAGTAGAGGAGTGATTTAGAGTTTGGCCCTCGGTGAGACATTGCCCGCTCCCTACAGTCTGAGGGCGGAGGGAAACGGTGTTGAACCCCTCTTACAAGTAGAGTTCGAAATCCCCCTGCCTACCCCTACTTACTTATTAAACCGTGAGCCTGAATACTAGGCCTTAAGGAAATTAAATTAACTGCAGTAATTACTTCTGGCCCGAGAGAACTAAACTTAATAAATTTAGATTCCTGAATGTAATATTTGTATCGCTGTCGGATGAAAGGCATACACTGAGACTTCAAACGGAAATTAAAACCCGAACCGAAATGAATTGATGAAAACACGGTTTCGCTGATTGATAAACCGCTATTCGTAACATAAAATAACTAGAACGGAACAATATTTTTATACTAAAATTAGTGCAGTATAGTTTTTTTGCTTCATCACGATTATGATGATTAGGGCCCGGCATAATCACCAGTGATTGTTGCGGAACGTATTTTCATTGAATGGGAATTTCATCGTCGCTCTCTTCGATTGTAGATTTTTCTACTTGATAGAACTTGAATAACATTTTCTTCAGTGAGATGCAGAAGCAATAAATAACAATGGTAGGTCCCGAAACTCGGCATCGGTAAGCCCGCACGGTTCCAACTTGTAATACCCCACCCCACCCCAACGAGTGGGGGGTTTAGACCCAAGTGAGTACGAGACTGCATTGTCAAGTAACTTTGCAAGAGGGACTTGGACCCTACCGACTGGCCTAACCGGGGCCGATCTTGGAAAGTGGAGGAGAAACGGAGCAGAGAGAGAGAGAGAGAGAGAGAGAGAGAGAGAGAGAGAGAGAGAGAGAGAGAGAGAGAGAGAGAGAGAGGGGGGGGCGAGGTTGCATTATGCATTAGCCATTATTCGTAGTCTCAAGTAACAAAGTCCTCCAGGATTCGCTAAGGGCCCGTGTAATAAAATGATTGCGTTTAAGGTGGCCCCACCGGCCGAGCGAAAACTTAGGGGAACGCCAATAACCCGGGAGGATGAGGCCTTCATCTTCGGCTTTATACGCATAATCTGAAGGAAACTGAAGCCTCGTTATATACCGACTGCCAACATAAGATTTATATTACATAGTTGAAACTGTACTTAATTAAACTATAACTCTGAATTAATGAAATTGAATTAAGTATGCTGTATTCCCTACAATGAATAATATATAAATAAACTGTTAACAAATGTTCTTACACCAATCATTGAGCGTACTACACTGGTGTAGTATTACATACACCACATGATTTTAAAATGATTATATCAGATGTTATGCTATATTCACTCTAATGAATAATTCCCGATAAATGAACTGCGTTAACACTTGTTCTTACACCAAAAAGTAGGCGCGTGTGGAACAAATAGCTATTAATAGATTCTGATTAAACATTCTGTACAAAATTATAACAAACGAGTATATGTTGCATGCGTTATGTGTATTTTTCATATAAGATTTTGTCACATTTCGAACCTAAATTATTTTTAAATAAGTTCATATTAAATTAATTAATTAATTTCTTTACTATTCAAGTAGCTTTTGTTGTTATTTCGAAGTATAACTATGGAAGGAGATACTTTATTGCAGGTCTTGTAAAAATATGAAAATCAACTGTATATAAAATTGGTACAGTTTGGTGTTCTTACAGAGAATATTTGAGGTCTAGGAACGCCTTGTTCTTAAATAATGGTGCAGGGATTGTGAGACACGTGCCGGGACGCGGTTAATATTTAAATCTAATTCCTTTCCTGTCCGCGATTGATCTTAGTCCCTTTAATAATTGAACAGTGTTGGACTCCTGTCTCTCTTCAGTTTCTCGACTTTAAGCGGACTTTTCCCTAAGATACACACTCTTTGGAAATGCCCTTTATCCTGTTCCTTTTGGTGGGAACGGGATTCTGAAAGTTATCTCTGTAATTCTTACCCGGGCAAAGTCTACGGGCGGTTATTGAAGCGGATTATACATCGTACGAGGATAATAGTTTCTGTCAATACGATACATGGACATATTAGAATAAGAAGCACAAAATATTTAATAGCCAAAAATTGATGGTTTTAAATTTGTTTTAACTTTTGTCAGCACATGTTCGGCGGCCATGTGGGTCGCCCCTGTGTCAAGATCAAGGTTACTGGAACCATGGCATTCCAAAACCCGCGCCTGATAATCCAAAGAAGACGAAAATTAACAATATTACTGAAGCCACAAAATATCCCAAATCAATATATTTTTTTTTTATAAGAATGCACCATGAAGTGGTAATACGTTTCACAGAAACACACATAGGAAAAGGTAAAAGACACTGGTGTCTCTAAAGCTCGGGTGGTCATCGAGGGTTTGGAATATCACTATCTGATTGTTCTGAATGTGGGGAGAATTCAATATTTTGTTTACTAAATAAATAATATAGTACAGTCACTAGCTTAAATTTCATCTCGACATGTTGGAGTTCTGGGAAACTTCAGACAGCATTTATGCCACCGTAAAATTTCGGTCACGCACGTTAGCGCGTCAGAAGAAAAAAAAATAGGAAAAACTCAGAAGTAAAGGAGGACTGGGGGCCGGGTGTGTCGAGGGCGGACGGAAATGTATTCTTATTAAAAGTTATCGAAAAGCAAAGCATGAAACAAGTCTCGGGGTTGTTTTCTCGAAGGAGGCCGCGGGCCGACTACGGGTCTGGTGGGGTGTCGGGGGCTTGCATAAAGTTTACGCCTCCCACGGGGGGCCTATCCCCGGGGCGGCCTACGCCCCACGGGGAGGGGACGGGGCCCCGCGCTCAATATATTATACCGGGGCACACATTACTTACTCTGCCCTCCGGATATGAGGGCCTTTCCTACCATATATAATGCACCTCGATGACTCGACGAGCCCCCACCCCCTCAACCATCACCAACATCACCACCACTATTCGTATTAAGACGGTAGTTGTTTAAATAGATATATCATTAACAGGTAGTATTGTGCTGGAGACGCATAGTGCCATTTTTTTATTGTAGGTGTGTATCAGTTCATCCTCAAATGCAGTGTTGAGATTTAATTGTTAGATTTTATTCTACTGAAGATGGGCCGATGTTTTATATATTTTCCGCAATTCTAGTAAAAATAACATTGATAGGATTCGAGTTATAGTGTGACTATAGTGAGTTTCACTATTTTACTGAGGGGATGCTACCCGTCCTGTATAGGGGTTAGAGTTAGAAAGGCTCCGGCCTTTTTCAACGCCCCGTTTTGAATCAGCGTAAAAACAACGTTGTGACATTCATTTCGCTTCTTCCCGTCGCCTCCTATTACTGCCGGCAGCAGCACACCTGTCTGTTCGCAGGCACGCTCTCCGAAGAATATCTCGGATATTTTCACAAGCCCGAAAAGTACGAAGCGGAATGTTGGCCGCCGCCTCGAGTTTCCGAAATAGAGGTGTGATAAAGGGCCGAAAAATCTCTGCCGCCCCCGGAACAAAAGAAGGCGAAAGGAATTCAAAACACGCGAAAAAATTAAAGGCCTTGAAAATAGGGGATGGGGGATTTTTAGCCGGATGATTTTGGCTGAAAAGGGAGCCGAACAAAGGACAATCCCCGAGGCCTTGACTCCGTATTAAGGAACCCCATTAAATGCGACAAAATATGATGATTACCAGAATCCAATTTCGGTCCGAAATCTCAATTTCGTCGCCTGTATTCAACCGGAGAATCGCCGTCGAGATGTCCGTCCAATAATAATTTTAATTTCGTCGAAATCAGTTCGAGAATAAATATTTTCCTCCCTTCTCAAAGAGAAACGCGACGTGGATATTACGGGCGATGGAATCTTGCCTGCCCCGGTCATTTTCACCCAAAATGAGACTGTTCTTCGCCGTCATCGGTAGCTACATCGTCCCAACAATACACACTGTTTATATTCACCGTTTCTGTGTTATTATCCAAACGTCAACGATAAGAATCCCCCGTTCACGTCGGACGTGAATTACCCCTGTCTTTCGAATGTACAGGTATGAGCAATGGCCCTAAAAGTAGCATTATTTAATCATTTTCTTTGTAACGAACGAATTCCCTAACCGATGGCAGAGCACAGCTGAACGAAAGTTCAGCTAGTTCACTAGCTATCTCCTAAAAGAATTCAATCTTTGTACTTAACATGAGGTTAAGTTGTAACAAAAATTTGTTGAAAAATATTGAAGCGACGAATAAACATGATGATTTATGGTAGCCAAACAGTTTCTTATCAATCACATAAGAGAATGAATAGAAACACAGAATCTAAACAAAACCCGACACAATTAGACACGACGGCAGTTGTTCTAGCAGTGGCCAAAGCAACCGTTGGGATTGGTAACATTTTCTGGTAATTAAGTGAAATTCACGCATCACATGCTAACAGAGAGAGAGAGAGAGAGAGTTAGCAATTCAAAAGGTAATTTTCTGTTTTAATAACTACCGGAACGTATCCAACCTACTACTAGGCAGGGCAGAGGGAGAGGAGAGGGAGAGAGAGAGTGAGTGAGGAATGAAGTAGGTTTATTATGGATCGGGTAAGGGAAGCGCGTGGGCGGGTAGCGCGCTGGTCCCCATGGCGACCGGCCCACTCAACGGCCTTGTTAAATAGGCAGACACACACACACAGAGTGCACACCGCACTCACTGAGAGAGAGAGAGAGAGAGAGAGAGAGAGAGCGTGGAGAGTATAGCCTCCCTCTAATACGGTTGGGCCCAGAATTGTTTTAGGGGGCGGGCGGGGCGGGGGGCCGACATTCGTTGCGGTACCTTAAAAAAGAAAGGCCGCGCGGCGACGGTGTCCTCTCTGGGCCAACAAAAATTGGCCTATTATTAGAGGAAGGCCACCGCCCCCGCCCCCGCCCCCCACCAACTCCCTCTTCTATTGGGTTAAGTTCAAACGATACCGCTTTCTTTTTTTTCGCCCCTATATCCAACCCCCCCCTTGACCGTAATTGGGCCCATTTCGGTTGGGTCTCTCTCTCTCTCTCTATCTACCCCCCGGAAGGGACATCGAATTTTATACCGTTTCTTGGAGAAAAATTAAATTGGTCCCGGCGTTTGATCTGGACAATATTAGGTTGGTATCGAAAATTGAGTATCTTTTGAATACGAGATCCCGACGATACGACTTATCGAAATATAATTGCGACGACGATAATAGTTGATTTATCCTGTCTGGATTAGATCCGGTTGAACCGGAAAGGAACCGAAAACCCTATCGATTTTTATGATTTTATAATCGATCAATACTACAGACTGGAAACGTATCTAAGGTTTGGAGAATTGCCAAAATTGGTCCGGCAATTTTGGGGCCACGGGGGTATCTTCCAGTGTTGGGGGCTGTATTTATGTGCCGGGTGTGTAGGGGCTCCTCTGAGGCCACCGGCCCCGTATTTATCGACGGGATTTGACTTAGGGGAGGTCTCAGGTGGGCGGGACAACCCACGCTCCATTCATTAGCGGCCTCCCCGCCCCCCCCCCGTCCCACCCTGCAGCCCTTACACGCTTTACCCTTGCCACAACAAACAACGTACCCGTCCTCAGTTGTCCCTCAACTAACCCCTTCCATTCAATCTCGGCGTTTATCCCCGCCGGCCGGCCACAACCTTCCCTTATCAGATTGGATTTCCACTAGGCTTGTAGTACAACCGTAGTATCGGTACCGAAGGCCTTATTAATTCCAGTCCTCATTAATATACTGATGTTACAAAATTATTTCATTTTTTTTATTGAATGTTTAGAAGGGAATTTATGAGCATTCAATCAATCCAAAATTTGCAATGGAAATGAGTCCGTCCATACAATAACTTGTCCTCCAGATAAAAACTTAATAGTTCTTTGTTTCTTTCCAAATCGTACAAAATAATACACAGTAGAATAATTTCGTTTTACATTAAAGAGCAAGGTTCATTTGCGCATTAAAACTTGTGATTGAACACCTGTTTGGTGTTCTCCGAGAGTCGCTAAACTACCTGGTTTATTATTCCGTTAATTTTATCACTGAGCAGATCTCAAGAAATTAATAACCGATATTTATAATTATTAAATCTGATTCACAAACACTTTTCCGCACTCTGTATGCTGTTCCTGCTCAATGAATTTGCCCCATCAATGGGTTGTAGTAGTATCTCTTTAATCAGAAATTGACTGAACCGTTAGGGCGACGGCGAATTGCCATTCCGAACACAACGAACCATCCTCATAACCGATTTAAGTGCTCTATGGAGAAAATAACCGTTCGGGGGGGGTGGTTGGTGAGAAGGCTGCCTGGTAGAACCAAGTCCCTTCTCTTCACAAAGTTAAGTAGCTACTTAATTTACACTTTGTTAAGTAGAGCGGCAAAGCACCTCTCCTCCAGCATCACTGGCTTTTTCTATGAGGATAAACTCGCCCGCGCGGAGGGGGGCGTTATAAACGTACACTTCGTCAAATTATGATTTGATAAGTCCTTAAATTTAGCGTTGTCCATATCTATGAAAATGAGAATTCATTATGTACAATTTCCGAATAAATTCAGATTGTAGCTTTTACCGTAGTATAATGAATTGATCCTTTACTATTTCATTCTCCGATAGATCTAAAAGTTGAATAAGCTTGTAAATGATCTCTAATCTGTTCCCTATTGAAATATATCAAATATATGTTGCAATTTTTGAATTCAGATTGAGTATACAATACTAGGCGACACTAGTTTTACATACTTTATGAACAAACCTTTAACATAAACATTTTGTCGGCAGAAAAAATGCGAACTGGATCCTGAAAATATTACTACAATTTAAATTACATCCGCCAAAACTGTGTACGGTAATAAATTCATCAATAGAGGACTTTATGAATCCGGTCTTATTATTCCTTTAAAATTTAAAATAGGCAATAATTACACGGCAACTACATTAGGTAGGGCCGTTCGTCGGAAGTAGAAGACGAAGGGAAACGGAAGGGCTGTTCGGGTGCGTCAATTAAGTCAAATCCGCGGCGAGAAAGGCCTTTGTAGGGAGGAACCGGCCGCTATAATTGGCCCAGCAGTAAATTAAAACAGGCCAAAAGGCGAAGGCTTAAGGGCGGCGATGGGAAGGGGGCGGGGGCGGGCCACCCCTTTTGTAATATGTAATTGGTACAAGGACAGAGCCCCCAAAAACGGGGTCGGCCGTACACCCTTATCAAAACTACTGATGCCATTTACAGTCTGAATAGATGGATTCCGCCGCCACCGCTCGGAATATATTATACTGAAGCCGAAACTGTGGGGCAATCTACAGCAAAGCTTGTTGGAGTACTAGTTCGGGCCTAATCTATCAGTAATCAGTAATCATTAAAAAACAATAGCTTATGTCTTAGAAACTATCCTTATCCACAACTCCAAGTAAAGTTTGGCAATTCCTTGAATTTATACCTATTATGTTCTATATTGTATGAATAAAATTATAAGCAGTCGAATAATTACCCCAATTGAAATGTAGGACTTTAAAATCTTAAGATTACGAATACACCGAGGTTCAAAACAACGGAGTAGTCCCTTCGGCCTTTCATCCGGCGGCGTTTTCCGTATTCGGCCCTTTGTCATCGCCCTCATTGTCGGTGGAAAGACAAATCAAAACCCCCTTCATTATGGATTGCCTTTGACTTGGTTGCGCTCTACTTTTGAAACAAGTTTGAAACTCTTTTCCCTCCGAACGTACAAATAATCAAACGACAAGTGTTCCAAGCCTGCGTCACAGATGTGACCGCCCGGTTATCTAGTGCTGAACAGCGACTAGCACAGAGCGGCACACCGACTAGAGATGGGCGACCACATCGTCCCCTTTTAGAAACCTTAAAGGTCAACTTTATTTATATCAGTCTTCAGTAAAATATAAACAGTTTCCGTAATTCTTCAAAAGAAAATTGTACATGACGATTTCATAACTTCTGTTTCATAACAAATCAGGCACAGAAGAGTGTCAAAATACGTTCAAACAAGTAAAACTTCCAATTAAATGAACAAAGGACCAAAAATGCAAAAGATAAAGTATGATCAACTTCATTAGTGTAAATTGTAACTACGAAACAACTCCCAGACTAATCCTTAAACTTACCATGAAGAATGTGACCAGTTGATACAAAATAAAATCGATTAACCATAGGCGGATGTGGAAAGGGAGCAGTACATCATGTTTAATATTATTAATATAATTAGCCTTATGATCTATGATAAATTACAATTGAGTTCTCCTTGCCAAAGGAAGACGGTAGAGTATACACTTTAAGTGCCTGTATGCTTAAGTAAATTTTCTGTTACTGATGAGTCTGTGTCTGGTTCCATCCCGAATGAAGGCCTTCTGGCGTCATAAAAAATGTCCTAATACGCCTTCCGGATCCTCTCTCACGTTATTTACGTCCTGCCGCCTTCCATTTCACGTTTGTGGACGGGAGAAAGAAGAGAGAGAGAGAGAGAGAGAGAGAGGGAGAGGGCTAAAAGCTCTCGGGCCGGGAGGGAAACGGAATGGCTTTCAGATTGACTTAGGTAGCGGCAATTTAGTGGGTGCGTGGGCGGTGGGGCCCGCGGCGTATTTCAATAGTTGGGCCCCCCCCCCCGAGGCCATCCTCCCCGATGTCACTTTCCCTTCTCAACGCTGCCAACCAACCAATGAAAATTGCAGCTCTCTCTCTCTCCCTCTCTCTCTCACCCCCTCACGCTCTCTCTCTCTCAGGGGCCATCTTTGTACCCAGCGACCTCGATCGGCTCCTTTTAATAACCGATTTTAAGCTCCAAGTTTCCGAGAATTACAATCAATTCAGTTAATATAGTTTAAATATTTTACTAATTCGTTCCCGGTGAAATTAAGTTTACTTAATTTTGTGTGTCATCCGAATCTAGGCGGTACTGCACTTTCTCCACTGTAATGGTTTACTGTTGTGTCAACTTGTGAACAAATACTTAACTTTAAATTGGCGGAATAAAATATTATTCCTAATTTTTTTCTCCATGTTCGTCAACCGCAGTAAACGCTTCGAGGACTATAAATAGGCTCCTAATCTCCTATTTAGGGATTCTGCCTCGTCCCGCTATGCGATGGAGTGCGACAGGGGCTTTAATTTAATCGCATCGCACAACCTCGGCCGCGGAGGCGTCCGCCCTCCCGTAATCTACAATACAACAGAAACAGGGATTTTCGATTACTCGAAATGTAATTATTGCCGGCCAACTAATTGGCTCGGGATTCAGTTTTACAATTAACGCATACGCCCAATACCGATATCGGCATTGTCGCCGACACGGTTATCGGGCGCGGGCCCGTACACTAATGGACCGATACACTACTGTATATAGACAGTGTGTACAGTAGTATACCGGCGGCATACGGGCCGCCGGATACCAATCCTATTGTTCCCCGACTGGGCCTCCATTCTTGCATCCTCGACACGCTAACAGCACTGGCCATTTCGCGACGATTATAAATTATCTGTTTATGATTCGACAGAAAATTCACTTTTACCCTGGAATAGGATTAGTCAGGAATACTAACGGTCGAGGCATATTCTGGGAATATACTCCTCGTTTTAATAAATTCAAATTTAAATTTGAAGGAAACTTCGGTCGGACGGCTCTTAGGACTGAACCTAGCCCTCTATTGCGGTCGATATCGGAATTTACCTTACTATATTTTCCTTTCAAGACCCCGCTGTCAATACAAATGGAGATATAACTGTATATATAATAGGGATTGGAAATCAAAGGGAAATTCGCCGGAGATATTATAGGCGGTGGTCTAGCGGTAGGAGCGTAGACAGATCGAACTTTCCTCAAATTTTAAATTTGAATTGGTTACATAGTAAATGTTTCCAATTAATGTTCATAGATAATTTAACTCATCGCAGCTGTCTTTCTCCGCCCAAACGCCTTCTATCGAATATGATTGTAGGGGCGGAAAATTTTCTTAGAAAGACCGATAAATCGGGTAGATTTTAATGCCGAAAATTGGGACGTGGCGAATCCGCTATTGATTGGATCCTTTAAGGCGAGGTCTGAAGTTAAAATTCGAAACAATTATATCTGTACCGCCTCCAGTAGGCTGCCGGAAAGGCTCTGGGCTTCGATTAAACTCTCGGCTGAGAGGCGGCCGCTGTGGCATTTAACTTCCCAACTGATCCCGGCATTAATCCCGCCAGACGCCCTTAGTGTCGACCTTAAATGTTACTGTCTGCCCGCAACCGTTTCGACTAATTCAATTTAGACACAACGCGTTTTAGTATAAATCCCGTTCTTTTGGGGGACGGGATTAATCTGTCCGGACCGACAGTAATTCAGTAAAAAAAACGGCCAATTTTTATACCAAATCGAATACAGCTTCGCGTTGCAAATAACTGCTACAAATAACGTTGGCAAGTAGTGTTTCTAAAGTATTTATTATAATTGTAAAGCAACAATATAGTTCGATATTACAAATGATACTGAAAAAATATATTTTAAATTGACTGTTCGGGCTATAGTTTTGTTATTTTTACGAACACATCAAGTTCGTTAGGGCATAACCTCGTTGAAAGTAATTACTTGAAACAGGAGACTCGAGGTGCCAATTATGGAGTTCCGATATCTTCTGTACTGGATTCGGTACACGTCCCCCGGTACATCTCCCGGTTGATTAATGCGCATTTGAAAACTTAAAACCCTTCCCCCCCCCAGCTTGTTACGCTAACTTTCAACTTGTTAAGATAGTGAGCTTAAAAACTCCTTCCTTTTCTCTCCTTCTTTATCTGCTTACCGAAAGTTGGACTCGCACAACTCTTAAGGAGCGGCCCACTCCGTTATTTTAAGCATTTTCAACTTCACTTCTTCTCACCTACATATAGACACACACTTCTGAAACTTGGCATCCCTTAGGAAAACAACCAGAGAGACGAATTTTGACGGTTGGTTAGAATATTCCACAATATTAACTAAGTGGTCATAACGAAATCATGCCAGTTCTGGAAGAGAGACATTATTATTTGAGATTTATAATACTTATTAGGAATATTATTTCTTGGGAAGTTCATAATTGGATTCGTATGCGAATTTTCTTTCATTTAATGTTGCGAATTCGTTGTTAGGAAATTGTGTAGGGAATGGAATAAAAGGTAAACTTAGGATAAAAAATATTTACAGAAACAAATATTTGTACTAATAATGGTGATGTAATTATAATAATCTGGCTCATTTAAATTCCAGTTACTGGTTGTATTGCCAGTTGCCGTATAAAGGAATCGCGGTCGACATTGGCGAGAAGCCTAAACCAGTCCGAACACGATGGTCGTGCAACGGTCTCGAACAGGTCTCGAACGATTTCAGATAACGACTTTTCTCGTTAACTCCAAAAGCTTCTGGGGGGGGCTCTCTCGACAATTCGTTTACTATAATGGGAGTCTCGCTTCGGGTAATCGATGGGTGGGAAAATTCCGTTTTGCACGTACGTTCGATAATAAGGCTGGGGGGATGGTTGGGGGGGGGGGATAAGGGAATAGAGAAAAAAAAGGACGGTTAAAATAAGCGCTAATAATAAGAGGCGAAACCTGGATTAATTGAGGAGTGGTCGTAAACGGACGATAAAATGCGGCAATTGGTTCGGTCGCGTGTAACGAAATACTGAATAAAAGAGCTGGGGGGGAAAAAGCCCAGCAAAGAGTCGCAGCCGAGTGGGACAAAACAAGGTAAGAATTAGCACCGATATCACTAAACACAAAGCCACACACTAATATTTCGTCCATAATATTAGCTTTGCTATGTTCTAGTTATTGATAATATATTAAAAGAGAGCATAGTATGGAAGAGAGTATTAGAGAATACATATAAAGGTCCTTGGGATTATAATAAGCATTTTTTAAATTCTAAATTTATTGTGCAGTTTAGATGTATATTATTTTATTACTCCTTATTTTGTTGTCCACCGAATCGACACACTTAAAGGTAATATCAATCAATTAGCGACATTTGTACGGTAGAAATATTATATATATGTTTCATCATGTGGAACTTCAAAAGAGGAGAAAGTATTGTTAAAAAATGTGAATATTTCAACAATATTTAATTGTATTTGGGTTTTATTACAACTCCTTAATAATTGTACGACTTTATTATCAGCATATCGTACCTATAAATTATATACGTAATTAAGCGTATAATATTAGCGCAAATTGCCATTTCTAAGGGCGGTTTTAACGATTAAGTCATCATTCTACCTGGGAATAACCCGAGGGCAGTTCGGAATAAACCCATTACGTTAGTATCGACTGCTGCCCTCCCTGCCAGCCCACCCCTGAAATTGGTTCCCGCCCCACCTACCACTACCACCCAAAGATTTGCTTACGCAACACAACCAACCTGCTTCGGTCAGTTATTGCTTTCCCATACAGCGAATGGCCCGTGGCTATTGAAATATCTTGAGAATAATATCTCAATATAAGGTGGACGAATTTATCCCCGGGGCAGTTTAATTTCGAAAATCGTTAATTTGATACACACGATGTATCCCATTGTTAGGTGGGTGATTAGTTAAATTTGGTTCAGAACCGGTTTAATTTTAATGTTATTAGAGAGTCGAGGGGGGAATAACGACCTTGTAGTTATAATATTCTACCTTCATTTAAACGATAAGAGCTTCTCGTTTTTATCGGCGTTCCGAAATTAGTCTAAAAGTCGAAGGGGCGATTCCGGCGTCGCGCTTCACCGGCGTGACGACTTTAGACAGTTCGTAAACTCGTTTTACGGCATATATCATGTAGCAGTCGACGCGAAAGAAATAATAAAAGCGGAGGAGAAGGGAAATAAAAGAGTGATAAAATGGCCGGGCGGTATTTTCCCCCACGGCGGAGGAGTAAACAAATTGTTAGCCGGCGAAACGACCCGTCCCGAATGGCGGCTCTCCGCCATCTTCTAATACGGACCCGGTCATTTGTACAGTGTTTCACCGGGCTCTCTTACAAGCCTCCTCCCCAGTGATAAGGCCATTTAACAGATATACAAACAGGCCTCGGTCGGACAGAAAGTGCTTGTAAACCGAATTCGGCAAGGTACCGATTTATTGTTAAAAGCTGGCTTTACACCCGGCAATGAAACGCTCCCGGAGACAACAAAACGGCTGAGAAAAAGGTTTCGAATTTCTCGAGGTTTTGCATCGATAAAACACTGGTGAAGGACACGTTTTAATTAAATCTTTAAACAACACTTCATCCTACAGGCGGTGTATTGCCCTTCCTTCTTGTTTTATAGATAAAGTTACTTCTGATTTAATGCCGTACAATTCATTAGGTTCTGACACTGTAGTCAACATCTGCGGCGTCATAAAAAAAAGTTCTTCGCTATGTAATTATTTTTTGCCGGCCAATTATCGCATTCGATCAAACTGAGCCCTCGGCCGGTGTCGATAAACGAATACTGAAGCCGATAAAAACTGAAAACACTTCACGTTTCCGCCGGCTACAAGGGCCCGTAACACCTGTGGACCGGTAGAGAGGTGTTCCCGTACAGTTTTCACCTGAAAGCCTGGTTTTGATTTGTCCTCGGGACGCGATACACTCCGACGCGGCTTCGCCCTCGTGACAGTGTACACGCCCTCCTCTACCACCGACCTCCCTTTGCGTCGGCTAAAAAAAAAAAAACAATTCCAACGATGGCCACTCGAATATCACTCGGGGATATGAATATTGGAAAGTTTTCGTGTTTTTTTATTTTTAAAGTACCCTCGTTTTTTAAATACGGCATATTCCCCGATGGGTCGTTTTTTCACCGCTGTCCAACAGAACGCTGTCCGAGAATCAAAAGGTTTCGCGGGTTTAAATTGACAATTCTAATATACAATGCACACTATCAAAGTGGAAGCTACTCTCTACAAATATTATGCCATTTTAACAGAATATAAAACAGTGGAGGATATTTGAGTCTAATTAATGGAAAATTACTAGAAATCGTTCCCAATCCTGTAATTTTTTAAAAATGAAAATAAGAACGTTTCACAAACATTTAACAATGTTCAGTTTTTCTCTTAATTTATTTCCTCTGGTTATTGAAGTAAAAACGTGCTTTATATTTAATTGATTTTTTAACTGACAAAACTTACAAATACATTTGCCTGCTGATTTTAAGAATATCGAAACACTTCTTGTACAACCCTAATTTAATCGGAATAGCGACACATTTTATAGTGAGTCGGCCCGCTCTTTTCGGAAGCCTGCGCATGCAAATTCTTATATTGCATTAGCATACCGAATGCTCGAATATCAGTGTCGATGCGCCGCGACAGTACCTCGGCGCGGGGACAAATATTAAGGTCGGCAGGAGTAAGGGGAAACGCGAGAGGAAATCAGACAGGTCGCCTCGCACAGAGAGAGAGAGAGAGAGAGAGAGAGAGAGAGAGAGAGAGAGAGGGTGGGAGGGATGAAGAGGGAGGGAGAGTGACATGGCCAGAGGCGTGCTAAGAGGATTCCACATTTGGCGTAATATCAGTGCGTGGGGCGAGCTTCATTCAATTTGTAAAACTCAAAAAAAAAAAAGAAAAAATTCAGACCGCCGGCAAAATCCGGACCATTCTCCCCCACATCTACCATTCCTCCACTACTCCATTCCCTTATACGATGGGAATGCGATATTCAGATATCATTTCCAGGTTTCCGTCTATGTATAAAGTCATCCTGCGGTAGTTTTTTCCTTCCCTATTTCCTAGACATCTGTCTCCTGAAAGTAATATAGAACTATCGTTTGATTCTCAATAGGATCAATTACCTCCTTTTCCTAGCCCTACCTTACTATCCTGTTTGAAGAAGGTGAGAACAGGTGAACAAGCATACGATAAGTGTCAAGGAGAACTAAAGTGACTAATTAGGGCCCCGTACACAAAATGATGAACGTCCCTCGGTATAACAAACCAGAGCTTTGTTAGAAACGCCGTCCAATTCGTACATCAAATCGACTTCGGCGGGTCGGGTTATTTTGTGACAGCCACGTTCACAACGGGCTCTCTCTCTCTCTCCTCTCTCCCTCCCTCACCCTCCCTCCCTCCCTCCCTCTCCCTCCCTCTCTCCCTCTCTCTCTCTCTCTCTCTCTCTCTCTCTCCTTCATCAATCCCTTTTTTTGGACCTCGGCGGTAATAGATGTTGCCGCCCGTCCCGGCTTTTTTTCTCCCTTCGTATTTGGACAACTGCAGTCGAACTAACGCGTTTTATGCGGAGGGAGTCAGCGGGCCACTTATCGTCGAGGGGTCCGGACAAATATAGTTGTTTGTGCCAAACCGGCGGAATTGGAAGCGGTCGGGAAATAATCCAGAAAAATCTATATTCCCTACGGGGACGGCCCCGATTGTACGAAGTGGATGTACTCGATCGGGCTATAACACATCTCTTATCTTGTCCACATGGAATAAGCTCTAGGCCACTTATTGGTGTTATGGCCCTGCAAATATTTATCGGCTGATCAACGAATACCACTTCGAAATATCCGGTTTACTCTATTTTTATAGAGTCTTGTGTACGATTTACTCGGGTTTGTATTTTTTATGTTTTTAGGTTGTATGTTTGTTTTGAATATAGTTGAGAACTGCGTTTTACAACGAACACCAGTTATTGTGATTTTACAGACAGAAGGAGAGACAGTACAGTCTGTGCATTGTCTATCTTAAGAAAAAATCTGCCATTTTTGTCCGTTGAAAGAATCCTTTTCGGGAGCTTTAAAATAAATTGCCAGGTGGAAAGAGATAACGCACCAGTGACTATATTTGAAGGTGATAACGCTCACTCCCATACAACAAATCCTTTATGTTACAAATCCTCCGTAACTTAGAATATTTCTAATTTCATCTCAATTAATTGAATCGAGTTGATGAATTTTTATAAGAACATTTCACCATTCACTCGAATTTGGATTCAAT